>CALNXI010000123.1:273876-319094 GCA_942486025.1 Porites evermanni | reverse complement strand
GTCGTTTCAGCTCACGATCTCTAGCCCTCTCGTCTCGCTTCGCGGCAGCTTCAAGATTTTGAAGCTTTTCACCAGAATCACATTTCTTGTGACCTAAATTTTGGGTCGGAACCCAATCAGGATCGTATCTTTCCCACAGCTTGGCCGCTTGGCCGGAGATGAAATGCTTTCCACAAACTCGGCCATGTTCCAAAATGGAGTCTGTGAGGTCTTCTCTACTGATGGCAGAAATCCATTTATTTCTCCTCTCTTCAGAGAGTTCCCTCATTTCTTCACCTTGAGTAGTTATGACTGACGGTATTCTTGCCATGGAGATCCCTTTATCACGGACACTTCGTGTCCCGCATCCAAAAACCGCGCATAAAACCATTTTCCTGGACTAACTTCGTATTCTTTGTTTACATTTGATGTGCACCAATATGGCGGCCAATTGAAAAATAGTCACGTGACTGAAAACGATCTATAGGCGAATCTTTCTTGTTTACACTTTTTGCGTCATTAACATATGCTTATCACTATCTGATGACGCTAATAACATAAAAACATTAAGCCCAATTGAGCCCAATACAGCGAATGATTTAGGAGAAATTATCTTCTAAAAACTAGAAATTTTACAGAGAATGTATTGCTTATTAACCTTTTTTGCCACACAGCAATTTTTGATGGCTGATATTTCCTTCAATATTGCTTGCAAAGAGCTGAAAATTGCACAAATTGCTCAACTTAATCAGCTCTTTTAACTTCTACATTTAGTTCAAATATACGGTCATGGCTTCTATGAGTTATGTCGTATGCTAATGAGGAAAAATGTAAACAATGACGTCAGTAAAGATTACCCTATTGACGTCCAGTGGAAATGTCGCATTAATTTATTCAGTCACAATTTGTCAGGGAACTTCCAACATAAACTGCTGCACGGTTGTTTTTATCCTTGATGTTTGCCGCCTTTCATAACCAGTCTCCTCTATTAACTATGTTTGCATTATCTGCGTATAGCCGACTCTTCACGCACCGGGATTTTTAACTGTTTTGGGCCGAAAAACAATCAAAAATTCCAACGGGCAAATGCGACAGCTACAAGCGTATGTTGAAGGTGATTCGATACAGTTTTTCGTAGACCATACCGTTATTTTTCAATCGCCTTAAAAATGATTTTATCCTTGACCGATCGCTATAAAAATTTCACCACTGACGGTCTTTGGATTAAAGTTTGTCAAAATCTAGTTTTAAGTCAAATCGATATCACTATGGCAACAATAAACAAAAAATTTTGAAATCAATAAAAACCGAATTTTGCAAGATCTAGACCCGCTACTGAAAATCCGACACCAGGAACTTAAAGTGTAGTGTTTAGCAAATAACCTTCGTGAGGAGTTAAAAAAATTCTATGTGTTTGAATTCAAATAAACCTCATATTTTCAACTAATCTGTTTTCTTGCCACCTGCCTAAGTGCAACTCAGTCAAAATTTGACTTTTAGCATTTTTCTCTATGTCTCCACAGCGCGACAGAATTTTTTTTTAAACCTCATCACATAATCTTCACGATGTATATAATTATGTCTGAGACTTTCATTAAGATTGATGCACTGCGTGAGAATGTTACTTGATATCACATTTTGCTGCTTGGAAATTTTGGTGTAGTTTCTTTCTTGCGATCCGGAAAACTAACTGTTTTTGACCTTTAGCGTTTTTCTGTATATCTGTCGGATTTCGACTTTTATTGATTTCAAAGCTTTATGTTTATTGTTATCATAGTGATATTGATTTTACTTAAGATGGCATTTTGACAAACGTCAATTCATAGTCAATCACTGGTGAAAATTTTCTAGCGATCAGAAAAGGATAAAATCACTTTTAAGGCGATTGCAATTATCGGTATGGCCTCCGAAAAACTGTATCAAAATACATGAAATAAGCCATTTCCGGGTTGCCCTCAGCATTTGTTTCAAAGCGGAGCTAAGAGCGAAGCCACTGATTATATCAAAATGATAATTTTAAATTCTCATGAAAAAAAAAACCAAAAATGAAAGGTTTTGCACTGAAGAACTCGGAAATGGCCTGTAATCAATCAATCCGAAATAACGGTGAAAATACACGTATTATTTATTTTTTCTTCCTTTTTTTTTTTTTTTTTTTTTTACAAATAACAATAACAATTTAATATAACAAATAAAAAAAATCCAAATATAAAGTGTATATAAATGAAAAAAAAGAAAAAAGACTAAAAAAAAAAAAATAAAAAAAAAATTAAAAAAAATAAAATATATTATTTTTACTTAATTTTTTTTTTTTTTTTTTTTTTGACAAACTGATCCCGCCCAAAAAAAAGCACGGCAAATCAAGTTGGATGGAGGCAATTATATTATAAAAACAAAAACTGTAATAACATTACAGTAAAACAAAACAGGTTTTGACTGAGGTGGAAAGCCGGACTGGAAGGCGGTTCGGACACACAAAGGCGACAATACAAAATGATCTTTAAGCAAGTTAGCACCTAAACTTTTTTCCTTGGTCTTGAAAGTGAGGATTGAGGGAATGAGGCTTGTTCTCAGTTTTCAATTTCGACTAATAAATTAATATGTGTAAGCGATTTCTCTTCTAGTCTAGTGTCGTTTTTATCCGTGGACTTTCCAATAATACAACTGAGGATGGTCTTAGAAACTATTTGGAAAACACAAGGCGTTCAGGTGGCGGGCCTGTGGAAGAACTGAAAATCACTGGAAAAACGGCACGAGTCAAGTTTGAATCATCAGAAGGTAATTACACAATTTGCCGTGTTAGAAGGGCTTGGAATCACGTTTGCAGCGAACGCAAACCGACAGATATGGGTGCCAGTTTCCCAAAAGAGACTAGAAATTAGAGTAATATAATTAATTAAAAGCTTTGTCAACATGGGTTACAACGTTTGACAATATCTCACCTATAACCATGGCTGAGATGGTGTGTCAAGTTGCTCAGCATCTGCTCTCATTTCTGAATTGACCGATTAACGGGATTGAAAACCCCAAAACCATATCAAGTTTAAAATCCGTTTTATATTTTGTTTGTTTGTTTGTATGTTTTACCTTGCTTTCTGTTCATCCTTCCCTTACTCATCTCACCATGTCCACATTTCTGGTCTGAATTTATGGCCTCAAGGGACAAGTTATGGAGAGACTATCTAAAAAGCTTGTTTCTCAGGGGTATTTAGGTGTACACAACTAGGATTTATAAGGGGAGGCTCCACCCCGAGGTCAGTGACGATCCTTACCCTTTCTTTACAATACCTCAGAGAACCCTGAAAAAGGTACATGTACCGCCTCCCGTATTTTTTTTTTTATCATACTCGTCGGGACTATTACCAAGGAGATTTTGCTTCATCCAAATTTTCTTTATAAAGACATTTTTGTTGCTCTTTCCCTGTTTGTCGAGATCAATACGATTTTCCGTCATATAGCGCCGAGTAAGTTAGATTTTACAACATTCATTACGGTATAATGAGTAACGCAAAGTGAAAGGCTTGAAAAACTCAACATTCAAAACAATTTGCGCACAATTTCACTTACACCTACCATTTTACGCTTTTTACTGAGACCAACAAAGCTTCAGTAAAGGGCTAAGGGCCTTTTTTAGAACAGCTATAACGAGTTAGTCAATAAATTTCAGCAAGAAAAAGTAAACACTTACAAAGGTACAATATATTAAAGAGATATGTAACAATGGTATTTTTCTTTTGGCAGATGCTAGAAATGTAACACTTAGAACACATAGTATTAACGAAGAACAAGTTGAAGTGTCATGCCATCCGTTCATAGAAGAGAACTCTGAATCACAGTCAAGTCAGGTCAGTCATTGGAGTGGAATCTCATGTAATAGCAGTTTGCAGCTTCTGTGCATTTTCCTTTTAACAACAAAAGGAGGCATCTGGATTGTGACAAAGTAAATCCAGGAGCTCATGATAAAGGTTCCTGGTGAATCCTAACACTATTATCATTGCTTGTCATTAGGTCTTGTGCTTTATTAGCCGGCGTAGCAAGCGTTTCCAATCGAGTTATTGCGCCAAAGTTGGAGCGACAGCAAAACAAAATAAAAGAAGGAGGAGGGAGAGGGGATAAGAGGTTTCCTTTTCTCCCCATCTCCTCCCTTTTCATTCCTGACCTCTCTTTTGCTCTCATCCCAACATTTTCGACGAACTCGCGCGGAAACGCTTGAAACGCAGGCAAATTATGGCTATTCGTTTTCCTTTCTTTCTTTCTTCTATTCTTTTTTAAAACAATTTTGTGGAGAGGTGTGGGATGCTACAATCAAACCTGTATTTGACGGCCACTCTTCGCGAATAGCTGACTGACCGCTTAATACACGTTTGACAATTCTTAAGTTTGGTGACTGAAGAAAAAACGAAGAAAATGAAGATGGTATCTAAGCCAAATATCCATCACACAACTAATTGAACTTAAGTGTATTAATTTTTTTGAGTTGCGATAAATTCATCTTACTCGAGTGAGGTAGGCAATTTAGTTGATGAATATACGTACTACGTTTATTTTTCTCTTTTACCCAAATTCAGACTCAGGCTGGTGTTGTTTTCATTCGTGGACTGTCCAAGGATACAACTGAAGATGGCCTGTGTAACTATTTGGAAAACACGAGGCGTTCAGGTGGCGGGCCAGTAGAGGAACTAAAAATCACTGGAAATTCAGCTCGGGTCAAGTTTGAGTCAGCAGAAGGTAGGTAAATCTTTTCCAAGGAGAGCAGAAACGCGAATTAAAGATGTTATATGACGGTATTTTTGAAAGCCTCTTCTGACTGCTTTACAATGACACTATTTGGTGAATGAATGTCTTAGGGTGGAATTGCCTAATCCCCTGCCGCCTTTTAAATAATATATAGGGTGTAAATTGTATAGCTGATAGACTGGAAACTACTTGAACATCATTGTGAGTCGTGTCACTTTACTTTTTTCTCGAATGTTTTAATTGGCCATTTCAAATCATTCAGAATTATCATGACAGTTCCGGGAGAGGTGCTATATTCATTCTCAACAAAAACGTGCCGCTCGTCTCTGCACACTCTCAATGTCCTTTATCTGTTTTTGAATGTGCTGGTCCCATGTGCAACATCCATACTCAAGCTGTGGTCTAACTAAAGCGAGATAGTCTTTCTGTTTTCCGTCTTCTGGACACTAATTTAGGTTTCGTCTGATAAAGCCAAGACATCTCTTGGCTTTGTCTATAATAGCAGCAAAATGAACATCCAAATTTAGACCACTGGGTAGCTCAACTCCAAGGTATTTGCTGTGACCTGCAGCTTGCAAGGGTTCTCCGTGGATGGTGTATTGGTATTAAAATGGAGATTTCGAGCATGAGACTCTGAGGATGGTGCACTTCTTTGCATTAAACTACATTTGTCACGCGTCCGCCCAGCTTCAGTAAAGGGCTGGGGTGTTTTTTAGAATAGCTCTTAATAATGCGTTAGTCAGTGAGTTTCAGCAAGAAAAAGAAAACCCTTACCAAGGTACAATACAGGGTGTCCCAAAAGTTCGTTCCTCTACTTTATAAGTCTGTATTTCAGTACGATTAGACGTGGTAAGCAAATCATTGAAACAAAATTCGTCTTTCATTCTAATTCACCATTTTCATACGTGTTGTGCCATTTTTTTGACTCGAATATTCGATTTGTGCACTTCAGCGCCAAAGGTGCGCGTGCGCGAGTATATTTTCCAGCCACATATTTTTTGTATTCTATAGCCCGAATTGCTCGAACTCCTTTCTTGTTTTTTGTGAATATCACGAAAGATAAATCCCCTTAACGCAAAAACGTTCAGCTATTTTACGGTATGAGCATGTATATTTCGATTTACTGGCTTATCTGTCGTCGAAACTACGAAAGAACTGGAAAAATCCGAATGTAGGATGGTAAAATGATCATGCAGGAATAAAGGTTTTGAAGGCAAGAAAAGAAGGGGAAGACCAAAACTCCCACATAAAGAAGCTAAATAGTTTTACAGAAGGCTAGATATAAAAAAAGGAGACTCAACGAGAAAACTCTCACATTAGTTAGCAGGCCAAGTCCAGAAAGGGTCACGAAAAGCTGTTTAAAATGTTTAAAATTAGAGGCCTTTGAGTTGGTTTAAAAAACCTCTGCTTCGTCTGCCAAGTAAAGCCCAGCTCGTCTCAGATTTGTAGAGAAGTACAAAATATTCCAGTTGCCTAAACTAAACAAATATTGTTTGGGGGTTGAACTGGTCCTTGCGCAACAGGTGATAGAAAAGCTCAAAATGGATCATCTGTGGGTCTACAAGCTGTAGCCCACTTCATGCAGCAACGGCTACAGAATGTGATAAAAAAGCCAGAAGAGCATGCCAGTAACTGAAATTCTGAATACATGCACTCAACAGAGAAATAAACATCTTCCAGCAATTTCATGTAAAAATAAAGTTTTGATCAAAAGTTATGGTGCATGAATTTAGGGACTGGTCAAAAAGTATGGGGGGGGGGTGGTCCGGAGCAGAGAGGGGGTGGGTCATGAGGTTTTGAGCCTTGTGCAAGGGGTGGGTCAGCCATTTTTCAGCTACCCTTAGGGGGTGGGTCACCCTATTTTATTACATAGATAGGCACTAACTACTGACGAGACAGTTGACTACACTTGTTATATAAAACACAGCCAGCTGGAATTATTGCTAAAATACTCACAAACCTGTTGTGCGAAAAAATACAAAGGGTGACAGGCTGCACATCTATACGGGCGTGGAACCCTCTGTTAACCTTTTTTTTTTTTTTTTGGTTCTAACGAGCATGTCCTTTAATGATTTTCCTTTTTTGTAAGGAAATGATTGGTGGTTCTTCAAAAATTTATTGAAGTTATAGTTGGTTTTGTATAAGATTCCATATTTTCATTCAAGCTTCCTTTATAGTAGACACTGAGGGCTGTTGTTTTGTTTTATGAGTTTAGGCAGTTTAGATAGTTTAGTTTAGATGAGTTTATGAGTTCTGATAGTTGGTTTTCTATCAAATATTGTGGGTAGCCTCCGTCCATCGAGCGTCTTTTTTTTTTTTTTTAATTTGAATTATTTTCTCAAAGGTTGTTTCTGAGGAGTTTATTCGTAGGATACTCAAGGCTTCTCCTTTGAAAAATCCTTATTTAACATTTGGAGGGTGATACGAGGTGAAATGTGTGTGCAAGAAGGTTTCCGTTTGTTTAAAATGTGTCTTTGCATCAAGGATAGATTTTTCCTTGAATCTTGTGCCTTTGTATACAACCGTCTCTAAAAACGCAGTCTCAGTGTCAAATGTTTCGGCCGTGAATTCAATAGTTGGGTGATGTAAGTTTGCTTTTTCAATGAAGGCTTCGATGTCAGGTTTACTCATTTCCTATATGGAAGAGATATCTTGTATGTAGCATTTCCAAACTGTCGTTCCAAAGACAGTTTTGCTTAGAGTTGTTGTTTCAATATATGTGATGAAAAATATTGGCAAAGGAATCAGAACTGCTGTCTTTGTGCCCATTGCAGTTCCAGGGTTTTGTAGCTAGTGCTCTTCATTGAAGTGGAAGAAATTTTCTTTGAGGATTAAGCTAAGCATTTCCGGCAAGTAATGTGTAGGAATAGGTTGTCATATGCTTTGTGACCGACAATTTCAATATACCCTCGTTTTGCTGTATATTTGTGTCAAGATTCATAACTTCCATCGAAACAAGAAATGTTCGGTTTTTCACATTTGTCTTTTCAGTGGAGCGTATGATTTCTATGGTTTTGATATTGGTTGTAGCAGTGTATCAACAAATTTTGTCAAGCACAGAACAAAGGTTTATTGGATTATTAAGAGAAAACCAAACATTCATGTCAGTAACTAGGGGGTGGGTCATGCAATTTCCAACCTTGCTTTAGGGGTGGGTCAGTCATTTTTGTGCCGAAGGGAGGGGGTGGGTCATGTGTTTTTTATCAACCACATTTCCAAATTTTCCGGCCCACCCCCGCCTATACTTTTTGACCAGACTCTTAGAGGAACGAACTTTTGGGACACCCTGTATATTCAAGAGATAGGTAACAATGGTATTTTTCTTTTGGCAGATGCTGGAAATGTAACACGTAGAAAACATAGTATTAACGGAGCACAAGTTGAGGTGTCATGCCATCCGTTCACAGAAGAGAACTCTGAATCACAGATAAGTCAGGTCAGTCATTGAGGTTGAATCTCTTTTAATAGCAGTTTGCAGCTTCTGTGCATTTTCTTTTTAACAACAAAAGCAGGCATCTGGATTGTGACAAAGTAAATCCAAGAGCTCATGACAAAGGCTCCTGGTGAATCATAAGACTATTGTGATAATCATTGCTTGTCGTTAGATCTTGTGCTTTATTAGCCGGCGTAGCAAGCGTTTCCAATCGAGTTATTGCGCCAAAGTTGGAGCGACAGCAAAACAAAATGAGAGAAGGAGGAGGGGAAGAGGATAAGAGGTTTCCTTTTCTCCCCATCTCCTCCCTTTTCATTCCTGGCCTCTTTTTTGCTCTCATCCCAACATTCTCGACTAAATCCCGCGGAAACTCTTGCTACGCAGGCTATGTGGCTATTCGTTTTTTTTTCTTTTCTTTCTTCTATTTTTTCGCACACAATTTTGTGGAAGGGTGTGGGACGTTACAATCAAACCTGTATTTAACGGCCACTCTTGGCGAATAGCTGACTGACCGCTTAATACAGGTTTGACAATTTTTAAGTTTGGTCACTGAAGAAAAAACGAAGAAAGTGAAGATGGTATCTAAGCCAAATATCCATCACATAACTAATCAGGGTCGGCCAGGGTTTTGGGGTATACGGTATACAGGGGCTTTTTAAATCGGGTATACGGTATATAGCAGCTTAAATGCGGGAATTCGGTATATCACTTTCTTTGAATTTCAGGTATAAAGTATACCTGTGTATAATTTTGGGTATATTTGGATGAATTTTGGGTATTTTGGGGTATTTTGGCGAATTTTTTTTGGGTATACTGGTATATCACTACCCCCCCTGGCCGACCCTGACTAATTGAACTGAAACGCATTAATTTTTTTGAGTTGTGATAAATTCATCTTACTCGAGTGAGGTAGGCAATTTAGCTGAGGCCTTAACGAATATACTTACTACGTTTATTTTTCTCTGCTACCCAAATTCAGACTCAGGCTGGTGTTGTTTTCATTCGTGGACTGTCCAAGGATACAACTGAAGATAGCCTGTGTAACTATTTGGAAAACACGAGGCGTTCAGGTGGCGGGCCAGTAGAGGAACTAAAAATCACTGGAAATTCAGCTCGGGTCAAGTTTGAGTCAGCAGAAGGTAGGTAAATCTTTTCCAAGGGCGGCAGAAACGCGAATTAAAGATGGCACATGACGGTCTTTTTGAAAGCCTCTTCTGACTGCTTTTCAATGACACTATTTGGTAACTAGTTCCAGTCTCTGATTGTACTTACAGTAAAACTGTGTTGGTATTTGTTTTTTTTTAGCATCAACTTGAATTAATGTCTTAGGGTGGAATTTCCTAATGCCCTGTCGCCTTTTAAATAATATATACGGTGGAACTTGTATAGCTGATAGACTAGAAACTACTTTAGACATCGTTGTGAGTCGTGTCACTTTCCTTCTTTCCTCGAGTGTTGGCCATTTCAAATCATTCAGAATTATCATGACAGTTCCGGGAGAGGTGCTATATTCATTCTTAAAAAAACGTGCCGCTAGTCTCTGCACACTCTCAATGTCCTTTATCTGTTTTTGAATGTGCTGGTCCCATGTACAACATCCATTCTCAAGCTGTGGTCTAACTAAAGCGAAATAGGCTTGCTGTTTTCCGTCTTCTGGGCAGTAATTAAGGTTTCGTCTCATAAAGCCAAGAGGTCTGTCGGCTTCGCCTATAATACCAGCAAAATGAACATCCAAATTTAGACCACTGGGTAGTTCGACTCCAAGGTATTTGCTGTGATCTACAGCTTGCAAGGGTTCTCCGTGGATGGTGTATTGGTATTAAAATGGAGATTTCGATCATGACACTCTTTGAATGGTGCACTTTTTTGCATTAAACTACATTTGCCATGCGTCCGCCCAGCTTCAGTAAAGGGCTGGGGTGTTTTTTAGAATAGCTCTTAATAATGGGTTAGTCAGTGAGTTTCAGCAAGAAAAAAGAAAACCCTTACCAAGGTATAATATATTCAAGAGATAGCTAACAATGTTATTTTTCTTTTGGCAGATGCTGGAAATGTAACGCTTAGAAAACATAGTATTAACGGAGCACAAGTTGAGGTGTCATGCCATCCGTTCACAGAAGAGAACTCTGAATCACAGTCAAGCCAGGTCAGTTATTGAGGTTGAATCTCCATTAATAGCAGTTTGCAGCTTCTGTGCATTTTCCTTTTAACAACAAAAGCAGGCATCTGGATTGTGACAAAGTAAATCCAAGAGCTCATGACAAAGGCTCCTGGTGAATCATAAGACTATTGTGATAATCATTGCTTGTCGTTAGATCTTGTGCTTTATTAGCCGGCGTAGCAAGCGTTTCCAATCGAGTTATTGCGCCAAAGTTGGAGCGACGGTAAAACAAAATGAAAGAAGGAGGATGGGAAGGGGATAAGAGGTTTCCTTTTCTCCCCATCTCCTCCCTTTTCATTCCTGGCCTCTTTTTTGCTCTCATCCCAACATTCTCGACGAAATCCCGCGGAAACGCTTGCTACAGAGGCTACGTGGCTATTCGCTTTTCTGTCTTCCTTTCTTTTATTTTTTCTCACACAATTTTGTGGAAGAGTGTGGGACGCTACAATCAAACCTGTATTTGACGGCCACTCTTGTCGAATAGCTGACTGACCGCTTAATACAGGTTTGACAATTCTTAAGTTTGGTCACTGAAGAAAAAAAGAAGAAAATGAAGATGGTATCTAAGCCAAATATCCATCATACAACTAATTCAACTTTAACGCATTAATTTTTTTGAGTTGCGATAAATTCATCTTACTCGAGTGGGGTAGGCAATTAAGCTGAGGCCTTAACGAATATACTTACTACGTTTATTTTTCTCTGTTACCCAAATTCAGACTCAGGCTGGTGTTGTTTTCATTAGTGGACTGTCCAAGGATACAACTGAAGATGGCCTGTGTAACTATTTGGAAAACACGAGGCGTTCAGGTGGCGGGCCAGTAAAGGAATTAAAAATCTCTGGAAATTCAGCTCGGGTCAAGTTTGAGTCAGCAGAAGGTAGGTAAATCTTTTCCAAGGGCGGCAGAAACGCGAATTAAAGATGGCACATGAAGGTCTTTTTGAAAGCCTCTTCTGACTGCTTTTCAATGACACTATTTGGTAACTAGTTCCAGTCTCTGATTGTACTTACAGTAAAACTGTGTTGGTATTTGTTTTTTTTTTTTAGCATCAACTTGAATGAATGTCTTAGGGTGGAATTGCCTAATCCCCTGCCGCCTTTTAAATAATATATACGGTGGAACTTGTATAGCTGATAGACTAGAAACTACTTTAAACATCGTTGTGAGTCGTGCCACTTTCCTTCTTTTCTTGAGTGTTGGCCTTTTCAAATCATTCAAAATTATCATGACAGTCTCGGGAGAGGTGCTATATTCATTCTTAACAAAACGTGCCGCTCGTCTCTGCACACTCTCAATGTCCTGTACCTGTTGTTGAATGTGCTGGTCCCATGTACAACATCCATTCTCAAGCTGTGGTCTAACTAAAGCGAAATAGGCTTGCTGTTTTCCGTCTTCTGGTCAGTAATTTAGGTTTCGTCTCATAAAGCCAAGAGATCTGTCGGCTTCGCCTATAATACCAGCAAAATGAACATCCCAATTTAGACCACTGTGTAGTTCGACTCCAAGGTATTGTCTGTGATCTACAGCTTGTAAGGGTTCTCCGTGGATGGTGTATTGGTATTAAAATGGAGATTTCGATCAAGAGACTCTGAGGATGGTGCACTTCTTTGCATTAAACGACATTTGCCGTGTGTCCGCCCAGCTTCAGTAATTAAGGGCTGGGGTGTTTTTTAGAATAGCTCTTGATAATGGGTTAGTCACTGAGTTTCAGCGACAAAAAGTAAACACTGACAAAGGCACAATATATTGAAGAGATAGGTAACAGTGGTATTTTTCTTTTGGCAGATGCTGGAAATGTATTACTTAGAGAACATAGTATTAACGGAGCACAAATTGAGGTGTCCTGCTATCCCTTCACAGAAGAGAGTTCTGAATCAAATTCAAGTCAGGTCAGTCATCGAGCTGGAATCTTTTAATAGCCATTTGCAGCTTCTGTTCATTTCCCTTTTAACAACAAAAAGGAGGCATCTGGATTGTGACAAAGTTAATCCAGGAGCTCATGACAAAGGCTCCTGGTGAATCATAAGACTGTTTTTATTGCTTGTCGTTTGGTCTTGTGCTTCATTTGCCGGCGTAGCAAGCATTTCCAATCGAGTTATTGCGCGAAAGTTGGAGTGACAGCAAAACAAAATGAAAAAAGGAGGAGGGGGAGGGGATAAGAGGTTTCCTTTTCTCCCCATCTCCTCCCGCTTTATTCCTGACATCTTTTTTGCTCTCGTCCCAACATTCTCTACGAACTCCCGCGGAAACGCTTGCTACGCAGGCTATATGGCTATTCGTTTTTCTTTCTTTCTTTCTTTTGTTCTTTTCTTCAATTTTTTTTTTTCACACAATAATTTCGCTACAATCACTAAAAAAAAAACCTGTATTCAACGGCCACTCTTGGCTAATGGCTGACGGACCGACTTAATACAAGTTTAACAATTCTTAAGGTTGGTCACTGAAGAAAACACACAAAAAAATGAAGATGGTATCTAAGCAAAATATCCATTACACGACCTATTAAACTTAAAGACTGTTTCTACCTCTTCTTGCCCTAAAAGAAAAGAAGTAAACAAACACTAATAAACGGTATGCAGTGCATTTACTGCTCTTGTATACATTAAGTTTGGTACATATTAAGGTGGCTCGGTGGGGTTTTTCACGGTCAATGCCTCCCAAGGTAGCAACGAAATGACGCCATTACCTATTTTACAACGTCAGCACCCATAAAACTACATCCGTAAAATCGACTCCCGAATTTCTTATAAGAATGATGCAAATAGAAAAGAGACAATGGGTTTAAGTCGGCGTCCGATCACAACAAAAGTAAGCACCTGAGAGACTGGATACAACTGAAGATGGCCTGTGTAACTATTTGGAAAACACGAGGCGTTCAGGTGGAGGGCCAGTGGAGGAATTAAAAATCACTGGAAATTCAGCTCGAGTCAAGTTTGAGTCATTAGAAGGTAAGTACACATTTTGCAAGGACGGCAGAAACGCAAATTAAGGAACACGTGACCTTAGATACCAGAAAACAAGTTTGGAGTTCTAGAAATATTTCTCAGTCTAATTCGCAAACTGAAACTGCTTTTAAAAGGTAAAACATGCCAGTAAGATGAGTTGCAGGGAGATGCAACAACACTGGAGAACTTAACAAAGGGAAAAGTATGAATAAAATCCTGTTTTTCAGTTCCTGAATATGTCTCATGACTTCACACGGCATGAGCCTTTCAATTTCGTGATCAGCGTGGAGGGTCTTCCTAAGAACATTACAACGTTAGAAGTTCATAAAACAAAACAAACAAACAAACAAAAACCTCGTTTTGTTCAAAACGCAATTTTATTGATAAGAAAAAGTTCTTATAGTATACAACACATTTGATCATTTAGCCGAGAATATCTACCCAAAATAAAGTTGGTTACCTTTTCTTCTACACAACTAACATTTTAATTTAAGCTTGTGTGCTGAGACTAACAAAGCTTCTGTAAAAGGCTTGAACCTTTTTTTTTTATAGTTGTAATGGTTTAATTAATGATTTTCAGCAAGAAAAGGTACACAGTTATCAGGTAAATTATACTAAAGAGATAAGTAACGATGGCATTGTTCTTTTGGCAGATGCTAAAAATGTAACACTTCGAACACATCGTGTTAACGGAGCACTAGTTGAGGTGTCATGCAATCCGTTTACAGAAGACTCTGAATCACAGTCAAATCAGGTCAGTCATTGAGGTGGAATCTCTTGTGAAAGCAGTAGTGACTTCATAATTGCCCTTAAAGATTCTAAAGGGTCGGTGTCAAGGGTATAAATGGGCCAGATTATTGAAAACTCTCAATACGCAGCTTCTGTGTATTTTCCTTTTAACAGCATAAGGAAGCATCTGGATTGTGACGATGGAAGCTAATCACATGACTAATTGTACATTAGGCTGCAGCGCGACAAGCCTTTCCAGTCGAACTATTGCGCGAAAGTTGGAGCGAGATCAAAAACAAACACAAAATAGAAGAAGGGGGATAGGATAAGAGGTTTCCTGTCCTCCTCTCCTCTTCCCCCTTCGTTCCTCGTTTTTGCTCTCGTCCTGGAAATGGCTATGGCTATTCGTTTTTCTTTTTTCCTTTTTTGTTGTTCCGTTGTTCTTTTGTATGTTTTGGTATAATTTTGTGGAAGGGACTGTGGGACGCTACGATCAAACCTGTATAATTAACGGTCACCCTTGGCGAATGGCTAACTGACCGCTTAAATAGCTTTGACAATTCTAAAGGTTAATCACTAAAGAAAATGAAGATGGCAACTAAGGAAAATATCCATCACACAACAAATTAACCTTAGAATGTAAATTTCTATCTCAGTCTTCTTGTGACAAATGAGTAAACAACCACTAGACGCCATGCAGTCTATATATTTCACTAACATAGCCTGGTACATAATTATTGACAAAGTGACCGTTTTTAAAATAGAGGTAAAGACAATTAAAACAAACTTTTTGGGGCCGCGGAAAAGGTGATCGGTTGCGACCACTTTATACAGGTCAGTTTTAAAGTAATTAGGAGTAAGTATGATTTCCGGGACTTTGGTAAGTTTGGGGGGAAAAACAAGCGATCAGCCCCGCAACCAAATTAACGCGTGGAAGATTATAAAGGTCGCACATTTTTTAAAACCTTATAAGTTAAGGTTTTAGTAAAGAGGGCCTACCATCAAAAGTCAAGAGAAGTAAATCATCTTTTGATTACGATACGATACTTCTCATATGCGATAACGTGACCACAAAGTCTGCGTACATAGATTCAAAGAGCAGTCTTTATGATTTTCCAATTTTCGCTGTAACTCGTTCCTAGTGGAGAAAGCAGGGGTGGGCTGAAAGGTATAGAACTGAACTTCAGGGTCTCTTCCCTTGATACTTCATGCTCAAGAGGAAACTTACTAACCTATACATGAATTGTCGCGTGCTGAGTTTTAATTAGCGGTAAGGTCTTTCCCGGTTGAGTTTGGACTATCGAGGTGCAATAAAATTAATTCATCTTACTCGTGTGAGGTAGACAATTTAGCTGGTGGCTTAACGAATGTTCTTTATGCGTATTGCGTCTACTTTTTCTGTCACCCATACATTCACCCTCAGGCTAGTGTTGTTTTCATTCGTGGACTCTCCGATAATACAACGAAAGATGGCCTGTGGAATTATTTGGAAAACACGAGGCGTTCAGGTGGAGGGCCAGTGGAGGAATTGGAAATAACTGGAAATTCAGCAAGAGTCAAGTTTGAGTCATCAGAAGGTAATTACACCTTTTGCAGGGACGGTAGAAACGTGAATTAAGGAAGACGTGTCTTAAGACACAAGTAAACAAGTTTGGAGTTCTAGAAATATTTCTTGTAATTCACAAACTGAAATTAAACTGCTGTTAAAAGGTAAAACACATCAGTAAGATGCCTTGCAGTGCGATGCAAGAACAATATATAGCGACCTTAAGAAAGGGATAAGTATGAATAAAACCCTGTTTTGTAGATCCCGAATTAATGTCTCCTGAAGTCACACATGAGCATGTCAATTTTGTGATCAGCGTGGAGGTTAAAATGTACTTTATTCAAAGCCACTCTCGGAAACTAGTATTAGAAATTCGAAAATCAACATCGCATTTGATCATTCAGCCAAGAATATCTACGCAAAGTTGGTTACGTTTCGTGCTAACCTTTATAAAGGTTTAGAGGTCCTGGTTATCTGAGGGCGAAATAAAGATTGTGTAACAGGTATCTAGATAGTTTAAAAACACACTTGTAGGACCACGTAATTTTGGGTGAGTAGCAGGAGCTGTGTCACGAAATTTATCAAAATTCAAACAGTGGAAATTTTCCACTAAATTAAGTGAAATATAAAATAATCGCTCAAAAAGTTAGAAGAAGGGATTAAATAATACCACAAATAGGAACGGATGTGCGGATGGACAAACTTGAAGATGATTAAAACGGATTGTATTTACAGTTTTGAAAAACTTGTTAGCTTATCAGTTTTCTAAAGTTCTCTTCTGGTGTTCGTAACGTTTTGATATAATGCTATGGGAGACATACTAGTATGACAGGAGGCTGTGATTTTGTCATTCACTGGTGATTCCTCAAGTTTCGTAGCTAAAAAGGACATCTCATTGGGGTTATAAGCAGAATGAATTAGCCAGCAATGACACAACCCCTTTTAGCAAAAGGCAAAAATAATTACATTTCTTTCTTGGTAGTTGCTAGAGAAGTGACTCTCAGAAGACACACGGTCAACGGAGTACAAGTTGAAATGTCATACCATCCGTTCACCGAGGAAAACTCTCAATTGTCGTCAAGTCAGGTAAGCCACTAAAGTGAAATATCTTGTAAAAGCAGTAATGACTCCATGATTGCCTTAACTTTGGTTTCCAGGCCAAGGGTAATAATGGGCCAGGTTTTTGAACGGTTTCGGGTTACTCACAGTAGCAATCTGTTTTAGAAACAGAGCTGACTCTTCTGAGTATGAAGTAAAACGTTCCAGCACGTGAAAAAGGGGAAGGGTTCGGGACAGGAAACGCTTTGGCCTCTATTCTTTAAAAATAAACCCTTCCGACATACAACGCTCCAAAATAAAGGCAATTATAAATTAATAATTAATTTTCAAGGAGTTGCCAGTTGCTAATCTGAATGGCTATAAGGTTTTTCCTAAATTGGATTTGCTTTTGGCCAATGCAACGCATCATCAAATCTTAAGGTTTAACATTTTGATTCAATAGATATAATCACTTAACCCTCGGACTTAATCTGAGGTTTTTCTGAGTCTTTTGTCCTAGACGATAAAATATCAGCACCTGACGTTTTCAATAGCTGTTAGCCTATCCCTCGCACGCATTTTTAGACCAGTTTACTGATGGTCACTTGCTATGGTTACGAGACATGACGTCAGAAGTAGCCGATTGTCAAGCCATTTTTGAGTGAAAACTTGTTTCAATAATAAATGTAAAGATTGTGGATCAACTGATGCAAAATGCTTATTCATTTGTTATTTTATATGTCAAGTACAAAAAATTACCATTTCTTGCTGTTTTAACCTGATTTCTAATTCTTGGTAAAATCCAAGATGGCGACCCCTGTTGGTAACGTCACAGGCCTCCAGCAGCGCCACCACCCATAATATATACCTTACCTTGTTGACAAGATCAAAGGCTTTCCACTGCAGGCAAAATCGTTTCAAAATACTGCAACAAATCAAAAACTCTAGGAGGGGTTCCGTCAAGCGCCCCTTGTACCACGGTGGGGGTATGAATTTGCGTGTACGTCCGAGGGTTAGTTGACCAGAGTCCGTAAGGTAGATGATTTAGCTGAAACGAATATGTCTCAACCTCGTTTATATGTTCAGTCCAGTGTTGTTTTAATCCGTGGACTCTCAGAGGATACAACTGAAGACGACCTGTTGAACTATTTGCGTTCAGGTGGCGGGCCAGTGGAGGAAGTCAAAATCACTGGAAATACAGCAAGAGTCAAGTTTGAGTCAGCAGAAGGTAATTTCACCTTTTGATTTTAAAAATGACTGGAAAATCATAACTATCAAGGACACAAATTTTGGTTTCACTGATATAAAATTACATCGTCTTTATTTCATTGAGGAAACAATCCTTTACTTGAGCATAAAGGCAAACATTTGCCTCAAATCAAAAAAAATCGCTCTTCTCCTTGTCGATTGTCGTACAATTTTGACTTTTGCTAAAA
This sequence comes from Porites evermanni, assembly GCA_942486025.1. Taxonomy (NCBI): domain Eukaryota; kingdom Metazoa; phylum Cnidaria; class Anthozoa; order Scleractinia; family Poritidae; genus Porites; species Porites evermanni. Next base: position 301,088 of record CALNXI010000123.1, on the reverse strand, counting down.
GTTTGTGGGTAAAAAAACTTATTAATAAATGCTTCTTTTAAAGAAAACTATTCCTAGGAAATAAGTGACTTTTGGTGGATTCAGAGAGTTATTACTTTGTGCTCCAAATTGGGAGGTTCCGGTGCTACATAGGCCAAATTAAGCAGTTTTAGGCCTTGTTGAGCACCAATCAGATTCTAAACAAGTATAGGATGAGACTTTTGTGGCATCCGGAATAATAAAGGTCAAGGAATTGTTATTAGCAGAGCCGAAGGCCGAGGCCGATAACAGTAACCAAGACGTTGATTATTCCGGATATCACAAAAAAACGAACCTAATAATTGTTTTATTATACATTGTATTGAAGAAAATAAGGACAAACAGAGCATCGCATGGAACACAGTTTGACATTGCTCTTTGAAATCATGCATTGCGCGCGCAACCTGTAGATTAGTCACTAATCTTGTAGCTATAACTGATTAATTTGTAATGTTGCGCTGATTTCCAAAATTAACTGTAGGCTCTTAGCCAATAAGAAGACAGATAGTGAGTACAATGTATAATAATAACAGATATCTATCAAGTTTCACTGAGGGCAGCAACCAATAACATGGAACGATATTGTCTTCTTCTCTTGGCAGATGCTAGAAATGTGACTCTCAGAAAACATATTATTAATGGTGCACAAGTTGAGGTGTCGTACCATCCGTTCACTAGTGAGGAACCTGAATTACAGGTTGGTCACTGAGATAAAATCTCCGGCTCACAAGAAATCGTAGCCCGGGAAAAATAGTAATGGGTTTGGAAGAGAACATTTTAATGTACTATAGAGCTACATGTAAATTGAATGTTTAATGCTGAGTCAACAAGTTAATGAATCAGTATTTTGAACTTTAACGGTTGTAGTTGTTTGTAAAATGAGGTTTTCTCCTCTTGCGTCGATAGATTTTCGTAATTGCTGGTATCTCGGAATACACCCCTTAGAGCTCTTTAATTCAGCTTTTCTCGTTTATCAGAGTCGCTTTTAAGACAAAAAGTGTGCCATACAGTGGAGCAATAATTAAGCCACGAAAGAGTACAACGGGTTTTCAACTCAAAAAGCTCAGAGTCACAACTAAGGAATAAAACGTGTAAATATTATTATCAAGTTCTTTGTCAAACTCTTTTAACTTCGATTTGTAGATGAAGATCTTCGAGGAGCAAGACCAAAACTTTGAAACCTTTAAATCTGAACTTGTAACTTTATAAAATCAAATCAGTATACAAAAAGACGTCATGCACGAAGCTCCTATGGCTTCATCTACGCTGTGAGAAAGCCAAGGTTGCATCTGTCTTGTGCCAAAGTAACGTAAAACGTCAGTTTTGTATGATTGAGATAGGTCTCTCGTACCTCGTACGTGTTTCAAAGGTTACATTAAGATCGAGTGATTAAAAATTCGTGTTTTTTTATTACTATACAGCAGACAGGCTCTAATATCTTTACTGGTCTTAAACCTCAGGAGAAATAACGATTTCACTGCGTTGAATTGTTATCTTCACTTGCAGTCCAGTGTTGTTCTCATTCGTGGACTCTCCAAGAATACAACTGAGGACGGTCTATTGAACTACTTGGAAAACACGAGGCGTTCGGGTGGCGGGCCAGTTAAGGAACTGAAAATCAACGGAAATTCAGCAAGAGTCGAGTTTGAATCATCAGAAGGTAATTTGAAACACACAATTTCAACCCACTAATTTAAGACAGTTTTATTGTCCGAGATGAGACTACTTTAAAGGTACCTTCATAACTGAAGCTTCAAACTGTAACTGTAACCGACGATACTAAAAAAAAACAGCAGCAACGATGAAGAGAAGGTCATAAACTGAATTTAAAGAAAAAAATCGTATTCTAAAAGGCAACAGCTTTATTTGTGGCAATGCGTAATTTAAACATCAATTTGCTCAGTGAACTAATTTAAATTTCAAATCGTAACTCAACAATGTTTTATAATTTATCAAGGTACAGACAGAACAAATTTTATTTCTGTAAAATCACAGTCATTTTTCCTTTTTTGTCTATTATATTAAAATAGTCACTAAAACTTTTTCTTGTTGCTGATAACTTTATGGATGTGTCAATTGACCACCAAACCTCAACATAAAATCCTGTTGTTCTAGTGGCCAAACGTGTTGTTGAAAAAGATAAGCACTCCTTGAATGGAGCTAATCTCGAAGTCACCAAAGAGATGGCTGAAAAACACAAGGAAGCTGCCAAAACCATCATGGTCACTTGCCTTGCAGCAAAAACCACTGAAGACTCCCTTTTGAACTACTTTGAAAACCAGCGGCGATCTGGTGGTGGAGCGGTAGAAAGTGTAAACATTCAACATGACACAGGCACGGCTTTTGTGACCTTCGAGGATGCAGATGGTAAGTCATTGTGTACCCTGCTGCAGGGCCTCAGTTAGCTAGGAAGAGCGAAAACAGGAAAAAAGAACAAAAGAAACATTGTATGCTATTGAAAATAAGCGAAACTGCTGTTATAGGAGCATGAAGAAACAATTGGGCGCGTCCGTATTTCCAACCTGCACTGATTGTGCACTTTCAAATGTTTCCACTGATTTATGCTTTGTAACCATCTTAATGTCCTCATTTATTGGTCTTGTCACTTATTGGCTTTCTTCCTTTCAACCCTCAGATGTACAACCCACCCTCTTAAGTATTTTTTCCAGGATTTTTGTCAAAATGTCTTTAGACCAGACCTTCCTCTTTTGAGCAGCTACAATGTAGTCATTTTTCTTCTCAGACACACTTTGCACTCATACAAGTTGGGTTTTTCAGTTTTTATCAAAATCCAAACTGACAACCATCCTGATTGACGTCACAGGTTCCCGGCAGCGCTATATGCAGTTGCGTTTTAGAACCCCTTCTGCACGGAATTTCTTTCATAAAAGACAGTTTTCTTTGCCGTGACAAAAAATCTATAAATTTTTCTTTTAATTAAGCCGCTTAGTATAAAGACACGTTTGATATCCAAAACGAACTCGCTACTGTGACAGTGACGACCTGGCCCTTGTTCCAATCTCAGATCACCTTACAGAACAGCCCAGAGTCTTGAAGAAAGGTTTTCCTTTTAATAGTATCAGTCTTTCTGGCTCATCCTCAAATCAAACGATAGTGTAAAGAGAATTCCTCACTCCCCCTTCTCCCCACACACACCCTACCGTAAGAGTTGTTTCGACATGCAGTTTTTTAACCTTCTTTCTTAAAACCGCACCGTCTGACTGAGTCAGACCCATTCAAAATTTCACCATGTTAAAAAGTGAACGTAGAAGGAAGTGATCGATTGAATTAATTATGGTAAACATTCCGTATTCACTACCTAAAAGTGAAAAAAAATCTAACAACAAATCTTTCGATTTCTTCACTTTTAGTTCTGAAGACTGTGTTACAACATCGACAGCATTGCTTGGACGGAGCTTCCTTAACCGTTAAAGTAGCCGGCCCGGCAGCTGAACAGACTGACCAAGAAGATATGGAAGAATCTCGAACCATTGAATTAAATGGACTTGCTCCGACAACAACTGAAGATTCTATCAGAAACTTTTTTGAAAACACTCGGCGATCCGGCGGAGGAGGTATAGAAAGCGTGGAATTCAATCCTAAAGATGGATTTGCTGTCATAACCTTTATGTCAGCTGAAAGTGAGTTTGTTGATAACCGAAATTAGGCCCCATTAAACATATCTTTAGTCTATTTTCTTTTTTTCTCTTTTCTATCCCTATTAATCAACCAGAAACTAAAAGTGAGTTTGTTAATAACCGAAATTAGGCCCCATTAAAAATATTTTGAGTCTATTTTCTTTTTTTCTCTTTTCTATCCCTATTAATCAACCAGAAACTGAAAGTGAGTTTGTTAATAACCGAAATTAGGCCCCATTAAAAATATCTCTAGTCTATTTTCTTTTTTTCTCTTTTCTATCCCTATTAATCAACCAGAAACGAGGTGCACTTTTTATACGACAGGGGAAAACGTTCATAAAGAAGAAAATGGGACATGATTTACTTCCTTATTTTCTACAATACATCTATTGGGCAACCTGGTCATCCCGGCCGTAGAAGGCAGCTCAATGTCCTGGAAAAGAAAATAAGCTGCTCATGATGGTTAAAAGATTCCTACGCTATTTTCTTATGAGGTGAAAAACTTCTAAAGACAAGGAGTTCTGACTTTTGTACTTCCGTGATCTAACATACTACTCACGTAGTTAGTTGTTCCCTAGTAGCTATAATTCGTAATTCCTTATCCTTCAAGATCGACATGCATTTCTGTGGAATTTGTTAATTTACAATTTTATTAATGTTATATTTAAGGTGCACGAAGAGTTTTGAATAAAGAAAATCTCACCCTTGACAAAGCAGAGCTGACGGTCACTCTGCGACAACCTACCAAGAAACTGCCAGTTGATACCAAGACGCTTTTTGTGAAAGGTCTGAGTGAAAAAACTACCAGGGACGGCTTAGAGTCTTTCATGGAAGTAGCGAGTGGACTGGAAGTATCAGATATACAATTTGGAGAGCAAGGCTGTGCACTAGTTGTATTGAAGGAAGCATATAGTACGTTAGTTTATTTGGTTTAATGATCAATTATTGGATGAGGCTGCATGAGTATGATATACTTGATTGAAAACACGTTTTCGCTTAAAAAGTATAAACCATGAATGATGAGGCTTCAAGGATTTATGGGTATACGTTCATTAGCAAAGCAAATTCAAAGTTCTCTCAACAAGAGTTCGCATTGTCACGAGCTGCTCGTGCGCATAAAATACCAAGAATATTTCGTTTTAAGCATGCCGTTGTCTTTTTATTTCTTTCAAGATGAAAGCTTTCAGGTCCTATCTTATGATTTTCAAATGGCTACGCTCGTTCAACCATAGAGATCCCTGATATGCCCTGCGCAGGTTAAATTGTGAGCTTATCACCGAGAAAACTGAAAACCTTTTGACCATTTTTGGAATGCATCATCACGAAAAGCTGCGATAATGTGAACTTTTCTGGAAAGAACTTTAAATTTGCAAAGCTAATGAAGTCCTACCCATAAATCCATTAGGTCTCATCGTTTATTTTTCATCTTCACATTTGTTCACCGGAGACAAGTGGTCATTGAAGATGCACGAATTCTTATTACTGTATCTTGTTCAGCGAATTTAAGTAAGAGAATATTTACTCTGGAGTAAATTTTTGCGGAAAAAATGTTTGCGGTAATTTTTTTCGGCGGAAGCTTATTTCTGCGAATCGCTGGAAAAATCGCAAATATCGCAAATATCAGTACCCGCAAAAATTGTGTGCCACACGGTAAGGGAAATCTGGTCACATATTTAGTCGATGGTATTTTTTACACTTACAGGCTACGATACTATTACTCAGAAAGTTGCAAAGAAACCCCTTGATGGCAAAATGCTGGCAGTAGAGCAAGTACCTGTTTGTCACTGCGTGGAAGTAACAGGGTTGAACAGGGCAAACACAACCGAGGATGCCCTTCGTTACTACTTTGAAAATCATAGGAGCGGCGGCGGTGATGTCAGCAGCGTAGAACTGAATATGAAGGATGGCTGGGCTTTAGTTTACTTCGAGAACCCAGATGGTATGTAACGTCACGCTAGGAGGGCAGTCATTGCAGCCCTTTTCAGAGCAGAGATATCTTTCGTAGACTGTTACCAGTTGATTTGTTGCTTGTGAGAAATCGAAATAAAGCGTTTTTATGTTTCTTGTTTTATTGCAGTTGTTAATGGTGTCATGGCCAAGGAGCATACACTCGACGGAGCGCGGCTGGAAGTTAAGCGCCACAACCCTGTCCTTGGTAAGCCAGCCTCTAGTGGACTACAAGAACTCGAACTATTTGTTTAGGTCCACCTTCCGGTTCAGTACGTGTTTGTTTTTGACCGTCATGACACTGATTTTGCCCGACTCCAAGATAAACATGGCGTCAAGGTACGCTGGGAAGAAGAGTCCAACAACATAACTGTCTACAATTTGGGAACCGAAACTTCTGAAGATGAATTTGAAGATGCATGCAAAGAAATTGTATCTTTTGTCGCTGCGTTTCAGACATACACCATGCATGTCACCCCAGAAGCCTGGCAGACTGTTGTGGAGCATCTCAAGCAAAATAAAAGCTCCTTGAACGACAGCATGAACGTGGAGTACCTGGATGAGCAGTGCAAAATTCTTTTAGCCGGGAAGAGGAAAGATGTAGATAAATTAAAGGACGAATTGAGTGATCTGGAGATCGAGGTACGGAAACAATTAGCACTGGAAGCATCTAAAATAACAATCACCGTTGAAGAAGTTCCGCGACAACGCCTAGAGTTATTGAGTGACTTCAACTTTCACAAAAAACTCGAAGTCAAATATGAAAACACAAACGTGGACATTTTTGAGGACAAATGCGAAGTTCATATTCGAGGGCCTTCTCTTTTAGTTGAAAAGGTAAGAGCGGATGTGTGGCAAGCAATTTCTAGCGTGAAGACAGTAACCCTTGGAATGTCTCGGAATGCGATTGAAGTGCTTAAAGGGAGAGCTTGTCAGTCATTCATGAAAGAGCGATTTAAAGCCAACAATTTGCAAGCCCTTGTAACCTTTGACGTTGAAGAGGGAGAAACATCCTCAAACACCGCAGCCGTCATGGGGATAAGTTCTGAGGTAGCTCAAAAGGCGTCACGCTTAGTGAAAGCGATGATTGTCGAAGAAAGCCTCGTCTTGGAAGATGGTCAGGTTCAGCTGGAAAAAAGTGAAAAATGGCGCATGTTTAGGGATGAGCTCAGTGAAAATTCGATTCTCAGCATCATGTTTGATAGAAGCAGCAAGAAGTTGCAACTTGCGGGGAAAAGAGAGGATCTTTCCATTGCGCTAAAAAGTGTCAAACGTTTCCTGAACGAGAACACAATTATCAGCAAGGTTTTGGAACTTCCCAAGGGCTGTAGGCGGTTTCTGGCGAAGCATCGGGAACAGAAGCTTCGCCAAATACAGGAAGAATTAAACAAGAACTCTACGGTCTTTAAGGGGATAGCTGAATATGACGAAGATGGTGTCATAGTTACTGGACCAAGCGATGGAGTTGAAAGAGGAATGAAAATGATCCAAGATCTGGCTTCAACTGTTGAAAAAAAAAAGATTCCTGTTAACAAACCTGGAATGCGAAAAAACCTCAATCGAGTTAAAGGAAAGAAAATGTTGGCCTTAATGGAAAGCGAAAACAAGTGTGTGATTGAGTATTTTGATTCCGAGAAAGACATCTCGTCAAGTAGCGTTAACGGAGAAGAAAAGAGAAACGCAAAGAAATTAAAGATGGATTACGAGTGCAGCTTCCGTACGCCAGGGGGTAAAAGCATCAAGGTGTTCAAGGACAACATCTGCGATCGTAACGTGGATGTTATTGTTAATTCAGCCAACAAAAATCTCAAGCACAACTCGACTGGTGTCGCAAAAGCTATACTTGATGCTGGTGGAGAAGCTATCCAGGAAGAATGTGACGGATTTATCGTCGAACTAGGTTCCATTTTGGAAGGTCAAGTTGTCACTACGACTGCTGGAAAGTTGCCTTTCAAGAAAGTCATTCATGCAGTGGGGCCATTTTGGAGAAAGGAAGCAGCGCGAGAAAAGTCAATGGGAAAAACTCCAAAGGAGGAAAGGGTCCTTCGCTATGCAGTTACTAATGCCTTGGATGCTGCAAAACACTTCAAATCAATAGCCTTCCCTGCTATAAGCACAGGAGCCTATGAATTTCCACGTGACCTGTGCGCAAACATTATGATCGACACAACACTGGAGTTTTTTGAAGAAAATCCACGCTGCCAGTTGTCCGAAATTCAGTTTACCAGCACTGACGATGCAGTTGTCAAAGCTTTTGTTACCGAGATGACAACTAGGTTTAGGGAAGATCCCAATTTTGAACATTCTTCGAAAGGGAAAGTCGCATCAGAAGGAAGCAGCAAAGTAAAACGCAAAAGAAGGAAAGAGAAAAAGGCAGCTCCTTCGACGCCACTAGCTGTCTCTGATAACAGCCCTCAAAAAACTCAATCAAATGAGATTGTGTCCGCAGAAGGTTTAAAAGTGGTTGTTGTGCCTGGTGACATGACTCGTGAAGAGGTGAGTCATATACCCTACCTTATTTAAACAGCATCCGATCCGCAAAATTCACAGCTCCTCTTTGTAAAGAGTTCCTAAGGGTTTATGGGCAAAGTTAGACTGCTTAAGGGGAAAAATGAAAAGGGGTACTTGCAGACCTAGAAGTAATTTGGAAAACAGAGATCTTTTAAACGTCTAATAAACATTCAGCTTAACTTAAAATGGTACTCAATAATCACCAGTGAGCAGACAATTAGATATCGCTTTTACAAGTACCGCAAAATATAAATTGCTACTTTTTTACACCGTACAAGTGTTTCATCCGATAACCTAAGACATAAAAGAGGATCGGAAAAACGATAAAATGACGAAAATTTTCTTAACACCAACTTCAGAGGTGTCTGGATATTGGATAACTCACCCTTCAGAGTGTTTGATATAACTTCTCATTCCAAATGATCCATAATATTATCCGCAACACTGTATGATAATTATCAGTATCCGATATCCGGAAAACTAAATACGCAAATTTAAGAGGAAAACTACTATTTTACTGCAGTTGCTTATTCCCAGCTAGCTAGATTGTAGACTTCCTTTTTATCCAGGTTGCATTTTAACATGCCCCAAGTGTTTTCACGCTGCCAATTAAGACTTTTTACTTTCTTCGTCGTAACCTCTTCATAAATTAGTTGACAATAACTTTACGCAATTTAACTAAATCACGATTGAGTACGATGTTTCATTTTTTCTTTCACAGGTTGACGCCATTGTAAACTCTACCTCCTCAGACTTAGATCTCAGTAGAAACGCAAGTGCGAAAGCTCTGAGTGACGCAGCTGGTCCTACGCTTCAGCAGGAATGTAAGGCAATTGGTCAAGTAGAAACTGGTAATATTGTGGTGACCGGAGGAGGAAATCTGGGATGCAAGCATGTATTCCACTCTTCGTGTGCTGGGTGGGAAAATGGAAAGGGCGAACAGGTACAGTAATTTACGTTTTTCTCTGAATAACATTCATAATACCAGATTTCGTTTTATGTAATGTCCCAATTCCTTTTTACAATGTATCATGACTTGCTATAAATTTTTCGCCAAGATCTTAGTAAATGAGAGAAACTCAGTCTATACCCATCCAAACAAAGCTGCATGTATGAATAAATAAAAATATATTATTAAAACATTTTACAACAAGGATTCACGGTGGGAGAGGGCGGAGTCTGTTGTGTCAAAAGCAATCCCGAGCTGCTATCCGGACGCCATCTTTTTGTGTGTAATGTGACAACTACCTACACAAACAGTCTATCCGGTATAGTAACGCTTTACCATCTGTTGTTTCAGGTTTTGCACGATATCCTACAGAAGAGCTTGATGGAAGCACAGAAACTAAATCTTCTAAGTATTTCCATACCTGCCATTGGAACTGGAAACCTTCAGTTTCCTCGCGATCGAGTTGCCACTATTTCCTTTGACGAGGTACTGACATTTAGTAAAAACAATCCAAGCAGCTGCGTGAAAGAGGTCCACTTGGTTGTTTATGACCAAGACGTGCCCACAGTTCAAGCCTTCCAAACTGAGCTACAAAATCGTAAAGGAATCTCTTCCCACACAGTGACACCGACAACAGCAGTAAATGAAAAGAAGAAACCCAAAAAGTCGCGTGGATCGGTTGCAAAAAAAGTCTCACCCTGATGAATCACCTAGTGAAGATGACGGCTTTTACATAATCCCAGAAGAATTAGATTTATTCAAACCTGAAATCGAAATGGGAAGTGTCAGTGTTCAAGTTGAGACTGGTGACCTCACCAAAGAGGTAACAGACGCAATCGGTACATTATCAAATACAGAATTAGATGTTGCATATGGGGGAGGTGTCGGTAAGGCAATTATTTCTGTTGGAGGAAAAGAAATTCAAGCAGAATGCTCTTCTCTGGGTACCCAACCAAAAGGGTCAGTCGCAGTTACCGGGGCAGGCAAATTAAAAGTGAGGAAGATTTACCACATGGTGCCAGAAGTAATGACGATGGCTTCTATTAAAGGTTGCTTCTTGAAGTGTCTAAAAGCAGCCGATGTTGACGGGATGACCTCCATATCTTTTCCAGCAATCGGAACTGGAAATGTCCAAGTAGGCGTAAAAGAAGCAGCCAAAGAGATGTTAGCTGCAATTGCCAAATTTTCTCAGGGACAGCCAAACTCACTTCATCTCATACGAATCGTCGTCTATCAAACACACATGTTTCATGATTTTCGCAGTGCAATGCAATCATGTGTCTCTTCGGCGGAGGGAGGGCAAGGTATTTTGTCCAGGATGGCTGATCTGCTTGGATTTGGAAAAAGTGGCTCCCCTGTGTCAGTAAAGAGGGGAGGTCAAGAAGTTGGCAGCTACTTAGAAATATTTGCCGGAACCAAGCAAGACATCAAAAGAGCCGAAGACGAAATACAGAAAGATCTGGCTGATAACTGCACTACGAAAGTGATTGAACACGATGCCATTAGCCACATTTCCGAGGAACAAACAAGTAAAATACATAACTTGGAGGTAAAACACGACGTCAGTATAAGGATAGAAGAGTACGTTGGTCGCATATCCGTAAGAGGTGACGCAGAAGACGTGCTAGATGTTGTCACCACTATCCTGGAAATTTTGAATGAGTACATAGAGGAAGAGCACAGTAGAGGAATCGAAGAACTCCTGTGCAAAAACACGCAATGGTACTATCAAGATGACGATGAGGAGGATTGGCTGCCATATGACCCAAGGGTAAACTTTCAGATAGAGACCGCGCATAAGGATGGTCAAAAATCGGTACTTTTAATCATTGATGGTGCCAGGTGTGAGATTGTTTTCAAAGACATGAAGGAAACTTGTCTGAAAGATGGCGAAGAGAGGAATGTGAAAAGGAAGGAGATCGGAAAAGGTAATTAGTTATTACTACTCGGACAGAACAGTTCAGGATTGAGTTCAATGTCAGTGATTTTAAATTGCTTGAACAAAACTTCAAGAAATAGCAGAAAACCAAAAAAAGCGCACTTTTTAAACAAACAAACAAACAAACGAACGGTGTTAATATTTAGTCCATAAAAAAGCGAGGAAAAACACGTAGCCTTGTCGAGTTTCACGCAAAAATCATCGCATTGTTGCGATGTATCTAAATTCTTATTTTCGGAAGTTTGATACATTTTACTGAAAAAAATACTTTGCAATTTTTGAAATACATTTTATGAGGGAGGAGTAAAATATCCTTCTTATAGACAGAATTCGTCCCATAAACAACGGTCAATACTTTGACGAATCAACAAACTCAAGATGTACCGATAAAGACTGCGCTTGCCTCTAAAAGATAGCTAATGATTTTACAAAGCAAGGGAGAACAGTGCTATACAAGTTAAGTTCTCAAGGACTTTATCCAAGTTGAGAAAGAGAAAGAAAATCTCGAGATCGTGTGTTGCCGTCCTCCATTACGACGCATTACGAAGTTGGTCGCCAAGGAAAATGTTCTAAAAGGTGTGATGCACGTGCAGAGCTCTTATTTGACTCATCGAACCCTGTAAGGAGCTGGGGGAAGCTTCTCCTTGCAGTCCTTGTTAAACTCCCTTAATCATTGGTGCAAAAACAGTGTCGATACCCTACTTCAAGTTCTCTTTATCTGATGAATATTACAGGCTAGCACGCATGCGTGCATGGCAAGAGAACTAAGTTCAATTTTACGTGCACAGCTAGGGAACTAAGTTCGATTTTATTTCTGTGCATAACGAAAACTAAAAAAACTGCGTTACCCCCTAGTAAGGATACGTTGAAATTAAGTGATATTGGAATAACTTTATTGTCTTCTATTTTACCTTTATTTATTTTTTTGTTTTATACAGGTGTTCCACTACCTCTTGACTGGTGTGTACAACCAAAGGAAAGTTCAGGCAATGAAAAAGAAGTTCATTTAGTCGAGCTTGATGCTACTAGCAACGAATACAACAAAGTAGCAGAAGGAATCCGCAAAACTGCGTCGATCTCGATCACTAAGATCGAGAGAGTGCAAAATCCTGGCCTTTACAAGGCATACGTGGTCAAAAAGGATCAGATGGAACAAAAGAATGGTGCCAATGAAAAGTTGCTTTTCCATGGTACTACTCAAGGAAGTTGTTCAAGCATTAGCAAGTTTGGTTTTAATAGAAGCTTCTGTGGGAAAAACGGTAAGTTATCGATCAATCAAAACCTTTATTTGAACACGATGAGGGTTAAAGCTTGGTAGCTTGAGGGGTCGTGTATAAATAGAGTAACTACATAAAAGAGAGGATGTATAATTACACTGATTTTTCGACTAAAATAAGTTAAAAAACGCTAGAATAAAACAGCAAAAACATCTTAAAATACTTTGGAATTAACTCTTCTAAACAATTTCACAGAACATTCGACAGTGAAACTATAAGAAGCTTCTAAAACATCTTACGGCACAGGTTACTAAAATCCAGCAATATCTATGATTCTATTCGACTCGTGTACGTGAATGCTTTTAATAAAACTAACCAGGAAGACTGCTTTGCGGCACTCTCCCGGTAAATCATGTAGGCTATTGAAGATTTCATGGTACTGTATTTGTTCAAAAAGATAGAATAACTGTTAGATGGCTTTTCTTAAACTACACGATGGCTGGAACTTTGAGATATGTAGTGACAATCAGGACGGCGAGGCAGTTGTCCCTTTCGAAAATGGTCGCTGCCATATTTAAGACACTTAGAAAATTCTTGACCTGTTTGAATTTCTATTGTTTAATGTCGTAGTTCCTTTAGCTAGACTTTACAATAAAGTGCAATAAAATAAGACAACAAACAGATGGCGTAATGGGGGGAACACCGCTCCGCGATCGGCGTGGTGGACGACTTCCATAGCGTGACCATAAAGCCTTACTTATCTCCCCAGCGCTAATTTACACGCGCTGGATCGGACAAGTTCAGGTAGGTCCGAAAGAAACAAACTTAATACGGCTTAACACTCCACGGCACTACGAGCTGAAACCTCCGGCCAGCATCGTGCAACTTAATGGAAAGATGTAGGCAAATATTTTGTTCTAGGAACTTTATCTTATCAGCACTACGAGCCGACTCCGCCGGCACGTGCTGGAATACAATCAAATATAAAAGTTTGCGTTAAAATCAAAGCTTGGCGAAGTCGCCGTGAGGCTTAAACCGAAGGCGAAAGAAAGCGGTGAGCCCGTGTTCATTAGGAACAGCAACAAAGCCTCCAAAGGGAGGGAAGGGTGGGAATTACAAAACTTTAGGACGTTTGAAGTAATAGCCTGCGAAAACATCCGTTTCTCCTCGCTCTTCGCCGCTGGGGACGTTTCGCGAGGAGGAACGTCTGCGACTCAGCGACAGAAATTCCATACTGATGACGCAAATCAATGTTTACATAACATGGGGTTCCAAATATAAATTTGTCCAATTTTAAGTGTCTTCTGGTCGATTTTGGTGAAGTGTTGTGTTCATCTGCCAACCAGCTCCAGCAAAACTCAAATGCTTCTTCCAGAGAAGACTATATTCGAGAAATATTGACTGTTTTGTTAGAGATTCTTCGCGTTTACATTTGACCTTTGTGGCCTTTTGTCTTTTGTCTGTCATTCGTAAACAATAGCTAAAACAATGTAACTACTCTGTCGACCAATCAGCGCTTCTGACCGGATTCCGGACAGATTTTACGTCATCAGTATGGAATTTTCAGGGACAGCCAAACTCACTTCATCTCATACGAATCGTCGTCTATCAAACACACATGTTTCATGATTTTCGCAGTGCAATGCAATCATGTGTCTCTTCGGCGGAGGGAGGGCAAGGTATTTTGTCCAGGATGGCTGATCTGCTTGGATTTGGAAAAAGTGGCTCCCCTGTGTCAGTAAAGAGGGGAGGTCAAGAAGTTGGCAGCTACTTAGAAATATTTGCCGGAACCAAGCAAGACATCAAAAGAGCCGAAGACGAAATACAGAAAGATCTGGCTGATAACTGCACTACGAAAGTGATTGAACACGATGCCATTAGCCACATTTCCGAGGAACAAACAAGTAAAATACATAACTTGGAGGTAAAACACGACGTCAGTATAAGGATAGAAGAGTACGTTGGTCGCATATCCGTAAGAGGTGACGCAGAAGACGTGCTAGATGTTGCCACCACTATCCTGGAAATTTTGAATGAGTACATAGAGGAAGAGCACAGTAGAGGAATCGAAGAACTCCTGTGCAAAAACACGCAATGGTACTATCAAGATGACGATGAGGAGGATTGGCTGCCATATGACCCAAGGGTAAACTTTCAGATAGAGACCGCGCATAAGGATGGTCAAAAATCGGTACTTTTAATCATTGATGGTGCCAGGTGTGAGATTGTTTTCAAAGACATGAAGGAAACTTGTCTGGAAGATGGAGAGGAGAGGAATGTTAAAAGGAAGGAGATCGGAAAAGGTAATTAGTTATTACTAACCGGACAGAACAGTTCAGGATTGAGTTCAATGTCAGTGATTTTAAATTGCTTGAACAAAACTTCAAGAAATAGCAGAAAACCAAAAAAAGCGCACTTTTTAAACAAACAAACAAACAAACGAACGGTGTTAATATTTAGTCCATAAAAAAGCGAGGAAAAACACGTAGCCTTGTCGAGTTTCACGCAAAAATCATCGCATTGTTGCGATGTATCTAAATTCTTATTTTCGGAAGTTTGATACATTTTACTGAAAAAAATACTTTGCAATTTTTGAAATACATTTTATGAGGGAGGAGTAAAATATCCTTCTTATAGACAGAATTCGTCCCATAAACAACGGTCAATACTTTGACGAATCAACAAACTCAAGATGTACCGATAAAGACTGCGCTTGCCTCTAAAAGATAGCTAATGATTTTACAAAGCAAGGGAGAACAGTGCTATACAAGTTAAGTTCTCAAGGACTTTATCCAAGTTGAGAAAGAGAAAGAAAATCTCGAGATCGTGTGTTGCCGTCCTCCATTACGACGCATTACGAAGTTGGTCGCCAAGGAAAATGTTCTAAAAGGTGTGATGCACGTGCAGAGCTCTTATTTGACTCATCGAACCCTGTAAGGAGCTGGGGGAAGCTTCTCCTTGCAGTCCTTGTTAAACTCCCTTAATCATTGGTGCAAAAACAGTGTCGATACCCTACTTCAAGTTCTCTTTATCTGATGAATATTACAGGCTAGCACGCATGCGTGCATGGCAAGAGAACTAAGTTCAATTTTACGTGCACAGCTAGGGAACTAAGTTCGATTTTATTTCTGTGCATAACGAAAACTAAAAAAACTGCGTTACCCCCTAGTAAGGATACGTTGAAATTAAGTGATATTGGAATAACTTTATTGTCTTCTATTTTACCTTTATTTATTTTTTTGTTTTATACAGGTGTTCCACTACCTCTTGACTGGTGTGTACAACCAAAGGAAAGTTCAGGCAATGAAAAAGAAGTTCATTTAGTCGAGCTTGATGCTACTAGCAACGAATACAACAAAGTAGCAGAAGGAATCCGCAAAACTGCGTCGATCTCGATCACTAAGATCGAGAGAGTGCAAAATCCTGGCCTTTACAAGGCATACGTGGTCAAAAAGGATCAGATGGAACAAAAGAATGGTGCCAATGAAAAGTTGCTTTTCCATGGTACTGCTCAAGGAAGTTGTTCAAGCATTAGCAAGTTTGGTTTTAATAGAAGCTTCTGTGGGAAAAACGGTAAGTTATCGATCAATCAAAACCTTTATTTGAACACGATGAGGGTTAAAGTTTGGTAGCTTGAGGGGTCGTGTATAAATAGAGTAACTACATAAAAGAGAGGATGTATAATTACACTGATTTTTCGACTAAAATAAGTTAAAAAACGCTAGAATAAAACAGCAAAAACATCTTAAAATACTTTGGAATTAACTCTTCTAAACAATTTCACAGAACATTCGACAGTGAAACTATAAGAAGCTTCTAAAACATCTTACGGCACAGGTTACTAAAATCCAGCAATATCTATGATTCTATTCGACTCGTGTACGTGAATGCTTTTAATAAAACTAACCAGGAAGACTGCTTTGCGGCACTCTCCCGGTAAATCATGTAGGCTATTGAAGATTTCATGGTACTGTATTTGTTCAAAAAGATGGAATAACTGTTAGATGGCTTTTCTTAAACTACACGATGGCTGGAACTTTGAGATATGTAGTGACAATCAGGACGGCGAGGCAGTTGTCCCTTTCGAAAATGGTCGCTGCCATACTTAAGACACTTAGAAAATTCTTGACCTGTTTGAATTTCTATTGTTTAATGTCGTAGTTCCTTTAGCTAGACTTTACAATAAAGTGCAATAAAATAAGACAACAAACAGATGGCGTAATGGGGGGAACACCGCTCCGCGATCGGCGTGGTGGACGACTTCCATAGCGTGACCATAAAGCCTTACTTATCTCCCCAGCGCTAATTTACACGCGCCGGATCGGACAAGTTCAGGTAGGTCCGAAAGAAACAAACTTAATACGGCTTAACACTCCACGGCACTACGAGCTGAAACCTCCGGCCAGCATCGTGCAACTTAATGGAAAGATGTAGGCAAATATTTTGTTCTAGGAACTTT
Source organism: Porites evermanni (assembly GCA_942486025.1). Lineage (NCBI taxonomy): Eukaryota > Metazoa > Cnidaria > Anthozoa > Scleractinia > Poritidae > Porites > Porites evermanni. Next base: position 284,410 of record CALNXI010000123.1, on the reverse strand, counting down.
ATCTTATCAGCACTACGAGCCGACTCCGCCGGCACGTGCTGGAATACAATCAAATATAAAAGTTTGCGTTAAAATCAAAGCTTGGCGAAGTCGCCGTGAGGCTTAAACCGAAGGCGAAAGAAAGCGGTGAGCCCGTGTTCATTAGGAACAGCAACAAAGCCTCCAAAGGGAGGGAAGGGTGGGAATTACAAAACTTTAGGACGTTTGAAGTAATAGCCTGCGAAAACATCCGTTTCTCCTCGCTCTTCGCCGCTGGGGACGTTTCGCGAGGAGGAACGTCTGCGACTCAGCGACAGAAATTCCATACTGATGACGCAAATCAATGTTTACATAACATGGGGTTCCAAATATAAATTTGTCCAATTTTAAGTGTCTTCTGGTCGATTTTGGTGAAGTGTTGTGTTCATCTGCCAACCAGCTCCAGCAAAACTCAAATGCTTCTTCCAGAGAAGACTATATTCGAGAAATATTGACTGTTTTGTTAGAGATTCTTCGCGTTTACACTTGACCTTTGTGGCCTTTTGTCTTTTGTCTGTCATTCGTAAACAATAGCTAAAACAATGTAACTACTCTGTCGACCAATCAGCGCTTCTGACCGGATTCCGGACAGATTTTACGTCATCAGTATGGAATTTCTGTCGCTGAGTCGCAGACGTTCCTCCTCGCAAAACGTCCCCAGCGGCGAAGAGCGAGGAGAAACGGATGTTTTCGCAGGCTATTGGAGTAACCAACTTCGCAATACAGCTCGGAATGAGACACAGGACTTTTACTAGGCCTTTTATAGTCCGAGTGCTATCACAAGGTAAGCCAATGAAAAATACTGTACTACAGAACAGAACGTGCACCTAAAGTGCTCCACGAGATATGCATGAGGAAAATTATTTTTACTAGCCATACAAAACGAGCGATACATTAGAAACTAGCCTCAACCGCAACAAAAAATAAGGATTGCTATTGTTGTATCAGTAGTTTCCCAGCTATAGCCGTGATTTTACGTACTACCCAGTAGTTTTACCAACCACGAGTAAACTTCTACGAGATTTGATAAGGGCTATAGCATAACACTGCGTTACATGTTGTTGATTGACGGCGTCACGCTCCATTAACTGCGTTTTACAATTGAGTTGTAAAATTTTCTTAATCGAAAATCGATTTTTGTGTATTAAATGTAAAGAACGCACAATTGATTTTACAAGCGCATTCATGTTTGTCTTTTCCATCCTAAGGTTGTCCCGGAATGCTATTGAATAGCAAACTGTGTCAAAAATGGTAATGAATAGTGTTCGCACTTTAATATCCCTATTGACTTTTAAGATGGTGTTAATGACTGATGTTGGCGTTAATGAAAGTTTATTTTTCTCTTTGTATGCCGATCCGAATGACGCATATGAATGCCCAAACGTGTTATTGAATGTTGATTAAAATGCGAAAATCGTAAGTGGGTCTCATTTATGCGCAAATATTCGTATTTTCGCGCTAATGAATGTATCTTCGCATTATTGGTAGGCGTTTCACGCAAATGATTGCGGATTTTCTCGTAATGAACGGCAAAAGGTGTATGTAATTCTTAATGTTGTATAATGCAAAGTCTTACATCAAATATTTCTGAAAATTATGGACATATTTTCAAAGTTGAATAAAATTATTATTATCATTATTATTATTATTATTATTGATATTATTATTATCGCAAAGCGAAGCAGAAACACGAGTCGACTTTATACACCTATTTCAATTAAGGTTGCTCCCGTGAACCATGTTTCATGGCCTGCAGTGCACCATGGTAAACCCTTTTGTAGCGGGAAGTTCAGTCTTGCTCACGTTCATTGAAATAATGGAGACCATTTGTGAGGAGGCGTTCAAGAGAACTTTCAACTCAAACGGCTGCGAAAATGCTTAAGCACGAGCGACCTAAATAATTTCATTTTTAAAATCTCACAGCAAGAAATTAGAAGCCTCTTCCTTTAACAACATTAATCGAATAGGGTTTTACCGCCTGATTAAGCTGCGCAGTTTTCGATGGGCAAGAATGCTGGCTTTTTTTATTTAGTTTTAAAAAAATTGCCTCAAAAGTAAATAAACGCGTGATATTGAGTTATTTATTGTAGTTCAATAATCTTTTTTACGGAATGATTTTAAATACAAAAAGAAATCACAACTCCTTTTGAAGAAATTTCCCTGCAAGAACTAAACAAATGCCTTCAAAAGTTTTATTTGTCGGCAAGAAAAAGCGTCGGGCCGCGGCCGTTTGGTCATTGTGCGCCAAAATTGTAATCGTTGGCAACAGTAAATGAGTTAAAAAAAAAATTTGGCATAACCATCGTTTTCGATTTACTTACACTATAGCCCCAAGAGAAATTGAAAACAATGCTTAATTGGCAAAATTTTTGAAAATAGTATTTTTAAAAAATGGTACCTATTGAAGAAGGCCTATTGCTGATAAGTGAATGATAAAATCTTCTTTCAGCCGTTGTCTATGGGAATGGCGTATACTTTGCTCGAGATGCCTCCTATTCCACACAATTACGATATTCTCCAGCAGATGCAAATGGCGACCGCTATATGTACCTTGCTCGTGTTCTGGTGGGTGAATATGCGGCTGGACGACAGGGGATGATAACTCCCCCACCCAGAGGAAGCGACGCTACTGATGCATACGACAGTGTTGTAGACAACCCCGCAGATCCAAGCATATTTGTCGTCTTTTATGATAACCAGTGCTACCCAGATTATCTTGTTACTTTTAAATAAACCTGAGAGTTAACGGTGCGTATACATTACTAACTATTGTAATAGGGCAAAGGTGGAAGTAGTAGTTGCGATAGTCTCGATATAGTGAAAGGTTTTAGAGATATGTAGATGGTTTCGCGGCAGCTCTCCAAACAGGCGCCTTCACAATGAAGCGCGAGTGAGACTGCCACATTTTTAACCCCCATGATGTTCTTTTGACGTTCTTTTTTCGGTGCTAAGCAAACAGTCTGTAGTTTGTACTGTAGTTCTTAAATGAACAAATTCTTCCCCATCGCTTGGCACCACAAAATGACTTCCTAAAAATGCGAAGGGTAACAACTCTAAGTCGCCGTTTTCAAATGATGAGCAGGTCCTTAAAATACTGCTAGTGACTAGCTGATATAAATGCAACGATAGCAGTAGATTGCCTTGCGTCCAGTCTGGAAGGTCCACAGAACAACTGAAGTGGCGTCACATGATGAGCTAGCGCACCCTTTTTTGCTTGCTTGTAAGTTACTATTGCTTTTCATTTTTATACTCTTTCAGATAGAAGAGAAATTTAAATAGTCTTTCCAACCATGGGCAAAATTGCCCTACAATCAAAGTTTTGTCTTCTGCAATGTGTAATCTTCAACTTCGACTTGATATTTTTTTTGTATTCTTTTCACTGTTTTTGCTAGGTCGCATTCACAAACTCTCAGCGAACGACCTATGACTTTCTGAGAATCAGAATATACCATGTGATTCAGTAATTTCAGTTTTTCAGGCGGAATTTGCAAAGTTTCATTATCTTTTTATATATATATATATATATATATATATATATATAAAGAGTCTCTGCCAATTTACATAGTTGCGAGTGACACCACCTCACATATTTTGGGTTTTGATAACATTAACTTTGAATTAAGAAATAATTAGGAATGCCAAGTGTTATTATACAAATAGCTGCTAGTTAACGTCGTTTGCTTAACCATTATATTCCATCTTCCTCTATGTTAGTGTAGGCGGTATAATCGAATAACTCCAGACCGGCCACCATGAGGACAATGGAAAGTTGCCTTTGCAGAGAGCTTTTCAACAAACCTAGACGGCGGAGGTGGCGGAAATGTAACTTAAAAAGTGTATTCGCGCTTTTTCAAACCTCATTGCCGTTATTCCAAATCGGTCAATTTGTCAAATCTCGGTGAATTTTTCTAGAGTTAAGTTCTAAAAGACATTGGGGCCGTTTATACGAGAGAAAATAAGCAGCGGCTTACGTAAGACGCAAAAGGAACCATTTCTACGATTACGGCTTACATAAGACGCGAACTGCTGGTATAAATGGTTCACGGTTTAGTTCGCCGGTAGACCGGTCCAATGATGACGTAGTTTGTTTTTGTACCTCGCATGATTTTCAACAAGGGCTCGAGCGACCAAAACTGCGAAACGACTGGCTTCGGTCAGGAAACCGCCATATTTTACGCTTTTTTTTTCTTTCAAATTTATATTTCGATCACGATTACTGAGTGGGGCTGTTCGGCTAAACTTTTGCGGAAACCTAGACGAAAATTTCGTCAGCGATCAATCGGGTGGTCTGAAAGAAATGTTCCAGCAAATGGATGAGGTGGAGTTTAGACAATATTTTTTGCTCTCTCTAGCCTGTTCCAAGCGTTCAGATAGTGCGCTCCCCACTATCTGAACGCCTGGAACAGGCTAAGCTCTCTCGTGAAGCAGATCATTTTCCCGCCACTGCAGCGCGTGTCTCTCGGCTATGAAGGTCTAGGATACAATTGAAAAGAGAGCATGCGCAGCATTTGTTGACCTCTTCAGCAAAGTCGCGGACAACGATTGAGTGCATTAACGAACACTTCACGTCCAAGGTAAGCCGTGACCTGGATAAGCCCAGCCCAAACTCCTCGGCCAGGATAACCTGCGGCTTCAGCTGGCCGTGGGTCGAATAAACCGTGAACCTGACTGATTTTGTGCCATTTACAAGTGGTGTTCGCGTCTTATGTAAGCTGCCGCCAGGGTACGCCGCGCTTATATTCTCTTATATAAACTGCCCTATCATCTGATTTAAGAAAAAGAAAGAGAAAACTGTCGCCTTGTGTACTCTTTCTCCATAAAACGTGAAATTAGGAAGTTCCACGTCTTGGTCGTGCAACGACAGTTAAGAAATGTACACAAAAAACGTTATGCACGTTCAAAATTGTTCTTCTTTTAATCTAAAGCTATCGCTTTCTGTGGTTATTGTTGCCGTCACCTTTGCCGTAAACTTGTCCAGGGTAGAACAGTTACCCTTCCAGTAGGGTCAACTTAAGCGAGCGTTTGCAGTTATTTCTAGAAAGGTTGTCGGAAAAAGTGTGCAGACGACAATCCCGACAGGTAATATGGGATATGATCAATACACTGTTCCTGACACTGTAACTGTCAAACCTGCGTTTGCTGCTTTCCTTAAGCACTTGCAAACATAATTCCATGGCCTCTCGTGCCATTCTTTCAAATTTCTATGAAGAACAGTGAGCTCAAACCAACCAACAATACCTATCGGAATTGTCACGGGCACTTTTTCCGACAACCTTTCTCGAAATAGCTTAAATGCAAAAAACTTGACCACATTGACGAGCTAACAATGCTCGCGCATGCTCTATATGTCTCGCCTTGACCGAGTAGACCCGGCTGGGTGAGCCAAAGTGTTTATGTAGAGAAAAGTAAGCCCGGCTAGGAGTTAGCCCTACCTCCACAATAGGAAGACCCGCCTAGCCGGGTCACCCTTCTAGCCGAGCAAACTTTTTTGTTTCTCATGTAAACTGTTAGCCACGTTTTGTAAGGAAATGAATGAAAAGTTGGCTCGCCCAGGGGAGCTCGGGAAGGAGGGTGACTTAATCCTTCTTTTTTTCAATACCTTTTAATTAGTGGCCATTTATCGACTATAACAAATTGTTAGCCTCCGTTGTATTTTTGTTTCACGACAATGACGGAGCAAACAAGTTTGCAACTTAATTTACCCTGCAACTATTACAGTAGAAGCTCTCTTAACCGGACACCCTCAGGGATCACAGACCGCAACTGGAGCTGCTGGCCACTTAGGGAGTGGTTTTGTAAAGCGGAGAGTTCAAACGGAGTGTTGTGAAGGCAGTTGTGAGTATAGCAAGGGCTGCAATTAATTTTTCATTTTCAGAAAGGACCTATGTCTGACCAGCTCAGACAAACCAGAAAAGTTGTCGGGCTAACTCTAAGTTAAAAACATTGACATTTTACAGCTATGAATATGTTCAAGCCCAAAAAACAGCCGAACGGTTTGATCGGTCCGGTCATCATATCCGCGTCCTACCCCAGGGATTTCGTTGGATATGACCAAGTTGAGTCGGACATTGTGTGATGATCGACTGTTAGTTACAGCTTGATTAGCCCTTTGCAGTACTTGGATTGGTCACGTGACTGGATACCACTTAGCAACGGCTCGCTGGATAGCAAACCATCCAAGCGTTCATTTAAGATCACAAAGCTTTTAGTGCGATTGGGTGGAGCCTTCATACATGTACGTTAATTCAAACGTGATTTTGGCTCATTATCAACAAAATAAATTAGGGATGCTCCGCTCGATCACAATCAAAGCTTGGATGGCTTGCCAGTCAGCGAGACGTTGCTAAGTGGTATCCAGACACATGGACATGGCCAAGTTATTCAAAGGGCTTATTTGGAAACTGTCCACTCACGAGGGTGTTCGTAATGAGAGCATAGGCTGCATCTCTATAACCAAATTAGTGGTGTCCTATTGCATGCAGTTGTCAGTGAATACTCATGTAAATTTTAGTTTATGGACATCCAAATAAAGTCATTGTTTAGTTAAATTTTTGTATTAATTTTGTTGACTGAAACTGAAAATCGTTATTGAATTTGTCAGCAATACGTGGCTTGACAGGGTCGCTTGCAACCTTGGGGGAGGGTGATTGAAATTATGAAAAAATGCAAAATGTTGAATGTGGGGGATTTAAAAATTATGGGAATAATTAGAAGCAAAATATCTCTGAGCTCATATCTTCTCTACTCTAATTTCTTTCCTTACTTTTCAAATCAAGCCCATTTCCCCCAAAAAACAACCAGTCCCTCCTTAAATGGCCGTTGTGGAGAGACTCGGCACTTAAGTAACAGTTGCTGTTGTGGATAGATGGCTGTTGGCTAAAACAAACTGAGGTAAAGGTACATGTATGGAACCCGTAAGCCACCGCGATCGACCACTTATGGGGATGACAGTTTCACAATTTTCAATTGCGTTTTTAACCTCTTGTAAGCGATCACTAAATGGATGGTCTGATATCTATTTTCGATGTTTCTGCAATGCTGCTCACAAACGTTTATTGATAACCGGGAACTACACATATATGGGAATATAGAAAATGATGCACTATAAAGTATATTAACCTGGATTTCCGGCTCGGAAGAGACTCCTGTGGTTCGATTCTTGTAACTGACCACCTCCGGTAAATCAACCTCGTCCCCAGCGTGCTTTTCCAAGCCAGGGTGAAGCGCCCTGGGGACGATTTTCCCCGTACATTACATTTTTGGTGGTCGCTTACTGGTGGTTTGACTGTTTATTCATGTCTTTGATAATTTAGTTAGTAGTTTCCCTCCATTAACTATGGTATTCAATTGGTGCCGGAAACTGTCTCTGTTTTAACTGCTTCTTCGTCACAATAAGGCGCTTTCCACAAAAACCGTCTTCAATTAAGGTTCAAAATTACAATAGAATAGTTAGTATATAAAGCAAAGAAAAAAATTTGGCTCGAATTTTTAAAATTCGCCTTGAAGTTTAATGCAAGGATAAATTGTTGACTTTTCCGTGTGATTTTAGCAACTGCATGCATTGCTTTTCCAAATGCAGCTGGAGGAGAAAATTTATACATAAACAAACAATTTGCGGAAACTAGTGGAAATAAGTTGAAGTGTAGTTATTGGTTTTAAGACTTCTAAGCTATTAGCAAGTAACTGCGATTAGGGTGCGGCTTCCCAAGATAGAAGAACTGAAACCAACACAAAGTCTATCGCACTGGTGAGGGGAATGTTTGAATCCTTGAATGAAAATTTTAGCGGAAAGTTTAACTTTTCAAGTAGGTTATGTACTGGTTACTTAAAATGGTTTTTAAGTTATTATTTTTTTTTGGGGGGGGGGGGGAATGATATGTTTTAACTCTCTTTTGTTGTCACGGGCACTTTTTCCGACAACCTTTCTCGAAATAGCTTAAATGCAAAAAACTTGACCACATTGACGAGCTAACAATGCTCGCGCATGCTCTATATGTCTCGCCTTGACCGAGTAGACCCGGCTGGGTGAGCCAAAGTGTTTATGTAGAGAAAAGTAAGCCCGGCTAGGAGTTAGCCCTACCTCCACAATAGGAAGACCCGCCTAGCCGGGTCACCCTTCTAGCCGAGCAAACTTTTTTGTTTCTCATGTAAACTGTTAGCCACGTTTTGTAAGGAAATGAATGAAAAGTTGGCTCGCCCAGGGGAGCTCGGGAAGGAGGGTGACTTAATCCTTCTTTTTTTCAATACCTTTTAATTAGTGGCCATTTATCGACTATAACAAATTGTTAGCCTCCGTTGTATTTTTGTTTCACGACAATGACGGAGCAAACAAGTTTGCAACTTAATTTACCCTGCAACTATTACAGTAGAAGCTCTCTTAACCGGACACCCTCAGGGATCACAGACCGCAACTGGAGCTGCTGGCCACTTAGGGAGTGGTTTTGTAAAGCGGAGAGTTCAAACGGAGTGTTGTGAAGGCAGTTGTGAGTATAGCAAGGGCTGCAATTAATTTTTCATTTTCAGAAAGGACCTATGTCTGACCAGCTCAGACAAACCAGAAAAGTTGTCGGGCTAACTCTAAGTTAAAAACATTGACATTTTACAGCTATGAATATGTTCAAGCCCAAAAAACAGCCGAACGGTTTGATCGGTCCGGTCATCATATCCGCGTCCTACCCCAGGGATTTCGTTGGATATGACCAAGTTGAGTCGGACATTGTGTGATGATCGACTGTTAGTTACAGCTTGATTAGCCCTTTGCAGTACTTGGATTGGTCACGTGACTGGATACCACTTAGCAACGGCTCGCTGGATAGCAAACCATCCAAGCGTTCATTTAAGATCACAAAGCTTTTAGTGCGATTGGGTGGAGCCTTCATACATGTACGTTAATTCAAACGTGATTTTGGCTCATTATCAGCAAAATAAATTAGGGATGCTCCGCTCGATCACAATCAAAGCTTGGATGGCTTGCCAGTCAGCGAGACGTTGCTAAGTGGTATCCAGACACATGGACATGGCCAAGTTATTCAAAGGGCTTATTTGGAAACTGTCCACACACGAGGGTGTTCGTAATGAGAGCATAGGCTGCATCTCTATAACCAAATTAGTGGTGTCCTATTGCATGCAGTTGTCAGTGAATACTCATGTAAATTTTAGTTTATGGACATCCAAATAAAGTCATTGTTTAGTTAAATTTTTGTATTAATTTTGTTGACTGAAACTGAAAATCGTTATTGAATTTGTCAGCAATACGTGGCTTGACAGGGTCGCTTGCAACCTTGGGGGAGGGTGATTGAAATTATGAAAAAATGCAAAATGTTGAATGTGGGGGATTTAAAAATTATGGGAATAATTAGAAGCAAAATATCTCTGAGCTCATATCTTCTCTACTCTAATTTCTTTCCTTACTTTTCAAATCAAGCCCATTTCCCCCAAAAAACAACCAGTCCCTCCTTAAATGGCCGTTGTGGAGAGACTCGGCACTTAAGTAACAGTTGCTGTTGTGGATAGATGGCTGTTGGCTAAAACAAACTGAGGTAAAGGTACATGTATGGAACCCGTAAGCCACCGCGATCGACCACTTATGGGGATGACAGTTTCACAATTTTCAATTGCGTTTTTAACCTCTTGTAAGCGATCACTAAATGGATGGTCTGATATCTATTTTCGATGTTTCTGCAATGCTGCTCACAAACGTTTATTGATAACCGGGAACTACACATATATGGGAATATAGAAAATGATGCACTATAAAGTATATTAACCTGGATTTCCGGCTCGGAAGAGACTCCTGTGGTTCGATTCTTGTAACTGACCACCTCCGGTAAATCAACCTCGTCCCCAGCGTGCTTTTCCAAGCCAGGGTGAAGCGCCCTGGGGACGATTTTCCCCGTACATTACATTTTTGGTGGTCGCTTACTGGTGGTTTGACTGTTTATTCATGTCTTTGATAATTTAGTTAGTAGTTTCCCTCCATTAACTATGGTATTCAATTGGTGCCGGAAACTGTCTCTGTTTTAACTGCTTCTTCGTCACAATAAGGCGCTTTCCACAAAAACCGTCTTCAATTAAGGTTCAAAATTACAATAGAATAGTTAGTATATAAAGCAAAGAAAAAAATTTGGCTCGAATTTTTAAAATTCGCCTTGAAGTTTAATGCAAGGATAAATTGTTGACTTTTCCGTGTGATTTTAGCAACTGCATGCATTGCTTTTCCAAATGCAGCTGGAGGAGAAAATTTATACATAAACAAACAATTTGCGGAAACTAGTGGAAATAAGTTGAAGTGTAGTTATTGGTTTTAAGACTTCTAAGCTATTAGCAAGTAACTGCGATTAGGGTGCGGCTTCCCAAGATAGAAGAACTGAAACCAACACAAAGTCTATCGCACTGGTGAGGGGAATGTTTGAATCCTTGAATGAAAATTTTAGCGGAAAGTTTAACTTTTCAAGTAGGTTATGTACTGGTTACTTAAAATGGTTTTTAAGTTATTATTTTTTTTTGGGGGGGGGGG
>CALNXI010000123.1:230390-273581 GCA_942486025.1 Porites evermanni | reverse complement strand
TTTTTTTTTTTTTGGGGGGGGGGGGGAATGATATGATTTAACTCTCTTTTGGTAGTAAATCCTACACTAGGCTTCCATTATTTAACAAGTTTAGCATGATCTGCAAGCACTATCCGACAATATTATCTTATTTCATACAGGTTAAGACATGAAACTCTTGATTTTGCTTAGCATACTTTGCATCTTCTCTCAAGACCTTGGGGAGGTACGGCTATAGTCTGAACAGTTTTTTCATTTTTGGGAGTAATATTTTTTTCTTCTTAATTGCTAGTGTTTACGTTTTCATTTTTTGTTGGTTTGACTCATTTTTTTAGGTTGAAAGCAAGTCTGTCGGAAAAGTGCCAAAAGGTACGTATTTACTGAGTTCCCTTCAGTCTCTTCCCGAGATGAGATGGGAAGAGACTCAGTCTCCGAAGAGAGGATGAGTGGAAGTTTTCGATGAGAAGTTTTCTGGGGTCAATGAAATGGACAAGCGGTTTTTAATTCGTTACTGTTTGACTTCTGATACCATCATCCAATCATAATTAACGTATGTCCACCCAACCGATACCTAAGTTTTTTCCCCAAATTATTTTGCCATGTTGTTTTTTGAGTATAGATTTCCCTCTGTTCTATTTTCTTTTGTTCGGCAAAACTAATCACTCATTATTTGCTTCAGATTTAGGCTGCCTAACACCATGCCCAAGAGACCAGCAGATTAAATGCTTCGTAGACCCCTGCATGTTTAGCTATTGTTCTCCGAGCGAAGGCTGCAACCCTTGCAACTGTAAATGGTGTTACCCCGTCTGTGTCCCAGCTTAAAAAAGGATTGGCGCCAGGAGGTTAACAGTGTCAGACGAGCTTTTTCAAAGGCGTTTAAACACTGTAATAAGCTATGAGTGTGAAATAAAAGTGGAAGCAAACCGAGAAAAAATTGTTTTTTTTCTGTTTTTCCTAATACAGTTCATGACTTGTACAAGCCAGCGTTTGAACAACTGGGGAAACTAGCTGTTTTAAAACGATAAAAACAAGAGTGAATAATGGAATGCAAGTGTAACAATGATGACGAATTATCGCAAAGTGGTGTGTACGAACGCGTTCATTTCGCTATAGAATTGAATCAAAGCATCCCTTAAAATATGATTATGGTGCTTAAGGAGCGTGGAATAAATAATTTTCTCTAAAAGAGTACATGAAAGTGTTTTTCCTCGTAGCACTTAATGCAACAAAAGAATAGAACAGAGAAGAGGGTAAATAGAGCTAGATAGAGATGACCCATAAATCCCACTTAGCGTTAATCTTGCCAATCGCAATCAGAAAACCACGCGAGACAAAGAAAACAAATCTTTGGATTTCCTTGGGACACGAATCCACAGCCTCCGGTCTTCTGACTGATCTACAGAGGCCTAGTTTATTTTATCATTATATGCAGTATCAAACGTATTAATGCAACTGTCAACAACGTAGGGTGCAAAGCGTAGCCTATTTGGCTTCAAAAGATTAGCTGGCCCTTCTGTTCTTCTCTGGCTCAGGGTAACAAGTACTTGCCAAGGAGCCAAGGATCACAGCCTGTTCGATTTTCTCTCCTCTACATCTCGAGCACCTTTCTTAAAAAAACTTTGCTGGCCCCAAAGTTGCACATTTGTGGATCAGTTTCACAGAGATTTCAACATCAATAACCTTCAATTTGTTTTTCAAATTCATTGGTACTGATCCTAATGCCCCCATTACCACCGGAATCACCTTTGCCTTTATATCCCACATTTTTTCTAACTTCTCTCGCAAGATCTTGATATTGAACGACTTTATTAAATCCTTAATTAACATGGTGGATTACAAATTCTAGCACTGAGATTAAAGCGGCTCACATATGAACTACTACTAACTACAGTCGAATCTTTGTTTACATTTTTTGCCTAACTGACACATGCTCATCATTATCTGACGAAGCTAATAAAATAAAACTTCTGAATACTGAAATAGCAAAACAATTTCAGTCCGAGTCTCTGAAAATTTGAGCCCGACGAGCCTTCCTTTAAGGCTTTGAGATCAATTTGAGTATGCAGTAGCCAGTCTACAGTTAAGTGTGGAAGCTGTCCGCTGACCAGTCAATTGCTTTACTAGATTGCGAACAATGTTCAATCTCATACTTTCTAGCTAGTTTGGGGGCACAGGAAAACTGATAATGCACACATATTGGACATCAATGTTTTAATCAGTTGACAGCTGTCAAAACAAGGTTCTCGCTCACCAGTATCACTTGACCGTATCGCGGGCTCAGGTGTCGACCCATTGGAGTCAAGTTTTTTTTTTGAAGTTTCCTCTCACAAGTTACTAGTTTTCAAGTGTTCGCAGGCTCAAGTTTAAGTTCCTTTAAATTCATATGAAATATGTTGTGTTTATGTGCCGCATATTTAAAATCTTGATTTTAAACTGACCTCGGACGCGAAAATTCAGCCAGCTGTTACTGGCAGGGAAGACAGTTCCTTTAGACTCTTCTCACCATGGTCACGCGTTAGTCATGCTCTACGTTCAATTTTTATGCTCTGATTGGTCAAAATTTGACAGGTGAGTTCATGCGGAAAATTTATGCAGCATCTTGAATCTTGTTTACTTTGACAGCTGAAGCTGACNTATCACTTGACCGTATCGCGGGCTCAGGTGTCGACCCATTGGAGTCAAGTTTTTTTTTTGAAGTTTCCTCTCACAAGTTACTAGTTTTCAAGTGTTCGCAGGCTCAAGTTTAAGTTCCTTTAAATTCATATGAAATATGTTGTGTTTATGTGCCGCATATTTAAAATCTTGATTTTAAACTGACCTCGGACGCGAAAATTCAGCCAGCTGTTACTGGCAGGGAAGACAGTTCCTTTAGACTCTTCTCACCATGGTCACGCGTTAGTCATGCTCTACGTTCAATTTTTATGCTCTGATTGGTCAAAATTTGACAGGTGAGTTCATGCGGAAAATTTATGCAGCATCTTGAATCTTGTTTACTTTGACAGCTGAAGCTGACAGAGTTTTGTGTCAACTTGTGATGTTTTTAACTCTCTTTTTCTACTGGATGTACAAAATGAAATTCGGCTGCTATCAGGAGTCTTCTGTTATTCATGGCTAGTTTGTTTATTGGGTTTTTGGTTGAGAAATACTTAGCTTGTCAAAGTCGGAAATCCGATTTCGGATGGCATCGTTTTCGTTTTCAACTTGCTTGATGCGTAAGAGGGTTACAAAGTCTGCAGCGATACTGGCCTTACTTGATACCTTTCAGGAGCTGCATCTCGAATGGTAAGCCAGAGTAATTATTGTATTTGATGTTTGTTTTTCGTATCTAATTTAATGAAGTCGAGCGTAGTTTATGCGGGTATTTAGTCTATGTACGTTTGTAAGATTTGAGACAATGATCTGACCGAGTAGAGCGATTTTCGCATGACCTTGACATGAAAACAGGCGAACAAATCAGAAACAACAAACGAACCGAAATACAGCGATTTGATTGGTTTATCGAACAGATGCAAACGCGCGTGGCTTTTGGTTGGTTATTATGGTTAAGCGAACGCTCGGGTGCAAAAACTTCATACCTGAGAACTTTCTGGAAATCAACCGATACTTCGCTTTGACGTCATGCTGCAACACGAATGGCCAATCTAGCAATACCTTTTCCATATTAGGGTTTTCTTTGGCGGGAAAACGAAGAGTGCATGTTTTGATCTTTCCATCCATTGGCTGATAAAACAAATAACTAACAATTACCGAAACCATTTTTCAAAGTCATACGAAAATCGCTCTATCAGGTTTATTTGATATGAGCTTACAGAACTTTAAAGGAATTTATTTGCCTGCAAATAAAAATGTTTATGTAGTCACGCAATGATTTATGTTAGTTTGCTAAGAGGGGCACTTATTACTAGTCACGCATTCACCTTTAACATAGGTAATCTGCAGGAAGAACTGTGAGCAGGGTCCAATTTGACACAAAATAGTCAAGTATTGATCACACGATTATCACGAGATCAATCGGAAAACTACTAGCTGGGAAATCACTAGCTGGTAAATTACTTGCCGGAATATTACTTGCTGTAAAACTACTAGTCACGAGCTCGTTCGGAAAAGTACTTAGCCTCGACTTCACTTAAGGTTAGGGTATAAGACAAGCTGTGTTACCCGAAGTCTTCCTCTTGGTCTCCTGACGTAACAAGCTTTGCGAATTTGAGCCTCCTCCTCCCTTCCTCCGCCTCTTTCTTAATAGTAGTTTATTTACTCTGGGTGCCCTTTTTTCTCCGCCTTCACCTTTGCCAGAGCGTCAAAAATCAAATAATCAAAGCTAATTAAATTTGTTTGAAGATGTTATATTTAATCAGTAAATCGGCCATCTTGCATGGCCAAAATTATACCCAAACACATCGTTGTTCCTTATATCTTTAAGCGCTCTTGCAAACATAGCTCGACTGATGACCCCAGAATTTAGCCAAAGGTTCTCTTCATATTAAGGGCATAAAAGACAAGCGGGCAAGAAGGCATAAAAAGCCTTTAGACAGTTTCTCACCGCAGATAGAAAGAAAACGTTCCAAAGAATATTTAGTTATAATTCTGGCTGTCAAAGAAAGCTTTGAGCGATTTTCTTGCCTCTAGTTCGTCTTTGAAAAAAGCAAACACCGGGAAGCCGGCTTAAAACATAAACTTAAGCAAGAACGCTTAAGAAAATTGTTGTTTCTGTATATGTTTCACCGAATAATATTTCTTTTATTGATTGTTGGTAGTCTCTCTTTTAATTTTAATCGCTGTGCCGATTGTTTTCAGTCGTTCAGTGAACATCGCTTGCAGGAGTACTCAAAATAGCGCGCGTTAAACCATTTTAAAATAAACAAGACGCTACGGAGCTAGCGTACACTTCGGCGTCGTGGTTGTGGAACTAATTAATTGTAAATGCGGAAGAATAGTAAGAAATCAAATATGGTAAGAGTAAGGTGTGAAATTATGGGATTTGTCAGGATATTCTGAATAGAGCAACATCCAAGAGGCCTACTTGCCAAAAACTAGCATTTCAGGACAAATTGTCTCCGCGATATTAGGCCAGTTATGCTCTGATGACTCCATACAAATCCTTCTAAAAAACAATTCTCTATTTTTCTTAGTCACGTCAAGCTTCAAAAACAGCATAGCAGTCTCATGTACTGATTAAAGATATGTAAGGCATGGGTAAGGAGTCAATTACGTTGAGCATGGAATTGGCTAAAACTCAAAGTCACGAGTTCGAATGTTTTTGAGGATAATTATTCACTGACTATCAGCACGCAGGGATGTTGGATTAACACAAGGAAGTTTAACAACAAAGGAACATAGCCTTTACAGAGCTTTAAAACACAGCATCCGCCAACACAAACTTGACCTGAACTTTGAGTAAAACTAAACAGCCTCTACCAATAATAACAAACTCTCACTTGAACTTCAGATATCTTACGGCCTCCGCGAACTTGTAAACACAGAACCTGAAAATCGACCTTCGTCACACTTGACTAAACACGGCAGTCCAGCTCGTGGGAAAAAACTTAGTTCGTCAAAAGAACTCACTTGGAACTTGTATACCGTTTGACATAAGGTTCTAGAAAATACTAAACAGGCGAATAGTAGTAGCTTTTCGACATATTTAATGATTTCAGTAACTGATGCAAATCTGCTGACTCATGCTGAAATGTAAACATGCCCTAATTAATTATTCATGGTAATCCAAAAACGTAGAGAACGTTCGAGAAAGTCACGCAACGCATGAAAGCAATTTTATTAAAACAGTTCGAAAGGAGGGCTCACTCGTGAAATGTTTTTCAACACTCGAAGAGAAATTTCGTGTCTCTGCGCGGCCACGAAATATCCTCTATTTATTCCTCGAGTAATTAAAGACTAAATTAAACTCGAAGTGATCTCAAGATATCACGAAGTAGTCCGATCTCATTTCGTGAAATAGTTGAAACAAGCCGAAAAGTCACGAACTAGCAAGCCAATCTTGTCCCGAAACTAGTGCATGATTTCATAACTATTTTTCATATCCCAAATTACCTAGGGTCGCAGTAGCGCAATCGGCTAATCCCTCAACTTAGAGTCTCCTCTGATCTGACGGGTCGCAGAGGTGAGTCGGTTCAAACCCCGGGAAAGACAAAATATTAATTCTTTCTTCCTCGAAAAAGTTAAAGAATAAATCAAAGAAATCGAAGTGATCTCGAGATATCTCGAACTAATTCGACTCTGACTTCGTCAAATAACCGAATAGAGCCGAAAACCTACAGACTTTGCTTGTCCAATCTTGTCAAAAAATTGCAACTTTGATACATTCCTGAGCGTTGCGAATCCTTTACTTCGCGCTCCGCCGAAGTAAAAATAAACATAATAAATTCTTTATTATGTTGGAGCGTAACTCTCTTAATGTTCATTCAAACTCTCGCCACAGCTAGCACTACAAAAGTGGGAACCGGATGGCCGTATAGGTGATTTTGGAAATTTTTTTTAACGGTTTAGCTAAAAGCCCATGCGTACTTCCATCGTCCTTAATATTGAATGAGTGCAATTTGTATCAAATTGCAAAATTGTGAAAATACTGCTTTCTGTCAAAGGTCTGTATGATAAAAACGGTGCCTCATAGTACTTTTTCACCTCAGATGTGATGTATAAATGGTATAAAAGGTTGGTTTACACGCACCCAGATTTGTTGGCAAGATTTTGCAAAGTAAACTTGTCGAACGCAAAAAATTCGGCCGCCCTGATTTTTTTTCCAGGCTTAATTAATCTACGGTGATCAAGAGCCATTATTGCTCTTAAATGTGATCGAAGATGATTACCAGTTTTTGGGTGTAGATATGAGGCTATCAACTCGATGTAAGATTTGGTTCACTCTTGGGCTGTTTGCAAATTATTTTTCTCTAAAATCAGTTAGCCTTTCCCTCAAAAGTCACATAAATGTGCTCTTAAGTTAACTGAATTGTGGAATACAAGTTTATTATTTGATTTAAATTATAAATTTATTAATGGGAGCCTCGCTTTTAGCCCTGGCTAAATCTATATACAGGTAAAAGACATGAAGTTCTTGATTTTGCTGAGTATACTTTGTATCTTCTCCGAAGACCTCGTAGAGGTACAGCTTTTAACAGAAACATATAACCCTCTTAGGATTATATGCTTCTGTTATTAATCATTACACAATGATGTGAATGTTACGCGCGCTGTGATTCATGGTCGTTGCCCATGATCTATACTGGATTACAGATACATGGATGACGTGACGTCACGGGAAACCTGTTTTCTTTGTTTTGTTCAACATGGCGCGCGGTTTTGAAAATGTTTATGAGATTATTTCGGATTAAAGCAAGTGAAAGCCTTGAAAAAAAATTAGCGAGAACTATTTACAAAGAAGAAAAATGGACAAAAGGAGAGAAAAAGAGCTCTTTACAACTTAAGAATGCCTCAACTAGCTACAAGAAATTTTCACAACATCGTGCCATCGTGTGTCATCGCTACGAGAGACTCGCTGTTTTGCAAAATGTTTTCGCCATTATTCTGCTTTGAGCAAGAAAAGACGTTGAAAATCTTTTCGAAGAAACTGTATACAAGTAAGATAAAGAAAAGTTTGGTTTTTTACAGTGTTTATTGAAACGCAACAATACAAATCCTTTTGAATCTTAAAGTTTTCTTTGGGTTTCCATCACTTTTTTGAAGGTGGGATCTTTTATCATTGCACGCATCCACTGTAGCTCTTTTCTGTAAACAGGAAGAAGCTGGAGCGTTCTCGGCTTTCACGCGGGCCACATTTTCTGAATCTCCGTCCCCTTCGTACTCATTGATCAAAGCGTTGAGCTGGGTCTCATGGCGTTTCTCGGCTTCATCAAAAATGCGTGACCAAGGCTCAAAGTTTTCTGTTTCTTCTTGGGAAGACTCTGTTCCTTAACTGCTGGCTTGAAAGACTTCGCTTTCTTGGGAGAAGTCGCTTTCTTCGCTGTCTTCATATTTTCCAGCACCTTGTTGAAGAAGGTTGTAATGGAGGTTACTACTCCACATTTTTTGGTTTCAACCGCACGCGTTCTGATATAAAACTAAACTTCAGAAAGTAACGCGTCTCTTTCATAGAAAATTGGTGAAGGCGGGGTTATTTAGCGTTCGCCTTCGTAAATAATAATCGATCTTATATCGACTAGTTATTTAGAAGATCAGGGCAAACGAAGGTAAAAAGGACCAAACGAAGATCAAAAGGGCCAAAACAATGACAAAAGGGACAAAAAGGACTATCGGGCCAAGTTTCGTAATACTTTCTCTTCCTTGCTTCATCCTAAGTCTATGTATCTTTGGGAAATTCTCAAGGCGGCCCCGCCACACCTATTGAACTGGGACAACTTTTTTCCTCTACGGTGTCCCCTGGTCTCTTGCTGTCCAAGTAATGACGGCAATCTTGACAGAGCATTATATAACGAAGGCTATTTTTTCCAGTCAAGGAGCTAAACATTGATCTTTTAATTCGTCACACTCCTTCTCTTTGTGACGCAATTGACGTTTCGTGTTTTCAAGTACCTCCTCTTTCTCTCTTAACATCATGTCCAAATTGTGTAAAACTTGAGAGGCTGCCACCAGTGAGGAGTTTCTTGACCGTCTTTTTTCTAATTTGGATGGAGTTGTTGTTGTTTAAGACTTTTATTAATAGCGTTCTTCCCAGCTTTTACGTTGTTCTTTAACCTTCTTTGTATTCCTCTTATTGGTTGGTTCTTGCTACTTGATCATTAATAACAATAATAGTGACCTTGTGCAATAAATAACAAATCTGAAATTTAAAATACCAGTTACTAAAGCAAAATCTAAACTTTTTAATTAGGCACTGTGATTACACTTAATAAAGAGTATGATGATTTCAATATTGAGAGCTATTGCGTAAGTAACGACGTGCGACACTCGCGCGTGTGTATGAGAAAAAACAAAACAAAGACACGTGGGTAAAAATGGCCCGTTAAACAGGCATTCTGTTACCTAATGAATGGTGCGTACAGCCAAAGGGCAGCTCAGGCAAAGAGAAAGAAGCTCACTTGGTCGAGCTTGATCCCACCAGCAATTCGACCGAGTACAATCGAGTAGCAGACGAAATTCGAAAGACTATGATAGTAATAATAACTTTATTAACATGTCAAGCAAAAATCTAGCAGAGGGGATTCCCCACTGCTTATAGGAGACACCTAACGTTCTAAAATACAATCTAAAAATACAAAACGAATCAATATAGAGTCGAATTTAGAATCTACTAAGAGTTAGAATTAAAATTACTAATGATAACTCACTAACATACATACTATAAAAACTCCATTTATACTTATCAAAATTCTAAACTCTTGTAATTAAAATCGTCATTAAGAAAAGTTAAAATTACGAATTGCAAAGGTTGCAGCCACTACATCCATTTAAAATGTTACTTAAATCAAGACTGCGGGTCTTAAACTGCTTAAGACTGGCAGCTGATCTGTCCTTGCTTGGTATCTTGCTCCAAAGTCTTGGACCCAGGTATCGAATTGAGTGTTTTTCGTGCGTAACCGAGTTAAAACTAGGTTGATAAAAATCTTTCTGCCGTAAATTGTAAGTCTGGATGTTGGTCAGAAACATGTCACAAATAGTCCGGGAGCACGAATTATGTTTAACGTTATACATTAGAATACATATGTCCTGTTCAATTAACAGCACCAAGATAGAAAGAGTGCAGAACCCTGGGCTCTACCGCGCGTACATGGTGAAAAAGGATCAAATGGAGCAGAAAAATGGCGCCAATTAATGTTTCCTCTTTCATGGCACTGCTCAAGGCAGCTGTTCCGCTATCAACAACGAAGTTTGATAGTTTTAACAGGAGCTAGTGCGGGAAAAACGGCAAGTGTTGGCTTTTCTTTTATATTTTTTAACATCTTAATAAGCGTGAGTATAGGTTTAATGAAAGAGCACTTTAAGAAAGACACTGACATGATAAAAGTTGTTGTACGAGTTTAAAGGGTGACGTTTTCACAACTGCCTTTTTTGTGTCAGGTCTCCGTATGCTAAGTGCACTTCACATTATATGGTTTTCATTTCAACTTCATTTAGGATTCCAAACTGTTGTATTTTAATTGCTCTTTTTGCAAGAAGGTGTATTAACAAAAACGCCTCTAGAATGGCGTATACCGGGTAATAGAAAACGAAAGTTGAGTGGAAGTCGTCATAAAACAATCATTTAAAGAACACAGAGGAGCAATTTGCACAAAAGTACCATAACGTGGACAGATTTATTATATTTTGTTTTCCCCAAGTATGGTTTGCTGCTACGTTAACTCTTTGTGTACTTGTACCATCCGACATTTTTATATTAATGACATAACTACTCGATTAAAAACCAGGAGGGCTATTTTCCTTTAATTTTTTGAAAACTTACCATATGAGATTTGATTTGGACTGTTTCAGTTGGGCTTTCCTTTAAAAATATGGAACTGTCCCGAATCCGTTTTGCATTGAGAAATCAGCAGAAAGAGCTTTTTTTCTGATCCAATTATTTCTCTTAAACACCAGATACTCCTGTTACAATTGAAAATACCAATTTCCGAGCTGTCAAAGAGAGATAAGCAGTTACTATTTTGGATAGGAAGCATACAATACAAGCTTGCTTGAATTATTAAACTCAATTTTTCAGCCACTATGTATGGGAATGGAGTATATTTTGCTCGAGAAGCCTCGTACTCTACTCAAA
Source organism: Porites evermanni (assembly GCA_942486025.1). NCBI lineage: Eukaryota > Metazoa > Cnidaria > Anthozoa > Scleractinia > Poritidae > Porites > Porites evermanni. The sequence goes on along the minus strand of CALNXI010000123.1, from coordinate 262,879 downwards.
CCAAACACTCTCCACCTGATGGAAACGGAAACCGCTACATGTACCTTGCCCATGTTCTAGTGGGCGAATACGCAGCTGGGCGGCTGGGCGTCAAGGGATGATCACTCCCCCCCCCCTCCCCCTCCCCCCAGCGACGCCCAAGATGCATACGACCGTGTCGTAGATAATCCTGGAAACCCAAACTTTTTTTGCTTTTTTTTATGATAGCCAATGTTATTCTGATTGTCTTGTTACTTTTAAGTGAGCTCGAAAGTCACTGGTGCGTATCCCTCCAAATTTGTGTGAGATAATTTAATTAATTTACGGTGCAACGTGGAATGGCGAAGGCGCAAACCCCCCGTGTAAGAAACTACATTCTAATGAAGTCTGCCAAAAGAAGTTTCTTGGATTTTGGGTAGTTTTGGACAAGTTAGCCCAAGTAGGTTCATAATGAGAGGTTCTTATTCATGAACGAGATGTTTTTAGGGGTAGGGTTAGAAAAATACGCAAACTTGGGTTTGGTCCTGAAATATATAGTATTTTATTCACAACGCTACATTGCAAACCTCCTTTATAAGGTCCTTTTAGGAAATTTCAGTCTGTACTTTATATAAACCTGTTTTTGTTTTAGGAATTGCAGTAATACTTTTATTTGTAATCACAGTTTATAGCAATTAATACAATTTGCAAATCTCAAAGTCAATCTCAAATGTTTATTATAAGTTTAACGGTAATCTTCCCAGATACAAAAACCTGCCATGATCTACTTATTCTCAATAGTGAGTGGTATAGGGGTTTTTTAAAAGGCTTTTTGCTGCTTACCAATCAAACCTTTATAGACCCATGGCCAGTTCAAACGTCGAACTTTTCATGTGACGAACCAAACTAATAGGGATAAGTTCATCATAAGTTCGACGTCTGTCTCAGCTAATTATAAGTTCGTTTTCTCACCTACTTTGTTTTTATATTGATTCTTGAAAAATGCTAGTTAGCATAAATAAGAACAACATGATTTACATAACAAATCAGGAAAGGTTGAATTTTGCAAAGAAGGTCAACTCTGTCCTCGTTTCGATCTACAACTGTACAATAAAGAATTTGTTCATGCCTAGCGTGCGTATATCGAGTTATGGATGAACGCGGGAAGTTTGGAGAGCAAGAAAGATGCGTAAGAATTGCACGAGGCGATAGCCGAGTGCAACTCTAGCTTGTTGAGTGCTCTCCAAACTTCCCAAGTGCATCCATAACTCGATATACGCACAGCTAAAAGCATGAGCAAATTCTTTTATAACATAGCGGACAAAAATGCTTGCTTTTTGATGAACTACAAAATTCGCGTAAAGGGTGACACAATAACAAACGCTTCTATTGGCTGATTACAAACACGCCACAATGGTCTAGTTCGGAAAATTCTTTCTGTAAAACTGAGAAAGAAAATTTGCTTATTTATTCGTTAACGATCAATCAAAACTAAAAAGAAACAAAGCGTCTTAAAGTCCATCTAAAGTTCAAATACTCACATGCTCGTAAGAAGTCGTAGAGTACATGGTTTGGATTTGCTTAAATGATGTTTATGTTTTGCTCGGCGAAATCCAGAAAACTTGTTTTTTAGCGAAGACTTGAGAAAACTGTCATCCTACTTTAACCTTGCATTCATTTACGAACAATGGCTGGTCATTACGGCTTCTTGAGAAGATCTGGCAGCAGTTGTTTTTGTGAGTAATAAATTTATGTCTTCTTGTGTAATTTGTCTGTTATTGCAAGAAAAATTTCCCTGCTTCAGTCGGATTGTTCGGCGATATTAAACAAAAGTGTATAATTTTTCGCTGTTGAGCTTACTTTATAATTCACCTTTTTTTGTAGGATATAAAACAAACGTTAAAAACAGAGGACACTATATACAAATTGGATATTTTCCCACAAAGAACAATTTGTGGTATGTCAGTCTTTACGGCAGACTTTTCAACGAATCATTCAGGCTAGACTTTTGCATTTTTTTTATACGGAATATATTTTTCGCAATCCCGCAATCATTATAAAGCTTTCATGTAGTTCCAGAATCTAATTTAAAACATTTTGTTTATTACTACCGAACCTTTCAACTTTGACCAGACGTTCAATAACGTTACGAAAAAAAACCCCGATTCCGAGAAATACGAAGGCAAGAAAAAATAAACACAGTGATGTCACGTTAATGATAAATCACAGATCATAACAATTTTTCATCTTAATATAATACTGCTGTGGTGATCTTTTTCCGATATCGTTGTTATTAAATGTTATTAAAGGACGATTTAGTGAATACTCAAACTTGGGAGGTGTACCCTTGTGAAGAATCCAGTCGAGCCACCTAATATAAAGAATTAGCTGCCATATGCGCAAATTACTCGTAGGGCCTCCTGACTCTTCGAAATGGGTTCGTTTTCAACATGCGAACAGAGTCAACTTCTCCTCTATTACCCCTCCTTCAAAGGGGAAAAACAAATACTTTTTCGCTTTGTGGCAGGCGAACAGAAGCGAACGAATATTTTGTTTTCTTCACACTGTTATTCTTTGAATTCACTTTCATATGATTTTATCGTTTTCTTGGAAAGCCCGCTTTGTTTGCCGAAATATTCTGTTAATTGCCCAATAGGGTGGGCTGGATAGAATGAAAAGTCTTGTTTCTTAATCTACACACTATTCTTGAGTAACGGTTCGGATGGTTCTTACCATATATGAAAAAACAATATACTTTCACAACCAGAAAATTGATTCATTCAAGCTTATTTGATAAAAAGAAGAAAAAAACGAATGATAGAAAAGGTGAACCACCCGTCCCCTCTTGTTGAAACTATGGTCTAAATTTACAACAAGAACTCAGTCCCAGGATCTGCTGTCGCCGACTACTTTCAGTTTCCTATGATGCGCGGAAGAGACTAAAGTATGCTCGGCTGAAGGAGGGAAATAAACTGCCGTAAAGATGGAGGAAGGCCGGATTTACGTTCGAGCTAAAGGAAAGGCAATTTCAAAGAAAGAATTAGAAATATACTTCCAATCTCGCACGCAGTCTGGCGGTGGAGACATCAGTTCCATTGAGCAAATCAACGATGCGGAGTCCATCATTACATTTGAAGACCAGGAAGGTAAATTCTTTTACTTATCTCCACTCTTCACTTAATTTTGGGAGGATGATGTAAGATCAAACAGTAAAACTTTCCTCTTTTGCAAACAAGGATATTGAGACAACGTCAAACTGCTCGCTTTCCTTCTTTTTCGTTGGCTTCCGGTTTCACTTTGTCGTTTGATTCCTAACAAGTTTGTACCACATTTTTATACGTTACTAGTCATTTTCTTTCCTTGCCTCAAAATGTGTATGTTCTTGAATTTTCTTATTATTTGAAACACCCGTTAACGAAGACCAATGACAATTTACTGTATTCATTGTTGTCTGTTTGATGCTACCTCTTTAATTCACGGTCTCTGTGGTTAGTCCCTTGTGCTTTCCAGCCTATGTATTTTTAGGTTTCCATGCAGCCTCGTACACTATCATCTCCCTGCACAGAGAACAACCGTTCCTTTCAAAAATTACCTTATTATGTCACTCATACAAGCACAGTTTAAAACATGACAAAGGAAAATCCCTCAGTATTCACGTGATCCAAACAAAAGTCCAAAGGTAAAAAAGCCTATTAATAATATAGCCGAAAGCAGTTGTGGAATCGCAAATATTTTAGGCGTCATACTTAATGAACCTTAATCCGACATTCGGATATCCTTGAGATATTTCCAGAAACAACAATTATTTGCACTTTGTCCCCTTCGCATTATTAAAGTTGTTAGTAACAAACTGAAACTGATATGCATAATTTCACACGCTCGCACGATGTTTAAATTACAAAGAACAAATTTCTCTTTTGCTTTTCAACCGAAATCAAAAAAGGATTGCATACCTGGTTGTAAGAAAAACAACATTCGAAGGCTTTTAAAGCCACCGAGATGCAGAATAGGCTATTTGCACGTTGACGTCTTTTTAATACTTTTTTTAAAGACCACGATTCATTTCGTTATTCTTTCATTTTAAATTTGGTAATCAGTCCTGAGAGGTTAAATAACAATATCCTTCAAAATCCCTGATTTGTACAAGAAAGCAATACCATGATGGATTATGGTAGTAGTTAGTAGTAAAATCATCGCCATCGAGCAAACGGGCAAATTAAAAAAAAAACACCTCACGCTCATTTACACCTTTAATATTGGATACTAAACAGCTCATTTGTTTTATGCCTCTCTCTTTAAAGCACTGAATTTACTTGATTTCCCCTGATCCCGCAGCTCTCCTGGACACTTTTCTTACATTTACAAAGGATGAAGTTTTAAATACCGTAACATTCCGAAAATAAGCCCCTCCATGTATAAGCCCCTCCACATATAAGCCCCCTAAACCGGTAACGCAAGAAACCCTTCGTTAAATCGCCCCTCGAAATATAAGCCCCCCGGGGGTTTGTACTTCGAAATTGCACTCAAATGTAGAGTAAAGCAAAGCAAAAACGGTAAATTTACTTCCAACTATAAGGCTAGCCCAATCGATTTTGAGACGCAAATTTCCCTCCATAGATAAGCCCCTCCGAATATAAGCCCCTCAAAAAGGGCCTTTGAAAAATATAAGCCCCGGGGCTTATTTTCGGAATTTTACGGTATTAAGTTTTTGTAATAACAGCTGACAATTTCTTTTTTGGTCTTGGCAGTTCCTAAAAATGTGGCACTCAGAGCACAATCCAGAACACATACCATTAACGGAGCAAAAGTCGAAGTCTCTATTCTTCCGTTCAGTGGAGAGGACTCTGAATTAACCTCAAATCAGGTCTGCAGTTTCTAAGGTTAAAAAATCCTTTAGAAACAGTCAATATTTTACAATATTTTTTTAAAAAAAGAAGGGTGGATTTATTTGCAACATAGTTATAGAGTGGAAATAGTACGTCGAGAAAGCCCATTGATCTCCGTTGTAATATGTTTATGCCTATTAAACGGTGCAGGACGATCAATAGCATTCTATTTCTATTATTTTGATCCTACAGGCGAATCTTTGTTTACACTTTTTGCCTCATCAACATATGCTTATCACTATCTGATGACGCTGAAAAAAAAAGTATCAATATATAGAAAGGGCATAAACGTTTTAGTTATCTCGGAAAATTTGAGCTCAATACACTGAATGGTTTCGGAGAAATTCTCTTCTAAAAACACGAAATTGTACAGAGATTGTATGGCTCATTAACTTTTTTGCTACACAGCAATTTCGCAGTTTTTGATGGCTAATATTTCCTTCAATATTGCTTGCAAGGAGCTGAAAATTGCAAAAATTGCTCAACTTAATCAGCTCCTTCGACTTTTGCATTTAGTTTAAATATACGGCTACGGCTTCTATGAGTGAAGTCGTATGCTAATGAGGAAAAATGTAAACAGTGACGTCAGCAAAGATTTGCCTATTGACTTGTGGAAATGTCGCATTAATTTATTCAGTCACAATTTGTCAGGGAAGTCAGCATTAGATCCCATCGGCCGAAGCCCCTTTCTCCCCTCATGAAATTTAAACAAGGTAGAACTGATTTCTGCTTTTATATCACACTTACATGATATTTCAAGCTGGAAATGTTCATGAAAGTGCAAGTCCCTTCAATTTGAAAGAAAAAAAAATTGATACGAAAGACAGAACGATTCGAACCCACGACCCATATAGTCTAGTGTACTACGCTAACCACTATACCACTGAAGATTTGTTGAATAGGAGTGAAATAATTTAGTACATATTGCACCAACCCCAACCCAAAAAAAGAACCTAACCAGTTTCGAAACAGTGGTTAACCCTAATCAGTAGAGGCAGTGCTTAACCCTAACCTGTAAAAGGCAGTGCTTAACCCTAATTAGAAAAGGGGGAAACGACGTTGTGTAAATTTCATGAGATGTCCGAAGGGGCTACGGTCGATGGGATCTAATGATAACTGAAGTGGAGAACTTCCAACATAAACTGCTGCACGGTTGTTTTTATCTTTGATGTTTGCCGCCTTTCATAACCAGTCTCCTCTATTAACTATGTTTGCATTTTAGATTAAAGTTAAATCGATATCACTATGGCAACAATAACCAAAATACTTTGAAATAAATAAAAACCGAATTTTGCGCGATCTAGACCTGCTACTAAAAATCCGACACTCGGAAATGGCCTAGTAATTAATCCGGCCGAAATATCGATGAAAATACACGTATTATTCATTTTTCTCTTTTTTTAACAAACTGATCGCGCCCAAAAAAACACCGCAAATCAAGTTGGATGGAGGCAATTTCAACAAAAATTGTAATTGCATTACTGCGAAAATACAAGGTTTTGAGTGTGAAAAGCCGGACTGAAAGGCGGTTCTGACACACAAAGCGGACAATACAAAATGATCGTTCACCAAGATAGCGCGTAAACTTTTGTCCTTGGTCTTGAAAGTGAGGACTGAGGGAATGAGGCTTGTTCCCAGTTTTCTATTTCGACTAATAAATTAATATGTTTGGTGTGCTATAAACATGTTGTTGAGACCATTGGTTCTGACGATTTCGGTCCAATTTTTTTATAACCGATTTCTCTTCCAGTCTAGCGTCGTTTTTATCCGTGGACTTTCCAAGAATACAACTGAGGATGGTCTTTGGAACTATTTGGAAAACACAAGGCGTTCAGGTGGCGGGCCTGTGGAAGAACTGAAAATCACTGGAAACTCAGCGCGAGTCAAGTTTGAATCATCAGAAGGTAATAACATCATTTGCTGTTAAATGTTAGAAGGGCTTGGAATCACGTTTACAGCGAACTGCAAACCGACAGATTCCGGTGGCAATTTCCCAAAAGAAAATAGAGTGATATAAAATACAGTTAAAGCTTTGTCAACATAGGTTACAAAGTCGGACAATATCTCCGCCTCTACCAAAGGCTGAGATGATGTGTTAAGTGGCTCAACACCGGCTATCAATTCTGAATTGTCCGATTAATAGGATTGAAAACCGCCAAACTATATCAAGTTTAAAATCCGTTTTATAGTTTGTTTGTGTGTTTTATCTTGCTTTCTGTTCATCCTTTCCTTACTCATCTCACCATGTCCACATTCCTGGACTGAATTTATGGCCTCATGGGACAGGTTATGGATGTGCAATCTAAAAGCTTGTTTCTCGGGTTAATTTACGTGTACACAACAAGGATTTATACGGGGAGGCCCCACACCGAGGTCAGTGACGATCCTTACCCTTTCTTTAAAATACCTCAGAGAACCCCGAAAAAGGTGCCGTCTCCCGTATGTTGTTTGTTCATACTCGTCGGGGTATTACCAAGAAGATTTTGCTTCACCCCTATTTTCTTTATAAGAACATTTTTGTTTCTCTTTCCCTGATTGGTGTTGTTTTCATTCGTGGACTGTCCAAGGATACAACTGAAGATGGCCTGTGCAACTATTTGGAAAATACGAGGCGTTTAGGTGGCGGGCCAGTAGAAGAATTAAAAATCACTTGAAATTCAGCTCGAGTCAAGTTTGAGTCAGCAAAAGGTATTAAGTAAATCTTTTCCAAGGACGGCAGAACCGTGAATTAAAATTGGCACATGACGGTCTTTTTGAAAGCCTCTTCTGACTGCTTTTCAATGACACTATTTAGTAAAGAGTTCCAGTCTCTCTGAATGAATGTCTTAGGGTGGAATTGCCTAGTGCCCTGTCGCCTTAATTTTAAATGATATATAGGGTGGAAATTGCATAGCTGATAGACTAGAAACTACTTTAAATATCATTGTGAGTCGTGCCACTTTCTTTCTTTTCTCGAGTGTTGGCCATTTCAGATCATTCAGAATTATCACGACAGTTCCGGGAGTGGTGCTGTATTCATTTTTAACAAAACGTGCCGCTCGTCTCTGCACACTCTCAATGTCCTTTATCTGCTTTTGAAAGTGCTGGTCTCGTGTACAACATCCATGATCAAGCTGTGGTCTAACTAAAGCGAGATAGGCGTGTTCTTTTACGTTTTCTGGGCACTAATTTAGGTTTCGTCTCATAAAGCCAAGAGATCTGTTGGCTTTGTCTATAATACCAGCAAAATGAACATCCCAATTTAGACCACTGGGTAGCTCAACTCCAAGGTATTTGCTGTGATGTACAGCTTGCAAGCGTTCTCCGTGGATGCTGGAGATTTCGAGCATGAGACTCTTAGGATGGTGCACTTTGCATTAAACGACATTTGCCATGTGTCCGCCCAGCTTCAGTAAAGGGCTAAGGTCTTTTTTAGAATAAACACTTACGAAGGTACAATATATTCAAGAGATAGGTAACAATGGTTTTTTTTTTTTTTGCAGATGCTGTAAATGTAACTCTTAGAAAACATAGTTTTAACGGAGCACAAGTTGAGGTGTCGTGCCATCCGTTCACAGAAGAGAACTCTGAATCACAGACAAGTCAGGTCAGTCATTGAGGTGGAATCTCTTTTAATAGCAGCTTGTAGCGTCTGTGCATTTTCCTTTTAACAACAAAAAGGAGGCATCTGGATTGTTACATAGTGAATCCAACTCTATTGAGTCTCAACATTATTGACATCTTGTAAGGTAGTAAAATAAGGGCTACAATTCGTGAATTTTTTGTTGGAAATTTCGTGTTAACCAGTGAGAGCTTTTCATTTCCCTGTAACCTGCCTAGTGGAGGGAAAGAGAAAATAGGCCTGGGCAGAAAGCTATAGAAAGCCACAGGGCCTCTTTAATTCCTTGATACTCCATTTCTGAAGTAAAATTCTCAAAAGAAAACTTTTTTATCTAACCTATACATGGATTGACAGTTGCAATTTCAATTGGCGATAGGGTCTTTCCCGGTAAAGTTGAAATAACATGCTTTTGGTCAACGCATTCATTTTCACTGAGGTGCAATAAATTCATCTTACTTGAGTGAGGGTAGACAATTTAGCTAGGAGCTTAACGAATGTTCTTAACTGCGTATTGCGTCTACTTTTTCTGTCACCCATACATTCACCCTCAGGCTAGTGTTGTTTTCATTCGTGGACTTTCCGATAATACAACTGAAGATGGCCTGTGGAACTATTTGGAAAACACGAGGCGTTCAGGTGGAGGGCCAGTGGAGGAATTGGAAATAACTGGAAATTCAGCAAGAGTCAAGTTTGAGTCATCAGAAGGTAATCACACCTTTTGCAAGGACGATAGAAACGTGAATTAAGGAAGACGTGACTTTAGATAACAGTAAACAAGTTTGGAGTTCGAGAAATATTTCTTGTAATTCACAGACCCCATTAAACAGCTGTTAAGGTGGCCCAGACCTACTTATATGAGCGTTGGTTATGTTTTTGAATTGCGTTTTTCGGCAGGAATGATTTAACCGATTTCCATGATTTTTGGCATCCTTAATAAAAAATGGTCGAACTTTAAGAAAATGTTATATATTTTCTTATAGGCAAAAAAAGGTTTGAGAAATCGGCATATGTAAAAACCGCATTTTTACATTCAAAAAATGTCAATAATTTCAAAACCCTAAGACAGATTTTTCTCTAACTTCGGCAAATAAGCCTCAAAGCTTTCAAGTTTTATATCTGCAAGTTTGAAGTCAATCGTGACCGTAGAACTCGCTGCACAAATAGCTGGACATATTTAACCTTAAAATGCAACGCTAATACATTTGTGAAAGTTGACGCAGGAATGGGGGAAACTGCCGACGGCCTATCTCCTATCTGCAAGGGTATTCTTTCCCAAAGCTTCATGATCAGTTGCAAGAAACTGAGTAATCAGAAACATAAGACGAATACAGTTCGCAATACAAGAAGAACAACTTTATGCTGAATGAGGGACAAGATAAAAGAATTTCTGTTTATCAAACTTACTTTGTGTTTGTCCCCCTCTTTTCGAAACCTTTCTTAACAAGACAAATTATATTATCTACGAAAAACTCTCAAGCGTTTTTAGCGTCGCAGGTTTCCGTGTTGAGGAGAAATAAAGCCACCAACTCCAGTACTTTTAACGGTCCATTTTTCAGCTGCATTGAAAGCCCTTGTACTTGGTAATTTATTCAAGGTTTTTAGAGTTGACATCACATTCGCACGCTAAGTTTGCCACTTGGGAATAAAGTTGAAGAAAATATGACAATCGTCTTATTCTTTTCATTATCCCCAATGGCAAAATGCGCGTGCGAAGTGATGACAAATCTGTCAGACTTGAATAAATTACCTAATACAAGGGTTTTCGTTGCAGCTGAAAATGAATCGGTTGAAGTACTGAAGTTGGTGGCTTTATTTCTCCTCAAGACGGGAACCTTCAGTGATAAAAACTGATAAGAGATTTCCGTACATGTTATATCGTGCTTTGTTGAGATTTTTTGCGAAAAAAGAAGGGAAAATACACAGTGACTTTGATAAAAAGAAGCTTTTTAATCTTGCCCCGCAGTCAGCACAAAGTTATTTTTCTTGTATTGCGAACTATATTCGCCATAGTTTTCTGATTACTCAATTTCTTGCAACGGAAGCTTTGGGCAAGAATACCCTTGCAGATAGGAGATAGTTCGTCGGCAGTTGTCCTCTATTTGTGTGCCAACTTTCACAAATGTGTTAGCGTTGCATTTTAAGTTTTAATTTGACCAGCTATTTGTGCAGCGAGTTCTACGGTCACGATCGACTTCAAACTTGCAGATATAAAACTGGGGAGCTCTGAGGCTTATTTGCCGAAGTTAGAGAAAAATCTGTCTTAGGGTTCTGAAATTATTGACATTTTTTGCAAGAATGTGGTTTTAAGCATATGCCGATATCTCAAACGTTTTTTCACCTATAAGAAAATAAATAGCAAGTTCATGCCATTCCTCTTTTTATTGTAAGTCCGTATCTTACCTAATGCATGATATTCATACTAATTCTTGCACCCTCAAAAATCGTTAACTTGTTCTCGCAGACATCATCTATTCATGAATATAACACAAGATCATCCTCTAAAAATGATATGTACATCAAAACATTTAATCTTGAAAAACTAAGACAAGCCGTCCCAATTTTTGGCGCTAAAGTATAGAATGAGATACCAGGTAGAATGAGAGATATGTCAAAAAAGTGTTCAAACGAAAATTAATCAGTGTGCTCTTCGAAATATTAAAAGACAAAGATGATTACCTTGATGCAACCATGATAACACAAGAAATAAAATCGCGAAATCCTAAACCTTAGCCTCTTTCAGATTTGTCTTTCTTGCTTTTAAATTCATTACACATATTTCTTCTTCTCTTTTTCTTTGCTTTTTACTTGTTATAATATAATATCTGATTTGTAATAGAATTAATTTGGCACGCCTCGACTAGCGTTTTCTTGCTACCTTCGTGCCAAACAATTGTACTTGTAATGTTACGACAATAAATGTCTTGTCTTGTCTTGTCTTGTCTATAGCATTTTCTTAAAGTTCGACCATTCTTTATTAAGGATGCCAAAAATCATGGAAATCGGTTAAATAATTCCTCCCGAAAAACACAATTCAAAAACATAACCAACACGCATATAAATAGGTCGGCTCACCTTAAAAGGTAAAAACGACAGTTAAGACGCGTTGTAGTGCGCTGCAACAGCGATAGCGACCTTAAGAAAGGGATAAGCATGAATAAAACCCTGTCTCATGAAGTCTCACATGAGCATGTCAATTTTGTGATCGGCGTGGAGGTTAAAATGTACTTTGTTCAAAGCCACTCTCAGTAACTATTATTGGAGTTCCGAAAATCAACATCACATTTGATCATTCAGCCAAGAATATCTACGCAAAGTCGGTTACGTTTCTTTCTACCCTTTATAAAGGTTAAGAGGACCTGGTTATCTGAGGGCGAAATAAAGATTGTAGTGTTAGTGTAACAGGTATCTAGAAAGTTTAAGTGATAACGAAAACGCGCTTGTAGATCAGGAGTTGTGTCACGAAATCTATCAAAATTCAAACAGTGGAAATTTTCCACTAAATGGGGTGAAACAAAATAACTGCTCAAAAAGTTCGAAGAAAGGATTAAATAATACCACAAATAGAAACGGATATGTGGATGGACAAAATTGAAGAAGATTAAAACGGATTGTACTGACGGTTTTTGAAAACTTATTAGCCTATCGGTTTTCACAGTTCTCTTTTGGTGTTCGTAACGTTTTGATATAATGCTGCAGGAGACATACTAGTATGACACGAGGCTGTAATTTTGTCATTTACTAGTGATTTCTCAAGTTTCGTAGCTAAAAAGGACATGCAATTGGGATTATAAGTAAAATGAACTAAGCTAGCAATGACACAACCTCTTTTAGCAAAAGGTAATAATATTGCATTTCTTTCTTGGTAGTTGCTAGAGAAGTGACTCTCAGAACACATACGGTCAACGGAGTACAAGTTGAAATGTCATCCCATCCGTTCACCGAGGAAAACTCGCAATTGTCGTCAAGTCAGGTCAGCCACTGAAGTGAAATCTCTTGTAAAAGTAATAATGACTCCATGATTGCCCTAACTTGGTTTCTAGGCCAAGGGTGATAATGGGTCAGGTTTTTGAAAGGTTTCGGGTTAGTCAGTCAGGAGCAATCTGTAGAAACAGTGCTAACTCTACTGAGTATGAAGCCGATAACGTTCTGGTGAAAAGGGGACGAGTTCGGGACAGGAAACTCCTTGGTGCTTATCCTTTTTAAAATAATCAACCCTTCTGACACACAATGCTCCAAAATTTGAGTAATTATAAATAACTAATTTTCAAGGAATTGCCAATAGCTTATCTGAATGGCTATAAGGTTTTTGCTAGTTTGGATTTGCTTTTGGCCAATGCAACCCATCACCAGCTCATGAGGATTAACATTTTGACTGAGTAGATATGATCACTTAACCCTCGGACGTGCCAGGGGGTGGTCGCCAAACCCCCTCCACCGCCCCCCCGCCCCCCCTTCATCTGAGGTTTTTCTGAGTTTTTCTTCGACGATAAAACATCAGCACGTACCTGACGTTTTCAATAGCTGTTCGTTTATCCCTCGCACGCATTTTGAGACCAGTTTCGTGATGGTCAGTTGCTATGGTTACGAGACGTGACGTCATAAGTAGCCGATTGTCAAGCCTTTTTTGAGTGAAAATGCATGTTTTCTCAACTTGTTTCAATAATAAAAGTAAAGATTGTGCAAAAAATGATGCAAAATGCTTTTTATGTGTTATTTAATATGTCAAGCACAAAAAATTACAATTCTTGCGGTTTTAACCTGATTACTAACTCTTGGTAAAATCCAAGATGGCGACCCCTGTTAGTGACGTCACAGGCCTCCAGCAGCGCTACCACCCATAAAATATACCTTATCTTATTGAGAAGATCAAAGGCTTTCCAGTGAAGGCAAAATCGTTGCGAAATACTGCAACAAATAAAAAATCTAGGGAGGGGTTCCTTCAAGCGCCCCTTGTACCACGATGGGGGTATAAATTTGCGTGTACGTCCGAGGGTTAATCGACCAGAGTCCGTAAGGTAGATGATTTAGCTGAAATGAATATGTCTCAACCTCATTTATACGTTCACTGTTACCCCAATTCAGCTTCAGTCCAGTATTGTTTTCATCCGTGGACTCTCAGTGGATACAACTGAAGACGGCCTGTGGAACTATTTGGAAAACACAAGGCGCTCAAGTGGCGGGCCAGTGGAGGAAGTCAAAATCACTGGAAATACTGCAAGAGTCAAGTTTGAGTCAGCAGAAGGTAATTTCACCTTTTGATTTTAAAAATGACTCGAAGATAAACTATCAAGGACACAAATTTTGGTTTCACTGATTTAAAATTACATCGTCTGTTTATTTTATTGAGGAAATAATCCGTTACTTGAGCATAAGGTAAACATTTGCCTCAAATTAGAAAAATATATATAAAATATAAAATATAAAAAAATGTTTCTTACTAGGATATAAGTGACTTTTGGTAGATTCAGAGAGTTACTACTTGGTGCTCCAAATTGGGAGGTTCTGGTGCTACATCGGCCAAATTAAGCAATTTTAGGCTGTTACGCGGGTAATCTTTCAGAGCACGGGTAGCTTGCAAACTAAACTGAACGCAGGGTTGTCGGAACAGCAACAAGAAAATTTATTCCAAAAATGAACGTAATTTCCACGAAGTAAAACTCTACAACAGCACGTAACTCGTTAAACTTACCGCCAACTACAATTAACTTCGATTCATAAACTTACACAGCCTCCGCCAACTTGAATTAACACTGCCTTCGTCACACTTGACTACTAACGTCTCTTCGCTTGTGAAAACTAGTTAAAACTTAACTCGGACTCGCGTACTTATATACTTTTAAAATAACATTCTAACACTTTCCAAATAGTCTAATCGTAGAAAGATTACAAACTATACCGCTTTAGAAACGCTTACACAAGATCCTAAAATAAACAAACTTTGAACTCTCGCGAAGCTTCTGGAAAGTCACGCTAGTCACGCAATACAATTTTTCGCAACGTAGGCCTTGTTGAGAACCAATCAGATTCTAAACGGGTATCGGATGAGATTTTTGTGATATCCGGAATAATAAAGATCGAGGAAGTGCTATCAGCAGAGCCGAGGGCCAAGGCCGATAACACTAACCAAAACCTTGATTATTCCGGAAATCACAAAAAAACGAATCTAATAATTGTTATATTATACATTGTATTTAAGAACATAAGGACAAACACAGCATCGCATGGAACGCAGTTTGACATAGCTCTTTGAAATCATGCCTTGCGCGCGCAACCTACAGATTAGTCACTAATCTTCTAGCTAAACTAACTAATTTGTAGGTTGCGCTGATTTCCAAAATTAACTGAAGGCTCTTAGCCAATAAGAAGACAGATAGTGAGTACAATGTATAATAAGTATGTGTAATCAAATGGTGACGAGTGAAAAAGGCTCGGGAAATTATAAGGATTTGGACAAAACGCGCGAGAAATTATTCTCTAATTTCACGAGTATACCCTTTGATTACCTATTAGTATCATGGGTGACGAATTACGTTAGCAATCTTCGATTTTTTACATGTTTATCCTGGATCGTATCGATCGAGAACTCCCCTCTCTCGAACGTTTAGAGCTCAAATTTGGCTTAAGTTCAGAATTTTTCGACAAAATACCTGTTAGAATCATTCGTGATGTGCTCTTTGTATAGGTAATAGCATGGTTTGTAGTGATATTTGGCATAAATACCACGAGTGATATTTCGAAATTGTTATAATTTCACGAATCGTTAGGCGAGTGAAATTTGAGACAACTTTGAAATATCAAGAGTGGTATTTATGTCAAATATCACATACAAATCATGCTATTATTTGTTTATACTACCACTAGCAAAAGGTTTGTAATTTTCACATGTAGGCATTTCAAATCAAGCTGAAATACCACTGCTCTAAGCCAATCAAATTACAGAAATTTGTCATGTAGTAGTATAATAACAGACATCTATCAAGTTTCACTGAGGGAAGCAACCAATAAATGGAACGATATTATCTTCTTCTCTTGGCAGATGCAAGAATTGTGACTCTCAAAAAACATACTATTAATGGTGCACAAGTTGAGGTATCGAATCATCCGTTCACTAGTGAGGAACCTGAATTACAGGTTGGTCACTGAGATAAAATCTCCGGCTCACAAGAAGTCGTAGCCCGGGAAAAATAGTAATGGGTCTGGAAGAGAACATTTTAACGTTCTATAGAGCTACATGTAAATTGAATCTTTAATGCTGAGTCAACAAGTTAATGAATCAACATTTTGAACTTTAACGATTGTGGTTGTTTGTAAAATGAAGTTTTCTCCGCTTGCGTCGATAGAGATTTGTAATTGCTGGTATCTTGGAATACACCCCTTAGAGCCCTTTAATTCAGCTTTTCTAGTTTATCACAGTCGCTTTCAAGACAAAACGTGTGCCATACAGTGGAACAATACTTAAGCTACGAAAGAATACAGCGGGTTTTAACTCAAAAAGCTTAGAGTCAAAACTAAGGAATAAGACGTGTATATATTATTATCAAGTTCTTTGTCAACCGCTTTAAACTTCGATCTGTAGATGAAGATCTTCGAGGAGCAAGACCAAGACTTTGAAACCTTTAAATCTGAACTTGTAACTTTATAAAATCAAATCAGTATAAAAAAAAGACGTCATGCACGAGGCCCCTATGGCTTCATCTACGCTGTGACAGAGCCACGGATGCATCTGTCTTGTGGCAAAGTAAATTGTCAGTTTTGTATGATTGAGATAGATCTCTCGTACCTCGTAGGTGTTTCTCAGGTTACACTAAGATCGAGTTATTAAAATACGTGTTTTTTTTTATTATACAGCAGACAGGTTCTAATTATCTTTACTGGTCTTAAACCTCAGGAGAAATAACGATTTCACTGCGTTGAATTGTTACCTTCACTTTCAGTCCAGTGTTGTTCTCATCCGTGGACTCTCCAAGAATACAACTGAGGATGGTCTTTGGAACTATTTGGAACACACAAGGCGTTCAGGTGGCGGGCCAGTTAAGGAACTGAAAATCAACGGAAATTCAGCTAGAGTAGAGTTTGAATCATCAGAAGGTAATTTGAAACACACAATTTTTACTAATTTAAGACAGTTTTATTGGCCGAGATGAGACAACTTTAAAGGTAGCTTCATAAGTGAAGCTTCAAACTGTAGCTGTAAAGGTACTAAAAAAAACAGCAGCAACGATAAGGAGAAAGTCATAAACTCAATTTAAAGGAAAAAGATCGTATTCTAAAGGCAACAGATTTATTTGTAGCAATGCGTAATTTAAACATTAATTTGCTTGGTGAACTAATTTGAATTTCAAACCGTAACTCAACAATGTTTTATAATTTATCAAGGTACGGACAGAACGAATTTTATTTCTGTAAAATCACAGTTGTTTTTCGTTTTGTTTTATTTGTCTTTTATATTAAAGTAGTCACTAAAACTTTTTCTTGTTGCTGATAATAATTTTATGGATGTGTCAATTGACCACCAAACCTCAACACAAAATCCGGTTGTTCTAGTGGCCAAACGTTTTTGTGAAAAAGACAAGCACAATTTGAATGGAGCTAATCTCGAAGTCACCAAAGAGATGTCTGAAAAACTCAAGGAAGCTGCCAAAACCATCATGGTCACTTGCCTTGCTGCAAAAACCACTGAAGACTCCCTTTGGAACTACTTTGAAAACAAGCGGCGATCTGGTGGTGGAGCGGTAGAAAGTGTAGACATTCAACATGACACAGGCACGGCTTTTGTGACCTTCGCGGATGCAGATGGTAAGTCATTGTGTACCCCGCTCCAAGACCTCAGTTAGCCAGGAAGAGGGAAAACAGGAAGAAAGGGACAAAAGAAACATTTTGTACTATTGAAAAGATGTGAAACTGCAGTTATAGGAGCATGGGCGCGGCCGTATTTCCAACCTGTACCGATTGTGCACTTTGAAATGTCTCCACCGATTTATGCATTTTAACCATCATAATGTCCTCATTTTTCAGTCTTGTTACTTATTGGCTTTCTTCCTTTCAACCCTGAAATGTACACCCCACCCTCTCAACTATTTTTTCCAGGATTTTTGTCAAAATGTCTTTAGACCAGACCTTCCTCTTTTCAGCAGCTACAAAGTAGTCATTTTTCTTCTCAGACACATTTTGCACTCATAAAAGTTGGGTTTTTCAGTTTTTATCAAAATCCAAACAGCCAACCATCCTGATTGACGTCACAGGTTCCCGTCAGCGCTGTATGCAGTTGCGTTTTAGAACCCCTTCTGTACGGAATTTCTTTCATAAAAGACAGTTTTCTTTGCCGTGACAAAAAATCTGTAAATTCCCTTTTAATTAACTCGCTTAGTATAAAGACACGTTTGATATCCACAACGAACTCGCTACTGTGACAGTGACGACCTGGCCATTGTTCCAATCTCAGATCACCTGTCAGAACAGCCCACAGTCTTGAAGAAAGGTTCTCCTTTTAATAGTATCCAGTCTTTCTGGCTCATCCTCAAATCAAACGACAGTGTAAAGAGAATTCCTCACTCCCCCTGGAAAAAGAAATCCCCCCCCCCCCCCCCCCCCCCCCCCCCACCGCCACATACACCTTACCGTAAGAGTTGTTTCGACAAGCAGTTTTTATAACCTTCTTTCTTAAAACCACACCGTCTGACTGAGTCAGACCCATTCAAAATTTCACCATGTTAAAAAGTCTGTCATGTACTGACGAGAGTTCGGAGAACACACCCGGTCAACATGGCGGTTCACTACAACCACGTTTAATTGAATCTATGCGTCCGCATGTAATAACTCTATGTGGTAAACGCACAGGGAGACCATAACAAAGTGAACGTAGAAAGAATTGATCGATTGAATTAATTATGGTACACATTCTGTATTCACTACCTAAAAGTGAAAAACATCTAACAACCAATCTTTCGATTTCTTCACTTTTAGTTCTAAAGACTGTGTTACTACGTCGACAGCACTGCTTGGACGGAGCTTCCCTAGCCGTTAAAGCAGGCATCGCGGCAGCTGAGCAGACTGACCAAGAAGATATTGAAGATTCTCGAACCATTGAATTAAATGGACTTGCTCCGACAACAACTGAAGATTCTATCAGAAACTTTTTTGAAAACGCTCGACGATCCGGCGGCGGAGATATACATAGCATGGAATTCAATCCTGAAGAAGGATTTGCTGTCATAACGTTTATGTCAACTGAAAGTGAGTTTGTTGATAACCGAAACTAGGCCCCATTAAAAATATCGTTAGTCTGTTTTCTTTTTTTCTCTTTTCTATCCCTATTAATCAACTAGAAACGAGGTGCACTTTTTATACGATAGGCGAAAACGTTCATAAAGAAGAAAATGGGACCTGATTTCCTTCCTTATTTTCCACAATACATCCATTAAGCAACCTGTTCATCCCGCCCCTAGAAGACAGCTCAATGTCCTGGAAAAGAAAATAAGCTGCTCATGATGGTTAAAAAATTCCTGTGCTATTTTTTTTATGAGCTGAAAAGCTTCTAAAGACAAGGAGTTCTGGCTTTTGTACTTTCGTGGTCTAACATATTGCTCATGTAGTTAGTTGTTCCCCAGTCGTTATAATTCGTAATTCCCTATCCTTCAAGATCGACATGCATTTCCGTGGAATTTGCATTAACAATTTTATTAATGTTATATTTAAGGTGCACGAGGAGTTTTGAATAAAGAAAATCTCACCCTTGACAAAGCAAAGCTGACGGTCACACTGCGCAAACCAACCAAGAAACTGCCAGTTGATACCAAGACGCTTTTTGTGAAAGGTCTGAGTAAAAAAACTACCAGGGACGGCTTAGAGTCTTTCATGGAAGTAGCAAGTGGACTGGAAGTATCAGATATACAATTTGGAGAGCAAGGCTGTGCACTAGTTCTATTCCAGGACACATATAGTACGTTAGTTTGTTTGGTTTAATGATCAGTTATTGGATGAGGCTGAGTATGATGTACCTGATTGAAAACACGTTTTCGCTTAAAAATAATAAACCATCAATGATGAGGCTTCAAGGATGTATGGGTTTACGTTCATTAGCAAAGCAAATTCAAAGTTCTTTCAACAAGAGTTCAGACACATTCTCACGAGTTGCTTGTGGATCGTGCGCATAGAAATCCCGAGAGTAATTCGTTTAAGGAATGCCATTGTCTTTTTATTTCTTTAAAGATGAAACATTTCAGGTCCTATCTTATGATTTTTATATGGCTACGCTCTTTTAACTTTAGAGATCCCTGATATGCCTTGCGCAGGTTAAATTGTGAACTTATCACCAAGAAAACTGGAAACATTTTGACCATTTTTGGAATGCATCATCACGAAAAGCTTCGATAATGAGAACTTTTCTAGAAAAAAAACTTTAAATTGCAAAGCTAATCAAGTCCTATACATAAATTCATTAGGTCTCATCGTTTATTTTTCATCGTCACATTTGTTCACTGTGCTTAAAATTTACCATCTTTCATTCTTTCACCATTAAAATACCGTGTGGCACGAAATTTTTGCGGGAGTTTGTTTTTTCGGAGAGGCCACTTTTTTTGTTTTTAAGAAACTGATTTTGCGACTGGGACAGATTGGTTTTTCTCGCTGGGAAAAACAATTTGTTATTTTCAGAAAGTCCCTGACAAATCATTGGTAATATTTTCATTTTTATCGAGTACGTGCGATAGAAATACATATTTTCAGACCATACTACCGTGCGCGCACCATATGTAAAACCAGTAAACCAGATTACCTGTCTTTGCCATTCGATTTCAATAACATTTTCAGTGACTGAAAGAACGGAATCTTCAGACAAGTGGTCATTGAAAATACACGAATTCTTAATACTGTATCTTGGTCAGCGAACTTAAGCAAGAGAATATTTACTCTGGAGTAAATTTTTGCGGAAAAAATGTTTGCGGTAATTTTTGCGGCGGGAGCTTATTTTTGCGAATCGCTGGAAAAATCGCAAATATTGGTACCCGCAAAAATTGTGTGCCACACGGTAAGTGGATACTGGTCACATATTAATTAGCCGATGGTATTTTTTACAATTACAGGCTACGATACTATTACTCAGATAGTTGCAAAGAAACCTCTTGATGGCAATATGCTGGCGGTAGAGCAAGTGCCTGTTTGTCACTGCGTGGAAGTGACAGGGTTGAACAGGGCAAACACAACCAAGGATGCCCTTCGTTACTACTTTGAAAAACATAAGAGCGGTGGCGGTGATGTCAGCAGCGTAGAACTGAATATAAAGGATGGCTGGGCTTTAGTTTACTTCGAGAACCCAGATGGTATGTAACGTCACGCTAAGAGGGCAGTCATTATAGCCCTTTTCAGAGCAGAGATATCTTTCGTAGCCTGTTGCCAATTGATTTATTGCTTGCGGGAAACCGAAATAAAGCGTGTTTATGTTTCTTGTTTTATTGCAGTTGTTAATGGTGTCATGGCCCAGGAGCATACACTCGACGGAGCGCGGCTGAAAGTTAAGCACCACAACCCTGTCCTTGGTAAGCCAGCCTCTTTACCTGATGTTCTTGAGCTTCATAAACAAATCCAGGTGGAATGCCAAGTCATGCAGTTTGTTTTTGACCGTCATAACACTGATTTTGCCCGACTCCAAGATAAACATGGCGTCAAGGTACGCTGGGAAGATGGATCCAACAATATAACTGTCTACAATTTGGGAACCGAAACTTCTGAAGATGAATTTGAAGTTGCGTGCAAAGAAATTGAATCTTTTGTCGCTGCGTTTCAGACATACACCATGCATGTCACCCCAGAAGCCTGGCAGGCTGTTGTGGAGCATCTCAAGCAAAATAAAAGCTCCTTGAAAGACAGCATGAACGTGGAGTACCTGGACGAGAAGTGCAAAATTCTTTTAGCCGGGAAGAGGAAAGATGTAGATGAATTAAGGGACGAATTGAGGGATCTGGAGATCCAGGTAAGGAAACAATTAGCACTGGAAGCATCTAAAATAACAATCACCGTTGAAGAAGTTCCGCGACAACGCCTGGAGTTCTTGAGTGACTTCGACTTTCACAAAAAACTCGAAGTCAAATATGAAAACACAAACGTGGACATTTTTGTGGACAAATGCGAAGTTCATATTCGAGGGCCTTCTCTTGTAGTTGAAAAGGTAAGAGCGGACGTGTGGCAAGCAATTTCTAGCGTGAAGATAGTAACCCTCCGAATGTCTCAGAATGCGATTGAAGTGCTTAAAGGTAGAGCTTGTCAGTCATTCATGAAAGAGCGATTTAAAGCCAACAATTTGCAAGCCCTTGTAACCTTTGACGTTGAAGAGGGAGAAACATCCCCGAACACCGCTGCCGTCATGGGGATGAGTTCTGAGGTAGCTCAAAAGGCGTCATACTTAGTGAAAGCGATGATTGTCGAAGAAAGCCTTGTCTTAGAAGATGGTCAGGCTCAGCTGGAAAAAAGTGAAAAATGGCGCATGTTTAGGGATGAGCTCAGTGAAAAGTCGATTCTCAGCATCATGTTTGATAGAAGCAGCGAGAAGTTGCAACTTGCGGGGAAAAGAGAGGATGTTTCAATTGCAGTAAAAAGTGTCAGACGTTTCCTGAACGAGAACACAATTATTAGCAAGGTTTTGGAACTTCGTATGGGCTGTAGGCGGTTTCTGGCGAAGCACCGGGAACAGAAGCTTCGCCAAATACAGGAAGAATTAAACAAGAATTCTACGGTCTTTAAGGGGATAGCTGAAAGTGACGGAGATGGTGTCATAGTTACTGGACCAAGCGATGAAGTTGAAAGGGGGATGAAAATGATCCAAGATCTGGCTTCAACTGTCGAACAAAAGAAGATTCCTGTTAACAAACCTGGAATGCGAAAAAGCCTCAATCGCATTAGAGGAAAGAAAATGTTGGCCTTACTGGAAAGCGAAAACCAGTGTGTGATTGAGTATTATGATTCCGAGAGAGACATCTCGTCAAGTAACGTTAACGGAGAAGAAAAGAGAAACGCAAAGAAATTAAAGATGGATTACGAGTGCAGCTTCCTTACGCCAGGGGGTACAAGCATCAAGGTGTTCAAGGACAACATCTGCGACCGTAACGTGGATGTTATTGTTAATTCAGCCAACAAAGATCTCCAACACAACTCCACTGGTGTCGCACAAGCTATACTTGATGCTGGTGGAGAAGCCATCCAGGAAGAATGTGACAGATTTATCGTCGAACTAGGTTCCATTTTGGAAGGTCAAGTTGTCACTACGACTGCTGGAAAGTTGCCTTTCAAGAAAGTCATTCATGCAGTGGGGCCATTTTGGAGAAAGGAAGCAGCGCGACAAAAGTCAATGGGAAAAACTCCAAAGGAGGAGAGGGTCCTTCGCTATGCAGTGAGTAATGCCTTAGATGCTGCAAAACAGTTCAGATCAATAGCCTTCCCTGCTATAAGCACAGGAGCCTATGAATTTCCATGTGACCTTTGCGCAAACATTATGATCGACGCAACACTGGAGTTTTTTGAAGAAAATCCAGGCTGCCAGTTGTCCGAAATTCAGTTTACCAGCACCGACGATGCAGTTGTCAAAGCTTTTGTTACCGAGATGACAACTAGGTTTAGGGAAGATCCCAATTTTGAACATTCTTCGAGAGGGAAAGTCGCATCAGAAGTAAGCGGCAAAGTAGAAGGCAAACGAAGGAAAGAGAAAAAGGCAGCTCCTTCAACGCCACTAGCTGTTTCTGATAATAGCCCTCAAAAAACTCAATCAAATGAGATGATGTCAGCAGAAGGTTTAAAAGTGGTTGTTGTGCCTGGTGACATGATTCGTAGAGGTGAGTCACTGCACCCTAATATATTTAAACAGCATCCGATCCGTAAAATTTACAGCTCCTCTTTGTAAAGATTTCCTAAGGGTTTATGGGCAAAGTTGGACTGCTTAGGGGGGAAAAAGAAAAGGTTTACTAGCTGACCTAGAACTAATTTTGAAAACGGAGATCTTTTGAACGTCTAATAAACATTCAGCTTAAACTTAGAGTTGGTACTTAATACTCACCAGTGAACAGAATAGGCCGTTTCCGAGTTCCCCTGGGCCTCTGTTTCAAAACGAGGGTAGGTGCTCAGCATTTGATATAGAAATCATTTTTCACTCTCACGTAAGTAAAACTCATTTTCAAATGAAAGGTTGTGCACCTGGCCTCATTTTAAAAGTGAGGGTTTTTGGAACTCCGCAAAAATGATTCCATAATATTATCTGCAACACTGAATCATGATAATTATTAGTATCCAGTATCCGTCGTGATTTCTTAACTTCTTTTCATGAAAAATGTTTAAAGAAAAAAATACCCAATTTTAAGAGGAAAACTACTATTTTATTGCAGTTGCTTATTCCCAGCTAGCTAGATTGTAGACTTGCTTTTTATCCAGGTTGCATCTTAACACGCCCTAAGTGTTTTCACGCTGGCTATTAGGACCTTTTACCTTCTTCGTCGTAACCTCTTCCGTAAATTAGTTGACAATAACTTTACACAATTTAACTAAATCACAGTTAAGTACGATCTTTTATTGTTTCTTTCATAGGTTGACGCCATCGTAAGCTCTACCTCCTCAGACTTAAATCCCAGTAGAAACGCAAGTGCGAAAGCTCTGAGTGGCGTAGCTGGTCCTAAGCTTCAGCAGGAATGTAAGGCAATTGGTAAAGTAGAAACTGGTAATATTGTGGTGACCAGAGGGGAAAATTTGGGATCCAAGCATGTATTCCACACATTGTGTGCTGGATGGGAAAATGGAAAGGGTGAACAGGTACAGTAATCTACTTTTTTCTCTAAATAACATTCATAATACCAGATTTCGTTATGTAATGCCCCAATTCCTTTTTATGATGTGTCATGAAATGCTATAAATTTTTTGCCAAGGTTTTAGTAAATGAGAGAAACTCAGTCTATAGCCATCCAAACAAAGCTGCATGTGTATCAGTAAATAAAAATATATCATTAAAACATTCAACATCAAGGATTCACAGTGGGAGAGGGAGGAGTCTGTTGTTTAAAATGCAAAATAGGCGTCTTTTAATCCCGAGCTGCTATCCAGATGCCATTTTTTTGTGCGTAATGTGACAACTACCTAGTACACAAACACTCTATCCGCTATAGTAACACTTTACCATCTGTTATTTCAGGTTTTGCGCGATATCCTACAGAAGAGCTTGATGGAAGCACAGAAACTTAATCTTCTAAGTATTGCCATACCTGCCATTGGAATTGGAAACCTTCAGTTTCCTCGCGATCGAGTTGCTGCTATTTCCTTTGACGAGGTACTGACATTTAGTAAAAACAATCCAAGCAGCTGCGTTAAAGAGGTCCACTTGGTTGTTTATGACCAAGACTTGCCCTCAGTTCAAGCCTTCCAAACTGAGCTACAAAGTCGTAAAGGAAACTCTTCCCACACAGTGACACCGGCAACAGCGGTAAATGGAAAGAAGAAACTCAAAAAGTCGCGTGGATCGGCAGCAAAAAAGCCACACCCTAATGAATCACCTGGTGAAGATGACGGCTTTTACATAATCCCAGAAGAATTAGATTTATTGAAACCTGAAATCGAAATGGGAAGTGTCACTGTTCAAGTTGAGACTGGTGACCTCACCAAAGAGGTAACAGATGCAATCGGCACATTATCAAATACAGAATTAGATGTTGCATTTGGAGGAGGTGTCGGTAAGGCAATTATTTCTGCTGGAGGAAAAGAAATTCAGGCAGAATGCTCTTCTCTGGGTGCCCAACCAACAGGTTTAGTCGCAGTTACCGGGGCAGGCAAATTAAAAGTGAGGAAGATTTACCACATGGTGCCAGAAATAATGACAATGTCTTCTATTAAAGGTTGCCTCTTGAAGTGTCTAAAAACAGCCGATGTTCACGGGATGACCTCCATATCTCTTCCAGCAATCGGAACTGGAAATGTCCAAGTGGGCGTAAAAGAAGCAGCCAAAGAGATGTTAGTTGCAATTGCCAAATTTGCTCAGGGACAGCCAAACTCACTTCATTTCATACGAATCGTTGTCCATCAAAGACACATGTTTCACGATTTTCGCAGTGCAATGCAATCATGTGTCTCTTCGGCGGAGGGAGGACAAGGTATTTTGTCCAGGATTGCTGATCTTGAAGTTGGCAGCTACTTAGAAATATTTGCCGGAACCAAGCAAGACATCAAAAAGGCTGAAGAAGAAATACAGAAAGATCTGGCTGATAGCTGCACTGCGAAAGTGATTGAACACGATGCCATTAGCCACTTTTCCGAGGAACAGACAAGTAAAATACATAACTTGGAGGTAAAATACGACGTCATTATAAGGATAGAAGTTTACATTGGTCGCATATCCGTAAGAGGTGACGCAGAAGACGTGTTAGATGTTGTCACCACTATCCTGGAAATTTTGAATAAGTACATAGAGGAAGAGCACAATAGAGGAATCGAAGAACTCCTGTGCAAAAACACGCAATGGTACTATCAAGAAGACGATGAGGAGGATTGGCTGCCATATGACCCAAGGGTAAACTTTCAGATAGAGACCGCGCAAAAGGATGGTCAGAAATCGGTACTATTAAACATTGATGGTCACAGGTGTGAGATTGTTTTCAAACACATGAAGGAAACGTGTCTGGAAGATGGAGAAGAGAGGAATGTGAAAAGGAAGGAAATCGGAAAAGGTAATTAGTTCACTTGATTACTACCCGGACAGAACAGTTGAGGACTGAGTTCAATGTCAGTGATTTTAAATTGCTTGAACAAAACTTCAAGAAATAGCAAACCAAAAAAACGCACTTTTTAAATAAACAAACAAACGAAAAAAGCGACGAAAAATGCGTAGCCTTGTAAGCTTATTTTTGGAAGTTTGATACATTTTACTGAAAAAATGCTTTACAATTTTTAAGATACATTTTACCAAAAAGACATGGAAGAATCTCGAACCGTTTTGATTTCTTCACTTCTAGTTCTGAAGTTTTTACTTTGATGCTTTCCAGACAGTGCCCTGCTCCGCCAGTGAAACAACATAAAAACACAACAAAACTGTTCACGGGCAGTACACCACTGTACAGGAAAGTCAACCTTTAAATGAAAACAAATGAAACAACACATTTTGAACGAACTAAGAGATTATTTGTTTCCATGAAAAATTCTATATTTTAATAAAAAGCTAATAAAAAGTTTGACAAAGTCCCAAACTCTATTATTTCAGCCTTTTTATAAAAACAACTCAGAACTCTAACTAATAAATGACAAAACATTAAAGGTTAACTCAAGGTTTCACGCCGTTATACATGCATGTGCCGTCTGTCATCCGTTGCAGTTACTCACGCCATACGGTGCCATGCTGTGCCAGTAAAAAATAATCATGTCTACTTTCTGTTAGCCTGCTGCGAACGGTAGACGCATTTCCGGTCGTCACTTCTCTCCCTCCGAAGGGACCTTAAGATGCGAGGACGGCGACAGCAGGTAAAACGTCGCTTTAAAAGTGAACTCGCGGTTTTTCAATCTTCACCGCGATTATTCCATCTCGCTTACTTTGTCGAATGTACGCCAACTCTCCTGGAGTTGAATTCCTAAGAGCCTTATCCAAGTTAACAAAGAGAAAGAAAATTTCGTCGTTGCTTGTTTACGTCTTCTCAAAAACATCAAATTTGGCATTTTCACGTCGCAGTCGTGCAAAAACGGCAAAAAAATGTACAAAAAAGTGTGATGCAGGTGCAAAGTTGTTGTTTTGCTTATTAAACCTACTGCTTTAATGACGTTCTCGTTGCCGTCGCCGTCATCTGATCTTAAGGTCCCTGAGCTATTTTTCGCAGGGAGAGAGGCGACGACCGGAAATGAGTCTGCCGTTCGCAGGCTAACATTCTGTACAGTACACAACTGTATAGTCAACGCAAGCCTAGCTTTAAATTGAAACGAAAATATACAACGTAGTCCCTAGCCATTTTGAGGAACAATTACACATCATAAACATTTTAACAAGATGTTTTAGACAATGCGTAATTTCAACATCGATTTGCTTAATGAACTAATTTAAATTTCAAATCGTAACTCAACAATGGCTTATAATTTATCAAAGTACAGACAGCACGAATCTAAGTTTTATTTCTGTAAAATCACAGTCGTTTTTTCGTTTTGTTTTATTTGTCTTTTATATTATATTTAGTCACTAAAACTTTTTCTTGTTCTTGATAATAATTTTATGGATGTGTTAATTGACCACCACCCTCAACATAAAATCCTGTTGTTCTAGTGGCCAAAATTGTTGATGAAAAAGACAAGCACACTTTGAATGGAGCTAATCTCGAAGTCACCAAAGAGATGTCTAAAAAATACAAGGAAGCTGCCAAGACCATCATGGTCACTTGCCTTGCAGCAAAAACCACTGAAGACTCCCTTTGGAACTACTTTGAAAACCAGCAGCGATCTGGTGGTGGAGCGGTAGAAAGTGTAACTATTCAACCTGACACAGGCAGGGCTTTTGTGACCTTCCAGGATGCAAATGGTAAGTCATTGTGTACCCCGCTCCAAGAGCTCAGTTAGCCAGGAAGAGCGAAAACAGGAAAAAAGGAACAAAAGAAACATTGTGTGCTATTGAAAAGATGTGAAACTGCAGTTATAGGAACATGAAGAAACTATTGGGCGTGGCCGCATTTCGAACCTACTTTAAAATGTTTCGATCGATTTATGCATTTTAAACCACCTTAATTTCCTCATTTGTTCAGTCTTGTCCCTTATTGGCTTTCATCCGTTCAACCTTCAGATGTACACTCCACCCTCTTAACAATTTTTCCGAGGATTTTTGTCAAAATGTCTTTAAATCAGAACTTTCTCTTTTCAGCAGCTAGTATTTTTTTCCTCAAACACATTTTGCACACGTAAAAATTGGGGTTTTTAAATTTTTATCAAAATCCAAACTGGCGACCATCCTGATTAATGTCACAGGTCCAGCCCCAGCAGCGCCATATACAGTTGCGTTTTAGAACCCTTTCTGTGCGGAATTCCTTTCATAACAGACCAGGTTTTTTGCCGTGACTAAAACTCTATAAATTTCTTTTTAAATTAACCCGCTTAATATAAAGACAACGTTTGATATCCACAACGAACAATTTGCTGTGACACTGACGACCTGGCCACAGTTTCAACCTCAGATCACCTGTCAGAACAGCCCACAGTCTTGAAGAAAGCTTTTAATAGAATCCAGTCTTTCTGGATGACATCCTCAAACAAACGACAGTGTAAAGAAAATTCTCCACTCCTCCTCCCCACACACACACCTTACAATAAGAGTTTGTAGTTTTATAACAATCTTTGTTAAGAGCACACCGTCTGACTGAGTGAGACCCTTCCAAAATTTCACCCTGTTAAAACCTGAACGGAGAAAGAAGTGAGCAATTGAATTAATTACGTTACACGTTCTGTATTCTCTGACTAAAATTGAAAACAAATCTAACAACCAGTCTTTCGATTTCTTCACTTTTAGTTCTGAAGACTGTGTTACAACGTCGACAGCACTTCTTGGACGGAGCTTCCCTAGCCGTTAAAGTAGGCGCCCTGGAAGTTGAGCAGACTGACCAAAAAGATATGGAACATTCTCGAACCATTGAATTAAATGGACTTGCTCCGACAACAACTAAAGATTCTATCAGAAACTTTTTTGAAAACACTCGACGATCCGGCGGCGGAGATATACATAGCATGGAATTCAATCCTGAAGAAGGATTTTCTGTCATAACGTTTATGTCAGCTGAAAGTGAGTTTGTTGATAACCGAAAATAGGCCCTTTTAAAAAAATTATTAGTCTATTTTCTTTTTATGTCTTTTCTATCCCTATTAATCAACCAGAAAAAAGGTGCATTTTTTATACGATAGGCGAAAACGTTCATAAAGAAGAAAATGGGACCTGATTTCCTTCCTTATTTTCTACAATACATCTTCTAGGCAACCTGGTCATCCCGGCCCTAGAGGGCAACTCAATGTCCTGGAAAAGAAAATAAGCTGCTCATGATGGTTAAAAAATTCCTGTGCTATTTTTTATGAGGTGAAAAGCTTCTAAAGACAAGGAGTGCTGGCTTTTGTACATCCGTGGTCTAACATACTAGTCACGTAATTAGTTGTTCCCTAGTCGCTATAATTCGTAATTCCCTATCCTTCAAGATCGACATGCATTTCTATGGAATTTGTTAAATAAATTAACAATTTTATTAATGTTACATTTAAGGTGCACGAGGAGTTTTGAATAAAGAAAATCTCACCCTTGACAATGCAGAGCTGACGGTCACTCTGCGCAAACCAACCAAGAAACTGCCAGTTGATACCAAGACGCTTTTTGTGAAAGGTCTGAGTGAAAAAACCACCAGGGACGGCTTAGAGACTTTCATGGAAGTAGCGAGTGGACTGGAAGTATTAGATGTACAATTTGGAGAGCAAGGCGGTGCACTAGTTGTATTCAAGGAAACATATAGTAAGTTAGTTTATTTGGTTTAACGTGGATGAGGCTGCATGAGTATGATGTACCTGATTGAAAACACCTTTTTCCTTAAAAAGTGTAAACCATGAATGATAAGGCTTCAAGGATTTATGGGTATACGTCCATAAGCAAAGCAAATTCAAAGTTCTTTCAACAAGAGTTCAGACACATTGTCACGAGCTGCTCGTGTGCATGCAAATCCCCAGAGTACTTCGTTTAAAGCATGCCGTTGCCTTTTTATTTCCTTCAAGATGAAAGCTTTCAGATCCTATCTTATGATTTTCATATGGCTACGCTCGTTTAACTATAGAGATCCCTGATATGCCCTACGCAGGTTAACTTGTGAACTTATCACCAAGTAAACTGGAAACATTTTAAACATTTTTGGAATGTATCATCACGAAAAGCTTCGATAATGTGAACTTTTGTGGAAAGAACTTTAAATTTGCAAAGCTAATCAAGTCCTACCCATAAATCCATTAGGTCTCATCGTTTATTGTTCATCTTCACATTTGTTTACCGAGGTTAAAATTTACCCTCTTTTATTCTTTCACCATTAAATATCGTGTGGCACGAAATTTTTACGGGAGTTTGTTTTTGAGGAAAGGCGATTTTTTTGTTTTGAAGAAACTGATTTTTGTGACTGGGACAGATTGGTTTTTCTTGCTGGGAAAAAATTTTGTTATTTTCAGAAGGTCCCGGACAAGTCATTGATAATATTTTCATTTTTATCGGGTACGTGCAATAGAAATTCATATTTTCAGACAATATTACGGTGTGCGTACCAAATGCAAAACCAGTAAAACAGATTACTTTTCTTTGCCATTCGATGACAATTACATTTTCAGTGACTGAAAGAACGGAATCTTGAGACAAGCGGTCATTGAAGATACACGAATTCTTAATACTGTATTTTGTTCAACGAATTTAAGTAACAGAATATTTACTCTGGAGTAAATTTTTGCGGAAAAAATGTTTGCGGTAATTTTTGCGGCGGGAGCTTATTTTTCCGAATCGCTGGAAAATCGCAAAAATCGCAAATATTAGTACCCGCAAAAATTGTTGCTACACGGTAAGAGGAATCTGGTCACATATTCAGCCGATGGTATTTTTTACACTTACAGGTTACGATACTATTACTCAGAAAGTTGCAAAGAAACCTCTTGATGGCAATATGCTGGCAGTAGAGCAAGTGCCTGTCTGTCACTGCGTGCAAGTAACAGGGTTGAACACGGCAAAGACAACCGAGGATGCCCTTCGTTACTACTTTGAAAAACATAAGAGCGGTGGCGGTGATGTCAGCAGCGTAGAACTGAATATAAAGGATGGCTGGGCTTTAGTTTACTTCGAGAACCCAGATGGTATGTAACGTCACGCTAAGAGGGCAGTCATTGTAGCCCTTTTCAGAGGAGAGATATCTTTTGTAGCCTGTTAACAATTGATTTGTTGCTTACTGTAAATCGAAACAAAGCGTTTTTATGTTTCTTGTTTTATTGCAGATGTTAATGGTGTCATGGCCAAGGAGCATACACTCGACGGAGCGCGGCTGAAAGTTAAGCACCACAACCCTGTCCTTGGTAAGCAGTAGTATAGGGCGCACCGGTTACTCCGGTTTTTTGAGCAGGAATCTCATTAGCGTGAGCAGGAATACATTAACGCCGATGACGTCATAGGCTATTGTCTTGATCTCATGAATAAAATGCGCAGGAATCTCATAAAGATAAGGTCATGTGCTATTTTTAGTTGGTTTAGGATTTCTAGTTACTTTAAGGTCGATAAACGTCTTCGTTTCGATTGGTTAGTTAGAAAATAAGAAACGTTTTTATTGGTTAATTCATACTGTCTGAGGAGCAAAGTCAAACCTGTCTGTGACTTAAAATCACGGAGGCGTAATGTTATTATGCAAGTCCTATTTCCTGCGGCTGTGATTGTCCTAGTTCCGGTTCACTGACTTTTGGCGGGCAAATCGTGCATATTAATGAGGGCAAAGACAAACTAGCTCTTGTCCTATTTGCTGCTGCTGTGATTGTCCTAGTTCCCGTTCACTGATTTTTGGCGGGCAAATCGTGCATATTAATGAGGGAAAAGGCAAAATAGCTCTTTTTTACACTGCAAACAATGTTTTACTTACCCCTCTCCTTTTCACAATTTTGTTATTTTCCTTCCGCAATTTTTTATTCCCATTTTTCCCTCCTCCTCCTCCTCATTTCTATTGTTTTCCCTCCACCACCACCACCACCACCGCCACATTTCTATTGTTTTCCCTCCACCACCACCACCACCACCACCGCCACATTTCTATTGTTTTCCCTCCACCACCACCACATTTCCTGTTTAGTCTCCTTAGCCCTGAGCGTTCCTCTCTCTCGGTTTTCGCAGGAGTTCAGGACTTAGTCCACCCAGTATTTCACGTCTCTATTAAATGACAGGCCGTTTCGTTATCAGACAGCGCTTAGACTCTTAGCCTTTCATTTAATTTTGATCACATTTTTATCATTTAGTTACTCAGTATACGTTCGATCCTGTCCTTGTAAACTTATACTTTTATACTTTAAGGGAGCTTAAT
>CALNXI010000123.1:169653-204946 GCA_942486025.1 Porites evermanni | reverse complement strand
TACTTAACACAAGTTTGGATTTGTGTTTACTCTTTGGTCGTCTTACAACTTTGTTTCGATTTTGAAGCCCGAGTGTGGCTATAGGCATCAGATAATGAAAATTCACGCGCGTATTTCAGTAACATAGTCGCGAGAGCTCGCATATAACGTGGCTTTGTAGTTCTGTACTTGGTAAGGAAATTTATTTCTTTGCAAAAAGGAAGACACTATCCCCAAGAAAAGCAATTTTCCAGCACAGCAATGTCAGGAATTTACGTGCTTCAACGGTCTACACGTTCTACACGGTCTACCATCATATGAGATAAATATAATAATATATTCTATTTCTTAGTGTTGCACAATGGTAGACCGTGGATGATGGTAGACCGTCAGAAAATAGAAATTAAGATAGCACACAACTTTTTCTGCTCTCTAGCTCTAACGGACTTTAATAACTATCTTGTTTTCACCGTAGCAGATGAAGAAAACTGAACGGTTTTACTTTAACAGCGATGTTGAAAAATAAGTCACGCGGTATACCGATTACATAACGCCATTGCATATCAAATGTCATTGCGTTACAGATACAGGGGTGAAAATGAAGGTTTGGCAGCTTTATTCGCAACTGTAGTATCTCTAAATACCAAGAAAAGGAAAATTATGCTGATATTATGCATTCGCGCTTCTCAGAGTTTAATTACAACGCCGAAACTTTAAGCTATGTCACGGTAGATAATGGCGCATGCGTTACAACAAAACTGAGGCAAAATTTACAAGTCACTACATTCTTAAGCGCGTTTTTAGGCAGTTTGCTATCAATGACAATGATGTATAGGCTGGGAAAAGCAACACAAAGTGTCATTCTATTTATTTATGTCAGTATAGTCTTCGTTTTGGGAATTTAAGACGTGGAAATCGCTTGTTGAAGTAAACCTTAAATGAGACAACCAGTTGCAAAAGTACTTGAGACACTGTACCGTATTTTGGCATAAATGGTCTGTCCATGATTTTGTGCTTGTGATCCCCCCTCCACCCCTTATCAAAGTTGCTAGCAATACAAGACCATACTCAAAACTTGGAGGAACAACTTTGAATGGGAGGGAGGAGGGAGGTCAGTATTATATTTTACAGACCTGTCACCAGGAGCGATTGGAAGCAAGAAAGGTCGTTTTTCCGGGGGAGTGTCTCATCATTTTTGTAACTGGTTGTAGTTTTCTAGTTATCGGAAAAGGTTGTTGTCAATGATTGCATTTAGCTTTCAATCTAAATAAACAACATGAATCACTTTTCCAGCAGTTGGTTATCGCCGTTTTCATTTCTTTGTTTTTAACTTGTTACGCACATCGCCTTCTTTTATCCAAATTCAATTCAAAACCTTAAAATTGATATGTGTAATTAGCCCTTTTTACAAAGCCGTTGTACAGTTTTCATCCCGCTCGATTGAACTAATCTTAAAACAATTTTTGAATTATCGAGCCGACGAAAATCCCTGCTCTATTTTTTTCCTGGGGCTTTTAATATCAAGCTCGTCAATTCTTTTATCCTTGTTTGACACTCAGATTATGAATTGTCTAGCAAGACACAAAAACCTTTCTTTAATTTGAAAAGTGAGCAGTAAGTGCGATAACTTGTTAAATTACTGAGCTAAAAATCATGTTGTAATGTTTTGGTTTGGTTTGCAATCGATCGCGCGCTTCATCAACACGAACGCGTCCTACTTCAACTCACATAGGTTGGAGAGTGAAGGAAAATTTTCCTGAAACTTTTATATCTCAATAGAAAAAAATAAAAATGTTATTCACCGGTCTAGGTCAAAAAAATTAAAATGTTATTCACCATAGTATTGTCTGAAAATACATATATGTTATTCACAAGCTGGAAGGTCTGTATTAGGAGAAACTGTGCCCTCTGACGGTACTCAAGACCTAGGGCACAATTTGTCCCAATACGGACCTCCCAGCCAGTGAATAACATATATATATTTTCAGACAATACTACGGTATGCGTACCATACGTAAAACCAGTAAAACAGATTACTTTTCTTTGCCATTTGATTACAATAACATTTTCAGTGACTGAAAGAACGGAGTCTTGAGACAAGTGGTCATTGAAGATGCACGAATTCTTATTACTGTATCTTGTTCAGCGAATTTAAGTAAGAGAATATTTACTCTGGAGTAAATTTTTGCGGAAAAATGTTTGCGGTAATTTTTTTCGGCGGAAGCTTATTTTTGCGAATCGCTGGAAAAATCGCAAAAATCGCAAATATTAGTACCCGCAAAAATTGTGTGCCACACGGTAAGGGGAATCTGGTCACATATTTAGCCGGTGGTATTTTTTACACTTACAGGCTACGATACTATTACTCAGAAAGTTGCAAAGAAACCCCTTGATGGCAATATGCTGGCAGTAGAGCAAGTACCTGTTTGTCACTGCGTGGAAGTAACAGGGTTGAACAGGGCAAACACAACCGAGGATGCCCTTCGTTACTACTTTGAAAATCATAGGAGCGGCGGCGGTGATGTCAGCAGCGTAGAACTGAATATGAAGGATGGCTGGGCTTTAGTTTACTTCGAGAACCCAGATGGTATGTAACGTCACGCTAGGAGGGCAGTCATTGCAGCCCTTTTCAGAGCAGAGATATCTTTCGTAGACTGTTACCAGTTGATTTGTTGCTTGTGAGAAATCGAAATAAAGCGTTTTTATGTTTCTTGTTTTATTGCAGTTGTTAATGGTGTCATGGCCAAGGAGCATACACTCGACGGAGCGCGGCTGGAAGTTAAGCGCCACAACCCTGTCCTTGGTAAGCCAGCCTCTTCACCTGATGTTCTTGAGCTTGATAAACAAATCCAGGTGGAAGGCCAAGTCATGCAGTTTGTTTTTGACCGTCATGACACTGATTTTGCCCGACTCCAAGATAAACATGGCGTCAAGGTACGCTGGGAAGATGGGTCCAATAATATAACTGTCCACAATTTGGGAACCGAAACTTCTGAAGATGAATTTGAAGATGCGTGCAAGGAAATTGTATCTTTTCTCACTGCGTTTCAGACATACACCATCCATGTCACCCCAGAAGCCTGGCAGGCTGTTGTGGAGCATCTCAAGCAAAATAAAAGCTCCTTGAAAGACAGCTTGAACGTGGAGCACCTGGATGAGCAGTACAAAATTCTTTTAGCCGGGAAGAGGAAAGATGTAGATGAATTAAGGGACGTATTGAGTGATCTAGAGATCGAGTTACGGAAACAATTAGCAATGGAAGCATTAAATAACAATCACCGTTGAAGAAGTTCCGCGACAACGCCTAGAGTTCTTGAGTGACTTCAACTTTCACAAAAAACTCGAAGTCAAATATGAAAACACAAACGTGGACATTTTTTAGGACAAATGCGAAGTTCATATTCGAGGGCCTTCTCTTTTAATTGAAAAGGTAAAAGCGGATGTGTGGCAAGCAAGAAGATGGTCAGGTTCAGCTGGAAAAAAGTGAAAAATGGCGCATGTTTAGGGATGAGCTCAGTGAAAATTCCATTCTCAGCATCATGTTTGATAGAAGCAGCAAGAAGTTGCAACTTGCGGAGAAAAGAGAGGATGTTTCCATTGCACTAAAAAGTGTCAGACGTTTTCTTGAACGAGAACACAATTATCAGCAAGGTTTTGGAACTTCCCAAGGGCTGTAGGCGGTTTCTGGCGAAGCACCGGGAACAGAAGCTTCGCCAGATACAGGAAGAATTAAACAAGAACTCTACGGTCTTTAAGGGGATAGCTGAATGTGACGAAGATGGTGTCATAATTACTGGACCAAGCGATGGAGTTGAAAGAGGAATAAAAATGATCCAAGATCTGGCTTCAACGGTTGAAAAAAAAAGATTCCTGTTAACAAACCTGGAATGCGAAAAAGCTTCAATCGAGTTAAAGGAAAGAAAATGTTGGCCTTAATGGAAAGCGAAAACAAGTGTGTGATTGAGTATTTTGATTCCGAGAGAGACATCTCGTCAAGTAGTGTTAACGGAGAAGAAAAGAGAAACGCAAAGAAATTAAAGATGGATTACGAATGCTGCTTCCGTACGCCAGGTGGTAAAAGCATCAAGGTGTTCAAGGACAACATCTGCGATCGTAACGTGGATGTTATTGTTAATTCAGCCAACAAAAATCTCAAGCACAACTCGACTGGTGTCGCAAAAGCTATACTTGATGCTGGTGGAGAAGCCATCCAGGAAGAATGTGACGGATTTATCGTCGAACTAGGTTCCATTTTGGAAGGTCAAGTTGTCACTACGACTGCTGGAAAGTTGCCTTTCAAGAAAGTCATTCATGCAGTGGGGCCATTTTGGAGAAAGGAAGCAGCGCGAGAAAAGTCAATGGGAAAAACTCCAAAGGAGGAAAGGGTCCTTCGCTATGCAGTTACTAATGCCTTGGATGCTGCAAAACACTTCAGATCAATAGCCTTCCCTGCTTTAAGCACAGGAGCCTATGAATTTCCACGTGACCTGTGCGCAAACATTATGATCGACACAACACTGGAGTTTTTTGAAGAAAATCCACGCTGCCAGTTTTCCGAAATTCAGTTTACCAGCACTGACGATGCAGTTGTCAAAGCTTTTGTTACCGAGATGACAACTAGGTTTAGGGAAGATTCCAATTTTGAACATTCTTCGAAAGGGAAAGTCGCATCAGAAGGAAGCAGCAAAGTAAAACGCAAAAGAAAGAAAGAGAAAAAGGCAGCTCCTTCAACGCCACTAGCTGTCTCTGATAACAGCCCTCAAAAAACTCAATCAAATGAGATTGTGTCAGCAGAAGGTTTAAAAGTGGTTGTTGTGCCTGGTGGCATGACTCTTGAAGAGGTGAGTCATATACCCTACCTTATTTAAACAGCATCCGATCCGCAAAATTCACAGCCTCTCTTTGTAAAGAGTTCCTAAGGGTTTATGGGCAAAGTTAGACTGCTTAAGGGGAAAAATGAAAAGGGGTACTTGCAGACCTAGAAGTAATTTTGAAAACAGAGATCTTTTGAACGTCTAATAAACATTCAGCTTAACTTAAAATGGTACTCAATCATCACCAGTGGGCAGACAATTAGATATCGCTTTTACAAGTACCGCAAAATATAAATTGCTACTTTTTTACACCGTAGAAGTGTTTCATCCGATAACCTAAGACATAAAAGAGGATCGGAAAAACGATAAAATGACGAAAATTTTCTTAACACCAACTTCAGAGGTGTCTGGATATTGGATAACTCACCCTTCAGAGTGTTTGATATTCGTGTTTGATATTCGTGTGCTGGGTGGGAAAATGGAAAGGGTGAACAGGTACAGTAATTTACGTTTTTCTCTGAATAACATTCATAATACCAGATTTCGTTTTATGTAATGTCCCAATTCCTTTTTACAATGTATCGTGACTTGCTATAAATTTTTCGCCAAGATCTTAGTAAATGAGAGAAACTCAGTCTATACCCATCCAAACAAAGCTACATGTATGAATAAATAAAAATATATTATTAAAACATTTTACAACAAGGATTCCAATGGGAGAGGGCGGAGTCTGTTGTGTCAAAAGCAATCCCGAGCTGCTATCCGGACGCCATTTTTTTGTGTGTAATGTGACAACTACCTACACAAACAGTCTATCCGGTATAGTAACGCTTTACCATCTGTTGTTTCAGGTTTTGCGCGATATCCTACAGAAGAGCTTGATGGAAGCACAGAAACTAAATCTTCTAAGTATTTCCATACCTGCCATTGGAACTGGAAACCTTCAGTTTCCTCGCGATCGAGTTGCCACTATTTCCTTTGACGAGGTACTTCACCTGATGTTCTTGAGCTTGATAAACAAATCCAGGTGGAAGGCCAAGTCATGCAGTTTGTTTTTGACCGTCATGACACTGATTTTGCCCGACTCCAAGATAAACATGGCGTCAAGGTACGCTGGGAAGATGGGTCCAATAATATAACTGTCCACAATTTGGGAACCGAAACTTCTGAAGATGAATTTGAAGATGCGTGCAAGGAAATTGTATCTTTTCTCACTGCGTTTCAGACATACACCATCCATGTCACCCCAGAAGCCTGGCAGGCTGTTGTGGAGCATCTCAAGCAAAATAAAAGCTCCTTGAAAGACAGCTTGAACGTGGAGCACCTGGATGAGCAGTACAAAATTCTTTTAGCCGGGAAGAGGAAAGATGTAGATGAATTAAGGGACGTATTGAGTGATCTAGAGATCGAGTTACGGAAACAATTAGCAATGGAAGCATTAAATAACAATCACCGTTGAAGAAGTTCCGCGACAACGCCTAGAGTTCTTGAGTGACTTCAACTTTCACAAAAAACTCGAAGTCAAATATGAAAACACAAACGTGGACATTTTTTAGGACAAATGCGAAGTTCATATTCGAGGGCCTTCTCTTTTAATTGAAAAGGTAAAAGCGGATGTGTGGCAAGCAAGAAGATGGTCAGGTTCAGCTGGAAAAAAGTGAAAAATGGCGCATGTTTAGGGATGAGCTCAGTGAAAATTCCATTCTCAGCATCATGTTTGATAGAAGCAGCAAGAAGTTGCAACTTGCGGAGAAAAGAGAGGATGTTTCCATTGCACTAAAAAGTGTCAGACGTTTTCTTGAACGAGAACACAATTATCAGCAAGGTTTTGGAACTTCCCAAGGGCTGTAGGCGGTTTCTGGCGAAGCACCGGGAACAGAA
This sequence comes from Porites evermanni, assembly GCA_942486025.1. Lineage (NCBI taxonomy): Eukaryota > Metazoa > Cnidaria > Anthozoa > Scleractinia > Poritidae > Porites > Porites evermanni. Next base: position 198,272 of record CALNXI010000123.1, on the reverse strand, counting down.
GCTTCGCCAGATACAGGAAGAATTAAACAAGAACTCTACGGTCTTTAAGGGGATAGCTGAATGTGACGAAGATGGTGTCATAATTACTGGACCAAGCGATGGAGTTGAAAGAGGAATAAAAATGATCCAAGATCTGGCTTCAACGGTTGAAAAAAAAAGATTCCTGTTAACAAACCTGGAATGCGAAAAAGCTTCAATCGAGTTAAAGGAAAGAAAATGTTGGCCTTAATGGAAAGCGAAAACAAGTGTGTGATTGAGTATTTTGATTCCGAGAGAGACATCTCGTCAAGTAGTGTTAACGGAGAAGAAAAGAGAAACGCAAAGAAATTAAAGATGGATTACGAATGCTGCTTCCGTACGCCAGGTGGTAAAAGCATCAAGGTGTTCAAGGACAACATCTGCGATCGTAACGTGGATGTTATTGTTAATTCAGCCAACAAAAATCTCAAGCACAACTCGACTGGTGTCGCAAAAGCTATACTTGATGCTGGTGGAGAAGCCATCCAGGAAGAATGTGACGGATTTATCGTCGAACTAGGTTCCATTTTGGAAGGTCAAGTTGTCACTACGACTGCTGGAAAGTTGCCTTTCAAGAAAGTCATTCATGCAGTGGGGCCATTTTGGAGAAAGGAAGCAGCGCGAGAAAAGTCAATGGGAAAAACTCCAAAGGAGGAAAGGGTCCTTCGCTATGCAGTTACTAATGCCTTGGATGCTGCAAAACACTTCAGATCAATAGCCTTCCCTGCTTTAAGCACAGGAGCCTATGAATTTCCACGTGACCTGTGCGCAAACATTATGATCGACACAACACTGGAGTTTTTTGAAGAAAATCCACGCTGCCAGTTTTCCGAAATTCAGTTTACCAGCACTGACGATGCAGTTGTCAAAGCTTTTGTTACCGAGATGACAACTAGGTTTAGGGAAGATTCCAATTTTGAACATTCTTCGAAAGGGAAAGTCGCATCAGAAGGAAGCAGCAAAGTAAAACGCAAAAGAAAGAAAGAGAAAAAGGCAGCTCCTTCAACGCCACTAGCTGTCTCTGATAACAGCCCTCAAAAAACTCAATCAAATGAGATTGTGTCAGCAGAAGGTTTAAAAGTGGTTGTTGTGCCTGGTGGCATGACTCTTGAAGAGGTGAGTCATATACCCTACCTTATTTAAACAGCATCCGATCCGCAAAATTCACAGCCTCTCTTTGTAAAGAGTTCCTAAGGGTTTATGGGCAAAGTTAGACTGCTTAAGGGGAAAAATGAAAAGGGGTACTTGCAGACCTAGAAGTAATTTTGAAAACAGAGATCTTTTGAACGTCTAATAAACATTCAGCTTAACTTAAAATGGTACTCAATCATCACCAGTGAGCAGACAATTAGATATCGCTTTTACAAGTACCGCAAAATATAAATTGCTACTTTTTTACACCGTAGAAGTGTTTCATCCGATAACCTAAGACATAAAAGAGGATCGGAAAAACGATAAAATGACGAAAATTTTCTTAACACCAACTTCAGAGGTGTCTGGATATTGGATAACTCACCCTTCAGAGTGTTTGATATTCGTGTTTGATATTCGTGTGCTGGGTGGGAAAATGGAAAGGGTGAACAGGTACAGTAATTTACGTTTTTCTCTGAATAACATTCATAATACCAGATTTCGTTTTATGTAATGTCCCAATTCCTTTTTACAATGTATCGTGACTTGCTATAAATTTTTCGCCAAGATCTTAGTAAATGAGAGAAACTCAGTCTATACCCATCCAAACAAAGCTACATGTATGAATAAATAAAAATATATTATTAAAACATTTTACAACAAGGATTCCAATGGGAGAGGGCGGAGTCTGTTGTGTCAAAAGCAATCCCGAGCTGCTATCCGGACGCCATTTTTTTGTGTGTAATGTGACAACTACCTACACAAACAGTCTATCCGGTATAGTAACGCTTTACCATCTGTTGTTTCAGGTTTTGCGCGATATCCTACAGAAGAGCTTGATGGAAGCACAGAAACTAAATCTTCTAAGTATTTCCATACCTGCCATTGGAACTGGAAACCTTCAGTTTCCTCGCGATCGAGTTGCCACTATTTCCTTTGACGAGGTACTGACATTTAGTAAAAACAATCCAAGCAGCTGCGTGAAAGAGGTCCACTTGGTTGTTTATGACCAAGACGTGCCCACAGTTCAAGCCTTCCAAACTGAGCTACAAAATCGTAAAGGAATCTCTTCCCACACAGTGACACCGACAACAGCAGTAAATGAAAAGAAGAAACCCAAAAAGTCGCGTGGATCGGTTGCAAAAAAAGTCTCACCCTGATGAATCACCTAGTGAAGATGACGGCTTTTACATAATCCCAGAAGAATTAGATTTATTCAAACCTGAAATCGAAATGGGAAGTGTCAGTGTTCAAGTTGAGACTGGTGACCTCACCAAAGAGGTAACAGACGCAATCGGTACATTATCAAATACAGAATTAGATGTTGCATATGGGGGAGGTGTCGGTAAGGCAATTATTTCTGTTGGAGGAAAAGAAATTCAAGCAGAATGCTCTTCTCTGGGTACCCAACCAAAAGGGTCAGTCGCAGTTACCGGGGCAGGCAAATTAAAAGTGAGGAAGATTTACCACATGGTGCCAGAAGTAATGACGATGGCTTCTATTAAAGGTTGCTTCTTGAAGTGTCTAAAAGCAGCCGATGTTGACGGGATGACCTCCATATCTTTTCCAGCAATCGGAACTGGAAATGTCCAAGTAGGCGTAAAAGAAGCAGCCAAAGAGATGTTAGCTGCAATTGCCAAATTTTCTCAGGGACAGCCAAACTCACTTCATCTCATACGAATCGTCGTCTATCAAACACACATGTTTCATGATTTTCGCAGTGCAATGCAATCATGTGTCTCTTCGGCGGAGGGAGGGCAAGGTATTTTGTCCAGGATGGCTGATCTGCTTGGATTTGGAAAAAGTGGCTCCCCTGTGTCAGTAAAGAGGGGAGGTCAAGAAGTTGGCAGCTACTTAGAAATATTTGCCGGAACCAAGCAAGACATCAAAAGAGCCGAAGACGAAATACAGAAAGATCTGGCTGATAACTGCACTACGAAAGTGATTGAACACGATGCCATTAGCCACATTTCCGAGGAACAAACAAGTAAAATACATAACTTGGAGGTAAAACACGACGTCAGTATAAGGATAGAAGAGTACGTTGGTCGCATATCCGTAAGAGGTGACGCAGAAGACGTGCTAGATGTTGTCACCACTATCCTGGAAATTTTGAATGAGTACATAGAGGAAGAGCACAGTAGAGGAATCGAAGAACTCCTGTGCAAAAACACGCAATGGTACTATCAAGATGACGATGAGGAGGATTGGCTGCCATATGACCCAAGGGTAAACTTTCAGATAGAGACCGCGCATAAGGATGGTCAAAAATCGGTACTTTTAATCATTGATGGTGCCAGGTGTGAGATTGTTTTCAAAGACATGAAGGAAACTTGTCTGAAAGATGGCGAAGAGAGGAATGTGAAAAGGAAGGAGATCGGAAAAGGTAATTAGTTATTACTACTCGGACAGAACAGTTCAGGATTGAGTTCAATGTCAGTGATTTTAAATTGCTTGAACAAAACTTCAAGAAATAGCAGAAAACCAAAAAAAGCGCACTTTTTAAACAAACAAACAAACAAACGAACGGTGTTAATATTTAGTCCATAAAAAAGCGAGGAAAAACACGTAGCCTTGTCGAGTTTCACGCAAAAATCATCGCATTGTTGCGATGTATCTAAATTCTTATTTTCGGAAGTTTGATACATTTTACTGAAAAAAATACTTTGCAATTTTTGAAATACATTTTATGAGGGAGGAGTAAAATATCCTTCTTATAGACAGAATTCGTCCCATAAACAACGGTCAATACTTTGACGAATCAACAAACTCAAGATGTACCGATAAAGACTGCGCTTGCCTCTAAAAGATAGCTAATGATTTTACAAAGCAAGGGAGAACAGTGCTATACAAGTTAAGTTCTCAAGGACTTTATCCAAGTTGAGAAAGAGAAAGAAAATCTCGAGATCGTGTGTTGCCGTCCTCCATTACGACGCATTACGAAGTTGGTCGCCAAGGAAAATGTTCTAAAAGGTGTGATGCACGTGCAGAGCTCTTATTTGACTCATCGAACCCTGTAAGGAGCTGGGGGAAGCTTCTCCTTGCAGTCCTTGTTAAACTCCCTTAATCATTGGTGCAAAAACAGTGTCGATACCCTACTTCAAGTTCTCTTTATCTGATGAATATTACAGGCTAGCACGCATGCGTGCATGGCAAGAGAACTAAGTTCAATTTTACGTGCACAGCTAGGGAACTAAGTTCGATTTTATTTCTGTGCATAACGAAAACTAAAAAAACTGCGTTACCCCCTAGTAAGGATACGTTGAAATTAAGTGATATTGGAATAACTTTATTGTCTTCTATTTTACCTTTATTTATTTTTTTGTTTTATACAGGTGTTCCACTACCTCTTGACTGGTGTGTACAACCAAAGGAAAGTTCAGGCAATGAAAAAGAAGTTCATTTAGTCGAGCTTGATGCTACTAGCAACGAATACAACAAAGTAGCAGAAGGAATCCGCAAAACTGCGTCGATCTCGATCACTAAGATCGAGAGAGTGCAAAATCCTGGCCTTTACAAGGCATACGTGGTCAAAAAGGATCAGATGGAACAAAAGAATGGTGCCAATGAAAAGTTGCTTTTCCATGGTACTGCTCAAGGAAGTTGTTCAAGCATTAGCAAGTTTGGTTTTAATAGAAGCTTCTGTGGGAAAAACGGTAAGTTATCGATCAATCAAAACCTTTATTTGAACACGATGAGGGTTAAAGTTTGGTAGCTTGAGGGGTCGTGTATAAATAGAGTAACTACATAAAAGAGAGGATGTATAATTACACTGATTTTTCGACTAAAATAAGTTAAAAAACGCTAGAATAAAACAGCAAAAACATCTTAAAATACTTTGGAATTAACTCTTCTAAACAATTTCACAGAACATTCGACAGTGAAACTATAAGAAGCTTCTAAAACATCTTACGGCACAGGTTACTAAAATCCAGCAATATCTATGATTCTATTCGACTCGTGTACGTGAATGCTTTTAATAAAACTAACCAGGAAGACTGCTTTGCGGCACTCTCCCGGTAAATCATGTAGGCTATTGAAGATTTCATGGTACTGTATTTGTTCAAAAAGATGGAATAACTGTTAGATGGCTTTTCTTAAACTACACGATGGCTGGAACTTTGAGATATGTAGTGACAATCAGGACGGCGAGGCAGTTGTCCCTTTCGAAAATGGTCGCTGCCATACTTAAGACACTTAGAAAATTCTTGACCTGTTTGAATTTCTATTGTTTAATGTCGTAGTTCCTTTAGCTAGACTTTACAATAAAGTGCAATAAAATAAGACAACAAACAGATGGCGTAATGGGGGGAACACCGCTCCGCGATCGGCGTGGTGGACGACTTCCATAGCGTGACCATAAAGCCTTACTTATCTCCCCAGCGCTAATTTACACGCGCCGGATCGGACAAGTTCAGGTAGGTCCGAAAGAAACAAACTTAATACGGCTTAACACTCCACGGCACTACGAGCTGAAACCTCCGGCCAGCATCGTGCAACTTAATGGAAAGATGTAGGCAAATATTTTGTTCTAGGAACTTTATCTTATCAGCACTACGAGCCGACTCCGCCGGCACGTGCTGGAATACAATCAAATATAAAAGTTTGCGTTAAAATCAAAGCTTGGCGAAGTCGCCGTGAGGCTTAAACCGAAGGCGAAAGAAAGCGGTTAGCCCGTGTTCATTAGGAACAGCAACAAAGCCTCCAAAGGGAGGGAAGGGTGGGAATTACAAAACTTTAGGACGGTTGAAGTAATAGCCTGCGAAAACATCCGTTTCTCCTCGCTCTTCGCCGCTGGGGACGTTTCGCGAGGAGGAACGTCTGCGACTCGGCGACAGAAATTCCATACTGATGACGCAAATCAATGTTTACATAACATGGGGTTCCAAATATAAATTTGTCCAATTTTAAGTGTCTTCTGGTCGATTTTGGTGAAGTGTTGTGTTCATCTGCCAACCAGCTCCAGCAAAACTCAAATGCTTCTTCCAGAGAAGACTATATTCGAGAAATATTGACTGTTTTGTTAGAGATTCTTCGCGTTTACATTTGACCTTTGTGGCCTTTTGTCTTTTGTCTGTCATTCGTAAACAATAGCTAAAACAATGTAACTACTCTGTCGACCAATCAGCGCTTCTGACCGGATTCCGGACAGATTTTACGTCATCAGTATGGAATTTTTGTCGCTGAGTCGCAGACGTTCCTCCTCGCAAAACGTCCCCAGCGGCGAAGAGCGAGGAGAAACGGATGTTTTCGCAGGCTATTGAAGTAACCAACTTCGCAATACAGCTCGGAATGAGACACAGGACTTTTACTAGGCCTTTTATAGTCCGAGTGCTATCACAAGGTAAGCCAATGAAAAATACTGTACTACAGAACAGAACGTGCACCTAAAGTGCTCCACGAGATATGCATGAGGAAAATTATTTTTACTAGCCATACAAAACGAGCGATACATTAGAAACTAGCCTCAACCGCAACAAAAAATAAGGATTGCTATTGTATCAGTAGTTTCCCAGCTACAGCCGCGATTTTACGTACTACCCAGTAGTTTTACCAACCACGAGTAAACTTCTACGAGATTTGATAAGGGCTATAGCATAACACTGCGTTACATGTTGTTGATTGACGGCGTCACGCTCCATTAACTGCGTTTTACAATTGAGTTGTAAAATTTTCTTAATCGAAAATCGATTTTTGTGTATTAAATGTAAAGAACGCACAATTGATTTTACAAGCGCATTCATGTTTGTCTTTTCCATCCTAAGGTTGTCCCGGAATGCTATTGAATAGCAAACTGTGTCAAAAATGGTAATGAATAGTGTTCGCACTTTAATATCCCTATTGACTTTTAAGATGGTGTTAATGACTGATGTTGGCGTTAATGAAAGTTTATTTTTCTCTTTGTATGCCGATCCGAATGACGCATATGAATGCCCAAACGTGTTATTGAATGTTGATTAAAATGCGAAAATCGTAAGTGGGTCTCATTTATGCGCAAATATTCGTATTTTCGCGCTAATGAATGTATCTTCGCATTATTGGTAGGCGTTTCACGCAAATGATTGCGGATTTTCTCGTAATGAACGGCAAAAGGTGTATGTAATTCTTAATGTTGTATAATGCAAAGTCTTACATCAAATATTTCTGAAAATTATGGACATATTTTCAAAGTTGAATAAAATTATTATTATCATTATTATTATTATTATTATTGATATTATTATTATCGCAAAGCGAAGCAGAAACACGAGTCGACTTTATACACCTATTTCAATTAAGGTTGCTCCCGTGAACCATGTTTCATGGCCTGCAGTGCACCATGGTAAACCCTTTTGTAGCGGGAAGTTCAGTCTTGCTCACGTTCATTGAAATAATGGAGACCATTTGTGAGGAGGCGTTCAAGAGAACTTTCAACTCAAACGGCTGCGAAAATGCTTAAGCACGAGCGACCTAAATAATTTCATTTTTAAAATCTCACAGCAAGAAATTAGAAGCCTCTTCCTTTAACAACATTAATCGAATAGGGTTTTACCGCCTGATTAAGCTGCGCAGTTTTCGATGGGCAAGAATGCTGGCTTTTTTTATTTAGTTTTAAAAAAATTGCCTCAAAAGTAAATAAACGCGTGATATTGAGTTATTTATTGTAGTTCAATAATCTTTTTTACGGAATGATTTTAAATACAAAAAGAAATCACAACTCCTTTTGAAGAAATTTCCCTGCAAGAACTAAACAAATGCCTTCAAAAGTTTTATTTGTCGGCAAGAAAAAGCGTCGGGCCGCGGCCGTTTGGTCATTGTGCGCCAAAATTATAATCGTTGGCAACAGTAAATGAGTTAAAAAAAAACTTTGGCATAACCATCGTTTTCGATTTACTTACACTATAGCCCCAAGAGAAATTGAAAACAATGCTTAATTGGAAAAATTTTTGAAAATAGTATTTTTAAAAAATGGTACCTATTGAAGAAGGCCTATTGCTGATAAGTGAATGATAAAATCTTCTTTCAGCCGTTGTCTATGGGAATGGCGTATACTTTGCTCGAGATGCCTCCTATTCCACACAATTACGATATTCTCCAGCAGATGCAAATGGCGACCGCTATATGTACCTTGCTCGTGTTCTGGTGGGTGAATATGCGGCTGGACGACAGGGGATGATAACTCCCCCACCCAGAGGAAGCGACGCTACTGATGCATACGACAGTGTTGTAGACAACCCCGCAGATCCAAGCATATTTGTCGTCTTTTATGATAACCAGTGCTACCCAGATTATCTTGTTACTTTTAAATAAACCTGAGAGTTAACGGTGCGTATACATTACTAACTATTGTAATAGGGCAAAGGTGGAAGTAGTAGTTGCGATAGTCTCGATATAGTGAAAGGTTTTAGAGATATGTAGATGGTTTCGCGGCAGCTCTCCAAACAGGCGCCTTCACAATGAAGCGCGAGTGAGACTGCCACATTTTTAACCCCCATGATGTTCTTTTGACGTTCTTTTTTCGGTGCTAAGCAAACAGTCTGTAGTTTGTACTGTAGTTCTTAAATGAACAAATTCTTCCCCATCGCTTGGCACCACAAAATGACTTCCTAAAAATGCGAAGAGTAACAACTCTAAGTCGCCGTTTTCAAATGATGAGCAGGTCCTTAAAATACTGCTAGTGACTAGCTGATATAAATGCAACGATAGCAGTAGATTGCCTTGCGTCCAGTCTGGAAGGTCCACAGAACAACTGAAGTGGCGTCACATGATGAGCTAGCGCACCCTTTTTTGCTTGCTTGTAAGTTACTATTGCTTTTCATTTTTATACTCTTTCAGATAGAAGAGAAATTTAAATAGTCTTTCCAACCATGGGCAAAATTGCCCTACAATCAAAGTTTTGTCTTCTGCAATGTGTAATCTTCAACTTCGACTTGATATTATTTTTGTATTCTTTTCACTGTTTTTGCTAGGTCGCATTCACAAACTCTCAGCGAACGACCTATGACTTTCTGAGAATCAGAATATACCATGTGATTCAGTAATTTCAGTTTTTCAGGCGGAATTTGCAAAGTTTCATTATCTTTTTTATATATATATATATATATATAAAGAGTCTCTGCCAATTTACATAGTTGCGAGTGACACCACCTCACATATTTTGGGTTTTGATAACATTAACTTTGAATTAAGAAATAATTAGGAATGCCAAGTGTTATTATACAAATAGCTGCTAGTTAACGTCGTTTGCTTAACCATTATATTCCATCTTCCTTTATGTTAGTGTAGGCGGTATAGTCGAATAACTCCAGACCGGCCACCATGAGGACAATGGAAAGTTGCCTTTGCAGAGAGCTTTTCAACAAACCTAGACGGCGGAGGTGGCGGAAATGTAACTTAAAAAGTGTATTCGCGCTTTTTCAAACCTCATTGCCGTTATTCCAAATCGGTCAATTTGTCAAATCTCGGTGAATTTTTCTAGAGTTAAGTTCTAAAAGACATTGGGGCCGTTTATACGAGAGAAAATAAGCAGCGGCTTACGTAAGACGCAAAAGGAACCATTTCTACGATTACGGCTTACATAAGACGCGAACTGCTGGTATAAATGGTTCACGGTTTAGTTCGCCGGTAGACCGGTCCAATGATGACGTAGTTTGTTTTTGTACCTCGCATGATTTTCAACAAGGGCTCGAGCGACCAAAACTGCGAAACGACTGGCTTCGGTCAGGAAACCGCCATATTTTACGCTTTTTTTTTCTTTCAAATTTATATTTCGATCACGATTACTGAGTGGGGCTGTTCGGCTAAACTTTTGCGGAAACCTAGACGAAAATTTCGTCAGCGATCAATCGGGTGGTCTGAAAGAAATGTTCCAGCAAATGGATGAGGTGGAGTTTAGACAATATTTTTTGCTCTCTCTAGCCTGTTCCAAGCGTTCAGATAGTGCGCTCCCCACTATCTGAACGCCTGGAACAGGCTAAGCTCTCTCGTGAAGCAGATCATTTTCCCGCCACTGCAGCGCGTGTCTCTCGGCTATGAAGGTCTAGGATACAATTGAAAAGAGAGCATGCGCAGCATTTGTTCACCTCTTCAGCAAAGTCGCGCACAACGATTGAGTGCATTAACGAACACTTTCACGTCCAAGGTAAGCCATGACCTGGATAAGCCCAGCCCAAACTCCTCGGCCAGGATAACCTGCGGCTTCAGCTGGCCGTGGGTCGAATAAACCGTGAACCTGACTGATTTTGTGCCATTTACAAGTGGTGTTCGCGTCTTATGTAAGCTGCCGCCAGGGTACGCCGCGCTTATATTCTCTTATATAAACTGCCCTATCATCTGATTTAAGAAAAAGAAAGAGAAAACTGTCGCCTTGTGTACTCGTTCTTCAAAAAACGTGAAATTAGGAAGTTCCACGTCTTGGTCGTGCAACGACAGTAAAGAAATGTACACAAAAAACGTTATGCACGTTCAAAATTGTTCTTCTTTTAATCTAAAGCTATCGCTTTCTGTGGTTATTGTTGCCGTTACCTTTGCCGTAAACCTTTCCAGGGTAGAACAGTAACCCTTCCAGTAGGGTCAACGTAAGCGAGCGTTTGCAGTTATTTCGAGAGAGGTTGTCGGAAAAAGTGTGCAGACGACAATCCCGACAGGTAATATGGGATATGATCAATACACTGTTCCTGACACTGTAACTGTCTAACCTACGTTTGCTGCTTTCCTTAAGCACTTGCAAACATAAGTCCATGGCCTCGCGTGCCATTCTTTCAAATTTCAATGAGGAACAGTGAGCTCAAACCAACCAACAATACCTATCGGAATTGTCACGGGCACTTTTTCCGACAACCTTTCTCGAAATAGCTTAAATGCAAAAAACTTGACCACATTGACGAGCTAACAATGCTCGCGCATGCTCTATATGTCTCGCCTTGACCGAGTAGACCCGGCTGGGTAAGCCAAAGTGTTTATGTGGAGAAAAGTAAGCCCGGCTAGGAGTTTAACCCTACCTCCACAATAGGGTGACCCGCCTAGCCGGGTCACCCTTCTAGCCGAGCAAACTTTCTTGTTTCTCATGTAAACTGTTCGCCACGTTTTGTAAGGAAATGAATGAAAAGTTGGCTCGCCCAGGGGAGCTCGGGCAGGCGGGTGACTTAATGCTTCTTTTTTTCAATACCTTTTAATTATTGGCCATTTATTGACTTTTACAAATTGTTAGCCTCCGTTGTATTTTTGTTTCACGACAATGACGGAGCAAACAAGTTTGCAACTTAATTTACCCTGCAATTATTACAGTAGAAGCTCTCTTAACCGGACACCCTCAGGGATCACAGACCGCAACTGGAGCTGCTAGCCAATTAGGGAGTGGTTTTGTAAAGCGGAGAGTTCAAACGGAGTGTTGTGAAGGCAGTTGTGAGTATAGCAAGGGCTGCAATTAATTTTTCATTTTCAGAAAGGACCTATGTCTGACCGGCTCAGACAAACCAGAAAAGTTATGGGCTAACTCTAAGTTAAAAACATTGACATTTTACAGCTATGAATATGTTCAAGCTCAAAAAATAGCCGAACGGTTTGATCGGTCCGGTCATCATATTCGCGTCCTACCCCGAGGAATTTGGTTGGATATGACCAAGTTGAGTCGGACATTATTCGATGATCGACTTTTAGTTACAGCTTGATGAGCCCGTTGCAGTACTTGGATTGGTCACGTGACTGGATACCACTTAGCAACGGCTCGCTGGATAGCAAACCATCCAAGCGTTCATTTAAGATCACAAACCTTTTAGTGCGATTGGGTGGAACCTTAATACATGTAGGTTAATTCAAACGTCATTTGGGTTCATTATCAACAAAATAAATTAGGGATGCTCCGCTCGATCACAATCAAAGCTTGGATGGCTTGCCATTCAGCGAGACGTTGCTAAGTGGTATCCAGACACATGGACACGGCCAAGTTATTCAAAGGGCTTATTTGGAAACTGTCCACTCACGAGGGTGTTCGTAATGAGAGCATAGGCTGCATCTCTATAACCAAATTAGTGGTGTCCTATTGCATGCAGTTGTCAGTGAATACTCATGTAAATTTTAGTTCTTGGACATCCAAATAAAGTCATTGTTTAGTTAAATTTTTGTATTAATTTTGTTGACTGAAACTGAAAATCGTTACTGAATTTGTCAGCAATACGTGGCTTGACATGGTCGCTTGCAACCTTGGGGGAGGGTGATTGAAATTATGGAAAAATGCAAAATGTCAGTTGAATTTGGGGGATTTAAAATTATGGGAATAATTAGTAGCAAAATATATCTGAGCTCATTAGCGGACCTAACTGGTTGAAGGGTATATCTTCTCTACTCTAATAAGCCCATTTCCCCCAAAAAAACAACCCGTCCCTCCTTAAATGGCCGTTGTGGAGAGACTCGGCACTTAAGTAGCAGTTGCCGTTGTGGATAGATGGCTGTTGGCTAAAACAGACTGAGGTAAAGGTATGGAGCCCGTAAGCCACCGCGATCGACCACTTATGGGGATGACAGTTTCACAATTTTCAATTGCGTTTTTAACCTCTTGTAAGCGATCACCGAATGGATGGTCTGATATCTATTTTCGATGTATGTGCAATGCTGCTCACAAACGTTTATTGATAACAGGGAACTACACATATATGGGAATATAGAAGATGATGCACTATAAAGTATATTAACCTGGATTTCCGGCTCGGAAGAGACTCCTGTGGTTCGATTCTTGTAACTGTAAATCAACCTCGTCTTCAGCGTGCTTTTCCAAGCCAGGGAGAAGCGCCCTGGGGACGATTTTCCTTGTAAATCTTTGCATTTTTGGTGGTCGCTTACTGGTGGTTTGACTGTATTTTCATGTCTTTAATAATTTAGTAAGTAGTTTCCCTACATTAACTATGGTATTCAATTGGTGCCGGAAACTGTTTCTGCATGTTTTAACTGCTTCTTCGTCACAATAAAGCGCTTTCCACAAAAACCTTCTTCAATTAAGGTTCAGAATTACAATAGAGTATAGTTAGTATATAAAGCAAAGAAAAATATTTGGCTCGAATTTTTAAAATTCGCCTTGAAGTTTAATGCAAGGATAAATTGTTGACTTTTCCGTGTGATTTTAGCAGCTGGATGCATTGGTTTTCCAAATGCAGCTGGAGGAGAAAATTTATACATAAACAAACATATGGCCTCGCGTGCCATTCTTTCAAATTTCAATGAGGAACAGTGAGCTCAAACCAACCAACAATACCTATCGGAATTGTCACGGGCACTTTTTCCGACAACCTTTCTCGAAATAGCTTAAATGCAAAAAACCTCACCACATTGACGAGCTAACAATGCTCGCGCATGCTCTATGTGTCTCGCCTTGACCGAGTAGACCCGGCTGGGTGAGCCAGAGTGTTTATATGGAGAAAAGTAATCCCGGCGAGGAGTTTAACCCCACCTTCAGATAAGGTGACCGCCTAGCCGGGTCACCCTTCTAGCTTCTCATGTAAACTGTTCGCCACGTTTTGTAAGCAAATGAATGAAAATTTGGCTCGCCCAGGGGAGCTCGGGCAGGCGGGTGACTTAATCCTTTTTTTCAATACCTTTTAATTAGTGGCCATTTATTGACTTTTACAAATTGTTAGCCTCCTTGTATTTTTGTTTCACAACATTGACGGAGCAAACAAGTTTGCAACTTAATTTACCCTGCAACTATTACACTAGAAGCTCTCTTAACCGGACACCCTCAGAGATCAGAGACCGCAACTGGAGCTGCTGGCCACTTAGGGAGTGGTTTTGTAAAGCGTAGAGTTCAAACGGAGTGTTGTGAAGGCAGTTGTGAGTGTAGCAAGGGCTGCAATTAATTTTTCATTTTCAGAGGGGACCTATGTCTGACCAGCTCAGACAAACCAGAAAAGTTGTAGGGCTAACTCTAAGTTAAAAACATTGACAATTTACAGCTATGAATATGTTCAAGCTCAAATGATAGCCGAACAGTTTGATCGGTCCGGTCATCATACCCGCGTCCTACCCCAGGGATTTCGTTGGATATGACCAAGTTGAGTCGGACATTATTCGACGATCGACTGTTAGTTACAGCTTGATTAACCCTTTGCAGTATTTGGATTGGTCACGTGACTGGATACCACTTAGCAACGGCTCGCTGAATAGCAAGCCATCCAAGCGTTCATTTAAGATCACAAAGCTTTTAGTGCGATTGGGTGGAGCCTTCATACATGTAGGTTAATTCAAACGTCATTTTGGTTCATTATCAACAAAATAAATTAGGGATGCTCCGCTCGATCACAATCAAAGCTTGGATGGCTTGCCATTCAGCGAGACGTTGCTAAGTGGTATCCAGACACATGGACATGGCCAAGTTATTCAAAGGGCTTATTTGGAAACTGTCCACTCACGAGGGTGTTCGTAATGAGAGCATAGGCTGCATCTCTATAACCAAATTAGTGGTGTCCTATTGCATGCAGTTGTCAGTGAATACTCATGTAAATTTTAGTTCTTGGACATCCAAATAAAGTCATTGTTTAGTTAAATTTTTGTATTAATTTTGTTGACTGAAACTGAAAATCGTTACTGAATTTGTCAGCAATACGTGGCTTGACATGGTCGCTTGCAACCTTGGGGGAGGGTGATTGAAATTATGGAAAAATGCAAAATGTCAGTTGAATTTGGGGGATTTAAAATTATGGGAATAATTAGTAGCAAAATATATCTGAGCTCATTAGCGGACCTAACTGGTTGAAGGGTATATCTTCTCTACTCTAATAAGCCCATTTCCCCCAAAAAAACAACCCGTCCCTCCTTAAATGGCCGTTGTGGAGAGACTCGGCACTTAAGTAGCAGTTGCCGTTGTGGATAGATGGCTGTTGGCTAAAACAGACTGAGGTAAAGGTATGGAGCCCGTAAGCCACCGCGATCGACCACTTATGGGGATGACAGTTTCACAATTTTCAATTGCGTTTTTAACCTCTTGTAAGCGATCACCGAATGGATGGTCTGATATCTATTTTCGATGTATGTGCAATGCTGCTCACAAACGTTTATTGATAACAGGGAACTACACATATATGGGAATATAGAAGATGATGCACTATAAAGTATATTAACCTGGATTTCCGGCTCGGAAGAGACTCCTGTGGTTCGATTCTTGTAACTGTAAATCAACCTCGTCTTCAGCGTGCTTTTCCAAGCCAGGGAGAAGCGCCCTGGGGACGATTTTCCTTGTAAATCTTTGCATTTTTGGTGGTCGCTTACTGGTGGTTTGACTGTATTTTCATGTCTTTAATAATTTAGTAAGTAGTTTCCCTACATTAACTATGGTATTCAATTGGTGCCGGAAACTGTTTCTGCATGTTTTAACTGCTTCTTCGTCACAATAAAGCGCTTTCCACAAAAACCTTCTTCAATTAAGGTTCAGAATTACAATAGAGTATAGTTAGTATATAAAGCAAAGAAAAATATTTGGCTCGAATTTTTAAAATTCGCCTTGAAGTTTAATGCAAGGATAAATTGTTGACTTTTCCGTGTGATTTTAGCAGCTGGATGCATTGGTTTTCCAAATGCAGCTGGAGGAGAAAATTTATACATAAACAAACAATTTGCGAAAACTAGTGGAAATAACTTGAAGTGTAATTATTGATTTTAAGACTTCTAAGCTATTAGCAAGTAACTGCAATTAGGGTGTGGCTTCCCAAGATCGAAGAACTGAAACCAATACAAAGTCCATCGCACTGGTGAGGGAAAGGTTTAAATCCTTCAATGAAAATTTTAGCGGAAAGTTTAACTTTTCAAGTAGATTATGTACTGGCTACTTAAAATGGTTTTTAAGTTATTATTTGGGGGTGACATGATATGATCTAATCCTCTTTTGGTAGTAAATCCTACACTATGCTTCCATTATTTAACAAGTTTAGCATGATCTGCAAGCACTATCCGACAATATTATCTTATTTCATACAGGTTAAGACATGAAGTTCTTGATTTTGCTTAGTATACTTTGCATCTTCTCTCAAGACCTTGGGGAGGTACGGCTATAGTCTGAGCAGTTTTTTCATTTTTGGGAGTAATATTTTTTCCTTCTTAACTGCTAGTGTTTACGTTTTCATTTTTTGCTGGTTTGACTCATTTTTTTAGGTTGAAAGCAAGTCTGTCGGAAAAGTGCCCAAAGGTACGTATTTACTGAGTTCCCTTCAGTCTCTTTCCGACTCAGCTGAGATGGGAAGAGACTCAGTCTCCGAAGAGAGGATCAGTGGAAGTTTCGATGAGAGGTTTTCTGGAGTCAATGAAATGGACAAGCGGTTTTTAATTCGTTACTGTTTAACTTCTGACACCACCATCCAATCATAATTAACGTATGTCCACCCAAACGATACCTAAGTTTTTTTCCCCAAATTATTTTGCTATGTTGTTTTTTGAGTGTAGATTTCCCTTTGCTCTATTTTCTTTTGTTCGGCAAAACTAATCACTTCATTGTTTGCTTCAGATTTAAGCTGCCTAACACCATTCCCAAGACACTAGCAGGTTAAATGCTTTGTAGACCCCTGCATGTTTAACTATTGTTCTCCGACCGAACACTGCATCCCTTGCAACTGTAAATGGTGTTACCCCGTCTGTGTCCCAGCTTATAAAGGATTGGCTCCAGGAGGTTAACAGTCTCAGACGAACTTTTTAAAAGGCGGTTATACACTGTAATAAGCTATGAGTGTGAAATAAAAGTGGAAGCAAATCGAGAAAAAAATGTTTTTTCTGTTTTTCCTAATACAGTACATGACTTGTACCTTTCCGATGAATAGTAATTTGTAAGGTGGATAGCCTAGCCAGCGTTTGAACAACTTGGGAAACTGGCCGTTTTAAAACGATAAAAACAAGAGTGAATAATGGAATGTAAGTGTAACAATCATTATGATGACGAATTATCGTAAAGTGGTTTGTACGAATGCGTTCATTTCGCCATAATAGAATTTGAATCAAAGCATCCCTTAAAATATGATTATGGTGCTTAAAGGAGCATGGAATAAATAATTTTACTCTGAAAGGGTACATTGAAATGTTTTTCCTCGTAGCACTTATTGCAACAAAAGAATATAACAGAGAAGAGGGTAAATAGAGCTAGATAGAGATGACCCATAAATCCCACTCAGCGTTAATCTTGCCAATCGCAATCAGGGAACCACGCGAGACAAAGAAAACAAATCTTTGGATTTCCTTGGGACACAAATCCACAGCCTCCGGTCTTCAGACTGATCTACAGAAGCCTAGTTTATATTATTATTATATTTATCATTATGCAGTATCAAACGTAATAAAGCAAACTGCCTGACAACGTAGGGTGCAAAGGGTAGCCTGACGTGGCCTAAAAGGATTAGCTGGTTTCTCAGCAGCTCTTCTCTGGCTTCGGGTAACAACAAGTTGCCTAGGGTAGCCAAGGAACACTGTCTAGTGTTTGATTTCCTCTTCTCAACATCTCGAGCACTTTCCTTAAAAGGTTTTTGCTGGCCCAGCATTGCACATTTCTGGATCAGTTTCACCATTTCAACATCAATAACCATTGGTACTGATCCTAATGCCCCCATTAATTACCACCGGAATCACCTTTGCCTTTACATCCCACATTTTTCGAACTTCTCTCGCAAGATCTTGATATTGAAAGACTTTATTAAATCCTTAATTTACATGGTAGATTAAAAATTCTAGCACTGAAATTAAAGCGGCTCACAGATGAACTACTACCATAAGCGACTCTTTGTTTACAGTTTTTGCCTCACTGGCATAAGCTCATCATTATCTGAGGAAGCTAATAAAATAAAACTTCTGAAAACTGAAATAGCATAACAGTTTCAATCCCAGCCTCTAAAAATTTGAGCCCGACGAGCCTTCCTTTAAAGTTTTGAGATCAATTTGAGGTTATGCCAGACCTCTTTTCCTTCGTTAAGTTTGCTTTTAACTCAAATCCCAAGTAAATTGGTACGAGTTTTGTTTTCTTTAATTTGAAGTGATCTCCTGTCAAGTTAAATGTAAGGACAATATTTTGACTTTTTCGAGTGATTTCAGCTGCATTGAAGTGCCATATCCAACTTCAATTTGTAATTAACATTTAACAACGGTTTTTGAAAATAAGACGAAATAAAGGTTTGTCGAGACTCTTCATAAGCTATCGGCAGGTAACTACGATTGGGCGAGGCTTTCAAAAGACGGTAAATTACACCATCATCTAAGTTAACTCTAATTTATTTTAAGCAAATAATTAGTCTCGCTTGCTTTTATAGCAGCGAGACTCTAAAAATGCAAGCGACTCTTTTATATGTCGTGAATACTCGATCGTCGATAACGTAGAAAGTAAAATACTTTTAGCGAGGAAATCCTTTTTAAGTTAGAATTAATCGCCTCCTCATTTCTTAGCTAATCTCCAAGCAAGCGAGACTTAACTCATATTTAAAGGTGTTCTTGTTTTACTTAAAACTGCTCGAAAATATCATTTTATTTCATACAGGTAAAAGACATGAAGTTCTTGATTTTGCTGAGTATACTTTGTATCTTCTGCCAAGACCTTGTGCAGGTACAGCTTTTAACAGAAACATATAACCCTCTTAGGATTATATGCTTCTGCTATTAATCAGTAAGTTCGCGCTTTCCGATCAATGTTAGTGTTTTGGATGATTTAGGACGTTTTTATCTCCTTGCGTTTAACTGTTAGCGAATAAAAAAAGCGTAAACACCTCTGTTAATTAATTGTTTTTTTCTCGTTGTGGTTTGTTCTTGCTTTTTTTGCCGTTCAAGAGCGTATTCACATGACGTCACGGCGCCCATATTAGTGTTCCAAACAAATCCTGTGGGAGTTGGATTCTTTTCTTATGTAAGAAATTCTTTAGTTCTCAAAAATTTCCATAGATGCTCGCCACGTGAGTGAATATGCTCTCCCCACGTTCCGATAAATTGCATAGATACTGAACACGTGCGTGAATAACTTTCTTTTGTTCTCATAAATTTGCATATATATATGCTGGACACGTGAGTAAATACGCTCTATATCGGGTAATTTGAATTACACTTTTTATGTAACTTTCTGTTTGTTTGTTTGTTTGTTTGTTTGCGTTTTTGTTTGTTTGTTGTTGTTGTTGTTTTTTTAGGGGCAACAGAGAACACTAGTTTCCCCAATACTGTCAAAATCCGTTAATAAAGCACCTTCGAGATTCCAGTACTTCAAATGCTGTCCAGATGTTTATTGAGGCGAGGCTTGGTACAAAAAAGTTTTATCATTATACATTTTTTTTGAAGAATCTAACACAGTTACTTCTTTTTATTTTGGATGCACTCAGGTCACAGGCAGAGAATTGAAGGGTAAGTTATGTTTTTTGTCTTCTGAAACATATATAGAACATTTCTGAAAATCCTACTAACAAATCCCAACACACCTCTGAGGTCTAGAGATCGTAAAACCACATTTGCACTGAGTAAATTTGGTATAAATCAAATTTTTCACACAGCCAGCATTTTTACGTCGCACTAAGTGTGATCTAATTGTAGTGTCCAACTTGAAAACAGATCGTATGCCATGCTGTTGTAGGCAACGACGAACTGCTTCAGGTGACCCTTAAATGTATGGCAGAATCGTAGATTGTAGATTTAATTTTGGGTTGTAGATTCTTTATCAGATGTCTGGTTCCTGGATTATTAATGTTAGCAACAAACGAATAGGGGTATAAGATATTTAGAAATTTCGCTTTTACAGGTTTGTTCGTTTGTTGGTTACTTGTTGGTTTTTCTTTCACATAGATTGTCCCAAATGCAAACTTCCAGTGCGGTGTGTTGTGCATCCTTGCAGGTTTAACCCTTGTGGAGGGCGAACAATTTCTAGGCTCCTGGAAAGGAGGAATACAGTGTGCAAGCCTTGCTACTGTTTTGGCTGTGACTTCACTTGTGAGCAGCAACTAAAAGGATAACGGCACTTTGGCACTGCGGACCAGCCACAATCACAGTTATACAGTGAATCTGTAATCAGGAAAATACTTCTTATACCCATGAAAATGTTTATGATTTAATGAATGAAATAAAGGTGTCCGTGAATATATTAAGTTTCCTTTATTTAATTATATATTTATTCTGTTGTTGCTGTTGTTGTTCTCAGTAGTCCACTTTACAGTTACGGATGCAAACGAGGCTGAAGTTGACCTTGTTTTGATACAAACTTTATCCTCCTTTATTATGTAAATCATGTTGCTCTAAGTGCTAACTAGTATTCTTTTAGCATGGTTTTCATAAGAAAAGGAAAGAGATTTGTATCAAAACAAGGTCACTATCAGCCTCACTTTCACTCAGAGGCTAGGGTACTAAGCTCATTACTGTAAAATGATCTATTGCTGTTCATTTCCAACAACCCGTCACCCTGCCCCAAAATACAAACATGAGAGGATGAAGTTTTGTTTCGAAGGTTTTTCTTCAAAAGGTTGAATTGAAACGAAACCAAGTGAATATCACTGGAATGTTGTTTATGAATTGCTAATTTTTCTGGCCGAGAATGGAAAAAGCGAAGGTTGCACTCTTAGTTTTCATACTCTGTAATAACTCTCTGAACGACGCAAATTGGAATGCGAGGTTTATACTCTCCTGTTTAGCCTTCATAAGCCGCAGCAGAAAGTAGCCACTTACAGTTCCAGAAAATGAATTCGGGCTAAAAATCGCAACAAATCACTACGAAAACTGCTGATTATAACGCGCCATTTTACATTACGCGCAAACTATTTGAACGATCAGGGGCACCCAACGTCAATTTTCGTATAATATCTGTTCGGGAGACGGTTTGAGATCTAGAATTTTCGGAACATTTGTTCTAAACTTTCTTGGTTGCCTGCCTCTCCTAGGATTTTCGAACATCTAAATAATTGTATAATTGCCCATTTTTAACGGATTTTTACCCTAAAAAAATTACCTAGAATTTTCGAGAGCCTTTTTTCTGGCTGAAATTTTCGAAAAGGTCAGTTTTGATCCCTATAATTTTCGGATCACTAGACTTTCAGCTAGGAAATCCGAACGGATGAAAAACTTTTAGGGGATAAAAATATGCCTATATCTACCGTTTAAATACTAAAATACGTTTAACAATGCTAGGGTGTTCCTGAACGATGAAATCTACTCGGATCCAACGTTAGCAATGATGTCGCCATGTGTGGTACGCAAGAGACTCAAGAAACTGATCCGCTGCGTTTCTCTGAGAAAAGAGAATCTGTTACCAGTCATGATTTATCTTTAACCGAGAAAACTATCGTCGCTCATCAGATATCAGGTGCTTGTCAGTGATTATTCCGTTTTACACTAACCATAACTGAACAAAAAACCCGTTAGAGTTACTTGTCATTACCCGCTTGGAACAGATTTTCATTTTTATAATAGTGATCATTCATCGGAATTTCTCGCTAAAGTGTCGAGAAACCACTCAAAATGGCCGGCTTTAAATCGCTTAGCTATCTTGAGTAGAGGTAACAAGATAATTTAGTGCCAGGTGTCTGACTTCTATAAAGCTCTTTTTCAGCAGAGATTTTTCAAGATGGATAAATTACCTATAGCCAACTATCGTCAATAAAATACTGTTTAGAAGGTCTAGAAGCAGCGTTATATTTTCACCATGACCAAGTCAACTCGTAAACAATCAAGCGCTGGTGTGTCTATTTCGGAGGACAGCATGAGAACTGAACCAGAGCAATATTTAAATGACCGGCCCATTCGCTAAACCAAAAACTGAAAGGCAGTATTAGTAGTCAATAAAAAACAGGCGAACAATCCAGCAGTCAGCCAATTAAAGCTTGGTGAAACGGCATCAAGCTGATGATAAGCTCGGCGGATGATCCCAGCTTTGGTTTAGAACTGATTGGACTTTTCTTAATCATTTCTACAGGCTTGCTATAGGCAGGTGGCAGTGGAAACCAAATCAATAACCTAAAGTTCCATTCGCAACGAGGAAGTTCTTTTGATTGAAGTTCAATTTAATCAGCACTTTTAGAGGTAAAAAATTATGTTTGATGCCATGTTTTTAGTCCACAAACATAAGCACTGCGAGTTAACGGGTGACCGTAGTAAACTGTTTTAATCTAGTAAATAAATAATAATTCCCCTCAAACTCTATTTTTTAACTTTATTCATATCCCGCGAATTATTTCTATTTTTTTTTCTAAAACTAAATAAACAAAAAGTTTAATTCAAAGACGTGGAGGAAGTACGGCTATAGTCTTGCAGTTCTTTTGTTTTGGGGGGAGTAATATTTTTTGTCGTGGATTCTTCCTTCTTAACTGCTAGTGTTTATGTTTTTATTTTTTGTTGGTTTGACTCATTTTTTTAGGTTGAAAGCAAGTCTGTCAGAAGAGTGCCAAAAGATACGTATTTACTGAGTTCCCTTCAGTCCCTTCCCAACTCGGCTGAGTTGGGAAGAGACTCAGTCTCCGAAGAGAGGATCACTGGAAGTTTTTGATGAGACGTTTTCTGGGGTCAATGAAATGGACAAGCGCTTTTAAATTCGTTACTGTTTGACTTCTGATACCACCATCCAATCATAATTAACGTATGTCCACCCAAACTATACCTATTAGTTTTTTTCCCCAAATTATTTTGCCATATTGTTCTTTGAGTGTAGATTTCCCTTTGTTCCATTTTTTTTGTTCGGCAAATCTAATCACTTCATTGTTTGCTTCACATTTATGTGGCCTAACATCATACCCAAAAGACCAGCAGATTGAATGCTTTGTAGACCCCTGCATGTTTAACCATTGTTCCCCGAGCGAAGGCTGCATCCCTTGCAACTGTAATTATAAAGAATTGGCGCCAGGAGGTTAACAGTCTCAGACGAGCTTTTTTAAAGGCGGTTATACACTGTAATGAGCTATGAGTGTGAAATAAAAATGGAAGCAAACCGAGAATAAATGTAGATAAGGCGGTCGTTTTTCCTAATTCAGTACACGACTTGTTTTTTTTCCGAGGAATAGTAATTTGCAAGGTGGATAGCCTAGAAAGCGTTTGAACAACGGGAAAACTGGCCGTTTTAAAACGATAAGACAAGAGTGAATAATGGAATTCAAGTGTAAGAATGATGACGAATTATCGGAAAGTAGTTTGTACAAACGCGTTCATTTCGCTATAGTGTTTGAATCAAAGCATCCCTTAAAATATGATTATGGTGCTTAAGGAGCATGGAATAAATAATTTTACTCTGAAAGGGTACATTGAAATGTTTTTCCTCGTAGCACTTCATGCAACAATAGAATGGAACAGAGAAAAGGGTAAATAGAGCTAGATAGAGATGACCCATAAATCCCACTCAGCATTAATCTTGCCAATCGTAATCAGGGAACCACGCGAGACAAGGAAAACAAATCTTTGGATTTCCTTGGGACACAAATCCACAGCCCCCGGTCTTCTGACTGATCTACAGAAGCCTAGTTTATTTTATTATTATATTTATCATTATGCAGTATCAAACGTAATAATGCAAACTGCCCGAAAACGTAGGGTGCAAAGGGTAGCCTGACGTGGCCTAAAAGGATTAGCTGGTTTCTCGGCAGCTCTTCTCTGGCTTCGGGTAACAACAAGTTGCCTAGGGTAGCCAAGGAACACTGTCTAGTGTTTGATTTCCTCTCCTCAACATCTCGAGCACTTTCCTTAAAAGTTTTTGCTGGCCCCAACATTGCACATTTCTGGATCAGTTTCACAGAGATTTCAGCATCAATAACCATTGGTACTGATCCTAATGCTCCCATTACCACCGGAATCACCTTTGCCTTTACATCCCACATTTTTCGAACTTCTCTCGCAAGATCTTGATATTGAAAGACTTTATTAAATCCTTAATTAACATGGTAGATTAAAAATTCTAACACTGAAATTAAAGCGGCTCACAGATGAAATACTACCATAAGCGACTCTTTGTTTACCGTTTTTGCCTCACTGGCATATGCTCATCATTATCTGAGGAAGCTAATAAAATAAAACTTCTGAATACTGAAATAGCATAACAGTTTTAATCCGAGCCTCTAAAAATTTGAGCCCAACGAGCCTTCCTTTAAAGTTTTGAGATCAATTTGAGTATACAGCGGCCAGTCTACAGTTAAACAAGCTACATGTAGGTCATGCCAGACCTCTTTTACTTCGTTAAGTTTGCTTTTAACTCAAATCCCAAGTAAATTGGTACGAGTTTTGTTTTCTTTAATTTGAAGTGATCTCCTGTCAAGTTAAATGTAAGGACAATATTTTGACTTTTTCGAGTGATTTCAGCTGCATTGAAGTGCCATATCCAACTTCAATTTGTAATTAACATTTAACAACGGTTTTTGAAAATAAGACGAAATAAAGGTTTGTCGAGACTCTTCATAAGCTATCGGCAGGTAACCACGATTGGGCGAGGCTTTCAAAAGACGGTAAATTACACCATCATCTAAGTTAACTCTAATTTATTTTAAGCAAATAATTAGTCTCGCTTGCTTTTATAGCAGCGAGACTCTAAAAATGCAAGCGACTCTTTTATATGCCGTGAATACTCGATCGTCGATAACGTAGAAAGTAAAATACTTTTAGCGAGGAAATCCTTTTTAAGTTAGAATTAATCGCCTCCTCATTTCTTAGCTAATCTCCAAGCAAGCGAGACTTAACTTATATTTAAAGGTGTTCTTGTTTTACTTAAAACTGCTCGAAAATATCATTTTATTTCATACAGGTAAAAGACATGAAGTTCTTGATTTTGCTGAGTATACTTTGTATCTTCTGCCAAGACCTTGTGCAGGTACAGCTTTTAACAGAAACATATAACCCTCTTAGGATTATATGCTTCTGCTATTAATCAGTAAGTTCGCGCTTTCCGATCAATGTTAGTGTTTTGGATGATTTAGGACGTTTTTATCTCCTTGTGTTTAACTGTTAGCTAATAAAAAAAGCGTAAACACCTCTGTCAATTAATTGTTTTTTTCTCGTTGTGGTTTGTTCTTGCTTTTTTTGCCGTTCAAGAGCGTATTCACATGACGTCAAGGCGCCCATATTAGTGTTCCAAACAAATCCTGTGGGAGTTGGATTCTTTTCTTATGTAAGAAATTCTTTAGTTCTCAAAAATTTCCATAGATGCTCGCCACGTGAGTGAATACGCTCTCCCCACGTTCCCATAAATTGCATAGATACTGAACACGTGCGTGAATAAGCTCTCTTTTGTTCTCATAAATTTGCATAGATACTGAACACGTGCCTGAATAAGCTCTCTTTTGTTCTCATAAATTTGCATAGATGCTGGACACGTGAGTGAATACGTTCTATATCGGGTAATTTGAATTACACTTTTTATGTAACTTTCTGTTTGTTTGACTGTTTGTTTGTATGTTTGTTTTTTTGTTTTTTTGTTGTTGTTGTTGTTTTTTTTAGGGGCAACAGAGAACACTAGTTTTCCCAATACTGTCAAAATCCGTTAGTAAAGCACCTTCGAGATTCCAGTACTTCAAATGCTGTCCAGATGTTTATTGAGGCGGGGCTTGGGACAAAAACGTTTTATCATTTGACATTCTTTTTGAAGAATCTAACACAGTTACTTTCTTTTTATTTTGGATGTGCTAAGGTCACAGGCAAAGAATTGAAGGGTAAGTTATGTTTTTTGTCTTCTGAAACCTATATGGAACATTTCTGAAAATCCTACTAACAAATCCCAACACACTTCTGTGGTCTAGAGATCGTACCTGCCACTTGCAAAACTAGCGGGGGCATTTGGAAAATTGTGCGTACCCCTGAATAAATCTTGGCTACGCCCCTGTAAATTCCAAAGAACTCTAAATAGTTCGCGAAAGCCATACACACCTATCGTGCTCTGTAATCCGTTCATGCATACCGCCTCCCATTTTGCCAATGTATAGTTAACCGCATTTCCAAAGAACCTTACAAACTGCTCCACCTGCACGAAAAGTTGGATTCTTGTAAAAAAAGTCCAAATTAGGGGGAAATCAAGGGCAAAGATGGTAAATACCGCACTTGCATGCTAGTTTACATAGGGTTGTAAATTCCAGGGCTTGATTTAACCGTAATTTGTACTTTTTTGCACAAAATTTGTAAGTAAATTTGGTATAAATCAAATTTTTCACACAGCCAGCATTTTTACGTCGCACTAAGTGTGATCTAATTGTAGTGTCCAACTTGAAAACAGATCGTATGCCACGCTGTTGTAGGCAACGACGAACTGCTTCAGGTGACCCTTAAATGTATGGCAGAATCGTAGATTGTAGATTTAATTTTGGGTTGTAGATTCTTTATCAGATGTCTGGTTCCTGGATTATTAATGTTAGCAACTCACATTTTTCGAACTTCTCTCGCAAGATCTTGATATTGAAAGACTTTATTAAATCCTTAATTAACATGGTAGATTAAAAATTCTAGCACTGAAATTAAAGCGGCTCACAGATGAAATACTACCATAAGCGACTCTTTGTTTACCGTTTTTGCCTCACTGGCACATGCTCATCATTATCTGAGGAAGCTAATAAAATAAAACTTCTAAATACTGAAATAGCATAACAGTTTCAATCCGAGCCTCTAAAAATTTGAGCCCGACGAGTCCTCCTTTAAAGTTTTGAGATCAATTTGAATATGCAGCGGCCAGTCTACGGTTAAACAAGCTACATGTAGGTTATGCCAGACCTCTTTTAATTCGTCAAGTTTGCTTTTAACTCAAATCCCAAGTAAATTGGAAAGAGTTTTGTTTTCTTTAATTTCGCGTGATCTCCTGTCAAGTTAAATGTAAGGACAATATTTTGACTTTTACGAGTGATTTCAGCTGCATTGAAGTGCCATATCCAACTTCAATTTGTAATTAATACATTTAACACCGTTTTCACCGTTGTCACCGTTCTCAGCGTTGTCACTGTTGTCACCGTTGTCACCGTTGTCACTGTTGTCACTGTTGCCGCCGTTGTCACCGTTGTCACTATTGTAATCGTTCTCACAGTTGTCACCGTTGTCACCGTTGTCACTATTGTAATCGTTCTCACAGTTGTCACCGTTGTCACCGTAGTCATTGTTGTCACCGTTGTCACCGTTGTCACTGATGTCCTATTGTCACTGTTGTCACCGTTGTTACCGTTGTCACTGTTGTCACTGCTGTCACTTGTCACCATTGTCACCGTTTTCACCGTTGTCACCGTTGTCACTGTTGTCAGAGTTGTCATCGTTGTCACTGTTGTCAACGTTGTTACCGTTGTCACCGTTGTCACTGTTGTCACAGTTGTCATCGTTGTCACTGTTGTCATCGTTGTCACCGTTGTCACTGTTGTCACTGTTGTCGCCGTTGTCACCGCTGTCACCGTTGTCACCGTTGTCTTCGTCGTCACTGTTGTCACTGCTGTCACTGTTGTCACCGTTGTCCCCGTTGTCACCGTTGTTACTGTTGTCACCGTTCTCACCGTTGTCACTGTTGTCACCGTTGTTACCGTTGTCACTGTTGTCACTGTTGTCACTTGTCACCATTGTCACCGTTGTCACCGTTGTCACCGTTGTCACTGTTGTCACAGTTGTCATCGTTGTCACTGTTGTCACCGTTGTTACCGTCGTCACCGTTGTCACTGTTGTCACAGTTGTCATCGTTGTCACTGTTGTCATCGTTGTCACCGTTGTCACTGTTGTCGCTGTTGTCGCCGTTGTCACTGCTGTCACCGTTGTCACCGTTGTCTTCGTCGTCACTGTTGTCACTGCTGTCACTGTTGTCACCGTTGTCCCCGTTGTCACCGTTGTTACTGTTGTCACCGTTCTCACCGTTGTCACTGTTGTCACTTGTCACCGTTGTCACCGTTGTCACTGTTGTCACCGTTGTCACCGTTGTCACTGTTGTCACCGTTGTTACCGTTGTCACCGTTGTCACAGTTGTCACTGTTGTAACTGTTGTCATTCTTGTCACCGTTGTCACCGTTGTCACCGTTGTCACTGTTGTCACTGTTGTCGTCGTTGTCACCGTTGCCACTGTTCTCACTGTTTTCACCGTTGTCACCGTTGTCACTGTTGTCACTGTTGTCATTGTTGTCACCGTTGTCGCTGCTGTCACCGTTGTCACTGTTGTCACTGTTGTCACCGTTGTCACCATTGTCACCGTTGTCACCATTGTCACCGTTGTCACTGTTGTCACTGTTGTCACCGTTGTCACCGTTGTCACTGTTGTAGCTGTGTTGCTGTTGTAACCGTTGTCACCGTTGTCACAGTTGTCTTCGTCGTCACTGTTGTCACTGCTGTCACTGTTGGCACTGCTGTCACTGTTGGCACTGTTGTCACCGTTGGCACCGTTGTCACTGATGTCACCGTTTTCACCGTTGTCACCGTTGTCACCGTTGTCACCGTTGTCACTGTTGTCACCGTTGTCACCGTTGTCACCGTTGTCACTGTTGTCACGGTTGTCACCGTTGTCACTGTTGTCACCGTTGTCACCGTTGTCACTGTTGTCACCGTTGTCACCGATGTCACGGTTGTCTCTGTTGTTACCGTTAACACCGTTGTTA
>CALNXI010000123.1:156711-163189 GCA_942486025.1 Porites evermanni | reverse complement strand
GTTGTCACTGTTGTCACCGTTGTCACTGTTGTCACTGTTGTCACCGTTTTCACCTTTGTCACCGTTGTCTTCGTTGTCACCATTGTCACCGTTGTCACAGTTGTCACTCTTGTCACCGTTGTCATCGTTGTCACTGTTGTCACTGTTGTCGCAATTGTCACTGCTGACGCCGTTGTCACCGTAGTCACCGTTGTCACTGTTGTCACTGTTGTCACTGTTGTCATCGTTGTCACTGTTGTCATGGTTGTCACCGTTGTCACTGTTGTCACCGTTGTCACTGTTCTCACTGTTGACACCGTTGTCACGGTTGTCACGGTTGTCTCTGTTGTTACCGTCAACACCGTTGTTACTGTTGTCACCTTTGTCACCATTGAAACAGTTGTCACCGTTGTTACTGTTCTCACTGTTGTCACCGTTGTTACCGTTGTCACCACTGTCACCGTTTTCACTGTTGTCACTGTTGTCACAGTTGTCTTTGTCGTTAGTGTTGTCAATGCTGTCACTGGTGGCACTCCTGTCACTGTTGGCACTGAAGTCAAGGATGCCACCGTTGTCATCATTGTCACCATCGTCAGCGTCATCACCGTCGTCACCGTTGTCACCGTTGTTACCGTTGTCACCGTTGTCACTGTGGTCACTGCTGCCACTGTTGGCACTGCTGATACTGTTGGCATTATTGTCACCAAGGCCCCCTTGTCACCATTGTCACCGTTGTCACCGTTGACACCGTTGTCACCGTTGTCATTGTTGTCACGGTTGTCACCGTTGTCACTGTTGTCACCGTTGTCACCGTTGCCTCTGTTGTCTTCGTTGTCACTGTTGTCACAGTTGTCACAGTTGTCACCGTTGTCACCGTTGTCACCGTTGTCACCGTTGTCACTGTTTTCATCGTTTTTACCGTTGTCACTGTTGTCACTGTTGTCACCGTTGTCACCGTTGTCACTGTTGCCACCGTTGTCACCGTTGTCACTGTTCTCACCGTTGTCACCGTTGTCACCGTTCTAACCGTTGTCACTATTGTCACTGTTGTCACTGTTGTCACCGTTGTCACTGTTGTCACCTTTTTTTGTCACTGTTGTCACTGTTGTCACCGTTGTCACCGTTGTCACCGTTGTCACTGTTGTCACTGTTGTCACGATTGTCACCGTTTTCAAAGTTGCCACCTTTGTCACTGTTGTCCTTGTTGTTTACCGTTGTCACCGTTGTCACCGTTTTAACCGTTGTCACTGTTGTCACCGTTGTCACCATTGCCTCTGTTGTCTTCGTCGACACTGTTGTCACAGTTGTCACCGTTGTCACCGTTCTCACTGTTCTCCTCGTCGTCATTGTTGTCACTGCTGTCACTGTTGGCACTGCTGTCACTGTTGCACTGTTTTCACTGTTGTCGATGTTGTCACTGTTGTCACCGTTGTCAAGGTTGTCACTGTATTCACCGTTGTCACCGTTGTCACTGTTTTCACCGTTGTCACCGTTGTCACTGTTGTCACCGTTGTTACTGTTGTCACTGTTGTCACCGTTGTCACTGTTGCGCCGTTGTCACCGTTGTCACTGTTGTCAATGTTTTCATTGTTGGCACTGCTGTCACTGTTAACACTGTTTTCACCGTTGTCACTGTTGTCACTGTTGTCATTGATGTCCCTGTTGTCACTGTTGTCACCGTTGTCACCGTTGTCACTGTTGTCACTGTTGTCACGATTGTCACCGTTTTCAAAGTTGCCACCTTTGTCACTGTTGTCCTTGTTGTTTACCGTTCTCACCGTTTTAACCGTTGTCACTGATGTCACTGTTATCACCGTTGTCACTGTTGTCACTGTTGTCACCATTGCCTCTGTTGTCTTCGTCGACACTGTTGTCACAGTTGTCACAGTTGTCACCGTTGTCACCGTTCTCACTGTTGTCCTCGTCGTCATTGTTGTCACTGCTGTCACTGTTGGCACTGCTGTCACTGTTGCACTTTTTTCACTGTTGTCGATGTTGTCACTGTTGTCACCGTTGTCAAGGTTGTCACTGTATTCACCGTTGTCACCGTTGTCACTGTTGTCACCGTTGTCAACGTTGTCACTGTTGTCACCGTTGTCACTGTTCTCACTGTTGTCACCGTTGTCACTGTTGCGCCGTTGTCACCGTTGTCACTGTTGTCAATGTTTTCATTGTTGGCACTGCTGTCACTGTTAGCACTGTTTTCACCGTTTTCACTGTTGTCACTGTTGTCATTGATGTCCCTGTTGTCACTGTTGTCACCGTTGTCACCGTTGTCACCGTTCTCACCGTTGTCACTGTTGTCACTGTTGCCACTGTTGTCACGGTTGTCACCGTTGTCACTGTTATCACCGTTGTCAGTGTCGTCACCATTGTCACCGTTGTCACAGTTATCACTGTTGTCACCGTTGTCATCGTTGTCACTGTTGTCACTGTTGTCACCGTTGTCACCGTTGTCACCGTTGTCACTGTTGTCACTGTTGTCACGATTGTCACCGTTTTCAAAGTTGCCACCTTTGTCACTGTTGTCCTTGTTGTTTACCGTTGTCACCGTTTTAACCGTTGTCACTGATGTCACTGTTATCACCGTTGTCACTGTTGTCACTGTTGTCACCATTGCCTCTGTTGTCTTCGTCGACACTGTTGTCACAGTTGTCACA
The DNA here is from genome assembly GCA_942486025.1 of Porites evermanni. Taxonomy (NCBI): domain Eukaryota; kingdom Metazoa; phylum Cnidaria; class Anthozoa; order Scleractinia; family Poritidae; genus Porites; species Porites evermanni. Next base: position 160,550 of record CALNXI010000123.1, on the reverse strand, counting down.
GTTGTCACCGTTGTCACCGTTCTCACTGTTGTCCTCGTCGTCATTGTAGTCACTGCTGTCACTGTTGGCACTGCTGTCACTGTTGCACTGTTTTCACTGTTGTCGATGTTGCCACTGTTGTCACCGTTGTCAAGGTTGTCACTGTATTCACCGTTGTCACCGTTGTCACTGTTGTCACCGTTGTCAACGTTGTCACTGTTGTCACCGTTGTCACTGTTCTCACTGTTGTCACCGTTGTCACTGTTGCGCCGTTGTCACCGTTGTCACTGTTGTCAATGTTTTCATTGTTGGCACTGCTGTCACTGTTAGCACTGTTTTCACCGTTTTCTCTGTTGTCACTGTTGTCATTGATGTCCCTGTTGTCACTGTTGTCACCGTTGTCACCGTTGTCACCGTTCTCACCGTTGTCACTGTTGTCACTGTTGCCACTGTTGTCACAGTTGTCACCGTTGTCACTGTTGTCACCGTTGTCAGTGTCGTCACCATTGTCACCGTTGTCACAGTTGTCACTGTTGTCACCGTTGTCATCGTTGTCACTGTTGTCACTGTTGTCACCGTTGTCACCGTTGTCACCGTTGTCACTGTTGTCACTGTTGTCACGATTGTCACCGTTTTCAAAGTTGCCACCTTTGTCACTGTTGTCCTTGTTGTTTACCGTTGTCACCGTTTTAACCGTTGTCACTGATGTCACTGTTATCACCGTTGTCACTGTTGTCACTGTTGTCACCATTGCCTCTGTTGTCTTCGTCGACACTGTTGTCACAGTTGTCACAGTTGTCACCGTTGTCACCGTTCTCACTGTTGTCCTCGTCGTCATTGTAGTCACTGCTGTCACTGTTGGCACTGCTGTCACTGTTGCACTTTTTTCACTGTTGTCGATGTTGCCACTGTTGTCACCGTTGTCAAGGTTGTCACTGTATTCACCGTTGTCACCGTTGTCACTGTTGTCACCGTTGTCACTGTTGTCACTATTGTCACCGTTGTCACTGATGTCACCGTTGTCACTTTTTTCACTGTTGTGATTGTTGTCACCGTTGTCACCTATGTCACTGTTTTCACCATTGTCACTGTTGTCACCGTTGTCACCGTTGTCACCGTTGTCACCGTTGTCACTGTTGTCACTGTTGTCACGGTTGTCACCAGTGTCACTGTGTTCATCGTTGTCTTTGTTGTCATTGTTGTCACCAGTGTCACTGTTGTCACTGTAGTCACTGTTGTTACCGTTGCCACCTGTGTCACTGTTGTCTTTTTTGTTTACCGTTCTCACCGTTGTCACCGTTCTAACCGTTGTCACTGTTGTCACGGTTGTCACCATTGTCACTGTTGCCACCGTTGTCACTGTCGTCACCTTTGTCACTGTTGTCACCGTTGTCACTGTTGTCACTGTTCTCACCATTGTCAGCGTTGACACTGTTTTTACCCTTGTCACCGTTGTCACTCTTGTCACCGTTGTCACTGTTGTCACGGTTGTCACCGTTGTCACCTTTGTCACTGTTGTCTTCGTTGTTACCATTGTCACCGTTGTCACAGTTTTCACTCTTGTCACCGTTTTCATAGTTGTCACTGTTGTCACTGTTGTCACCGTTGTCACCGTTGTCACCGTTGTCACCGTTGTCACCGTTGTCACTGTTGTTACTGTTGTCATTGTTGTCACCGTTGTCGCTGCTGTCAACGTGGTAACTGTTGTCACTGTTGTCACCGTTATCACCGTTGTCACCATTGTCACCGTTGTCATTGTTGTCGCTGTGTTGCTGTTGTAACCGTTTTCACCGTTTTCACTGTTGTCTTCGTCGTCACTGTTGTCACTGCTGTCACTGTTGGCACTGCTGTCACTTTTGGCACTGTTGTCACTGTTGTCACTGTTGTCAACGATGTCACTGTTTTCACCGTTGTCACCCTTGTCACCGTTGTCACTATTGTCACCGTTGTCACCGTTGTCACTATTGTCACTGTTGTCACCGTTCTCACTGTTGTCACTGTCGTCACCGTTGTCGCAGTTGTCACGGTTCTCTCTGTTGTTACCGTTAACACTGTTGTTACTCTTCTAACCTTTCTCAGCATTGAAACAGTTGTCATCGTTGTTACTGTTCTCACTGTTGTCACCGTTTTAACCATTGTCACCGTTTTCACTGTTTTTACCGTTGTCACCGTTGTCTCTCTTGTCATCGTTGTCACTGTTGTTACGGTTTTCACCATTGTCACCTTTGTCACTGTTGTCTTCGTTCTTACCATTGTCACCGTTGTCACAGTTGTCACTCTTGCCACCGTTGTTATAGTTGTCACTGTTGTCACTGTTGTCACCGTTGTCATCGTTGTCACCGTTGACACAGTTGTCACCGTTGTCACTGTTGTCACTGTTGTCACCGTTGTCACTGTTGTCACCGTTGTCACTGTTGTCACCGCTGTCGCGGATGTTACGGTTCTCTCTGTTGTTACCGTTAACACTGTTTTTACTGTTGTCACCCTTCTCAGCATTGAAACAGTTGTCACCGTTGTTACTGTTCTCACTGTTGTCACCGTTTTTACCATTGTCACCGTTGTCAGTGTTTTTACCGTTGTCACCGTTGTACCTGTTTTTACCGTTGTCACTGTTGTCACGGTTGTCACCGTTGTCACCTTTGTCACTGTTGTCTTCGTTGTTACCATTGTCACCGTTGTCACAGTTGTCACTCTTATCAGCGTTGTCACCGTTGTCACCGTTGTCACCGTTGTCACTGTTGTCATTGTTGTTACCGTTGTCGCTGCTGTCAACGTTGTCACTGTTGTCACTGTTGTCACCGTTGTCACCGTTCTCACCATTGTCACTGTTGTCACTGTTGTCACCGTTGTCACCTTTGTCACAGTTGTATCTTCCTTCCTGTTGTCACTGTTTTCTTCGTCGTCACTGTTGGCACTGCTGTCCCTTTTGGCACTGTTGTCACCGTTTTTACCGTTGTCACTGAATTCACCGTTTTCACCGTTGTCACCGTTGTCACCGTTGTCACTGTTGTCACCGTTGTCACCGTTGTCACCGTTGTCACCGTTGTCACTGTTGTCACTGTTGTCACCGTTGTCACCGTTGTCACCGTTGTCACCGTTGTCACTGTTGTCACTGTTGTCACGGTTACCTCTGTTGTTACCCTTAACACTGTTGTTACTGTTGTCACCTTTGTCAGCATTGAAAAAGTTGTCACCGTTGTTACTGTTCTCACTGTTGTCACCGTTATTACCGTTGTTACCATTGTCACTGTTGTCACTGTTGTCACTGTTGTCTTTGTCGTTACTGTTGTCAATGCTGTCACTGGTGGCACTGCTGTCACTTTTTGCACTGTTGTCAAGGATGTCACAGTTGTCATTGTTGTCACTATCGTCACCGTCGTCACCGTTGTCATTGATGTCACTGCTGTCAATGTTGACACTTCTGTTACTCTTGGCACTATTGTCACCAAGGCCCCCTTGTCACCGTTGTCACCGTTGTTCCTGTTGTCACCGTTGTCACCGTTGTCACTGTTGTTACTGTTGTCACCGTTGTCACAGTTGTCACTGTTGTCACATTTGTCCTCGGTTTCACTGTTGTCACTGTTGTCACCGTTGTCACCGTTGTCACCGTCCTCACTGTTGTCACTGTTGTCACGGTTGTCACCAGTGTCACTGTGTTCACCGTTGTCTTTGTTGTCATTGTTGTCACCAGTGTCACTGTTGTCACTGTTGTTACCGTTGCCACCTGTGTCACTGTTGTCTTTTTTGTTTACCGTTGTCACCGTTCTAACCCTTGTCACTGTTGTCACTGTTGTCACCGTTGTCACCGTTGTCATGGTTGTCACGGTTGTCACTGTTGTCACCGTTCTCACTGTTGTCAC
>CALNXI010000123.1:149211-151711 GCA_942486025.1 Porites evermanni | reverse complement strand
TTGGTTTTTCTTTCACATAGATTGTCCCATATGCTCAAAGTGGCAAGGGCAGTGTTTTGCGGATCCTCCTTGCGTGTCTTACCGTTGTAGAGGGCCGAATACAGTGTGCAAGCCTTGCTACTGTTTTGGGTGTGACTACACTTGTGAGCAGCTACTAACTAAATACTAAAAGGATAACGCACACGCGTGCTTTTTTGGCACTGCGGACCAGTGATAATCACAGTTATACAGTGAATCTGTAATCAGTAAAATATTTCTTATACCCATAAAAATGTTTATGATTTAATGAATTAAATAAAGATGTCCGTGAATATATTAAGTTTCTTTTATTTATTTATATATTTATTTCGTTGTTGTTGTTTTTGTTCTCAATAGTCCATTTTACAGTTACGGGTGCAAACGAGGCTGAAGTTGACCTCATTTTGATACAACTCTTATCCTCCTTTATTATGCAAATCATATTGTCCTTATGCTAACTGGTATTCTTTTTTTAGCATGATTTTCATAAGAAAAGGAAAGAGGTTTGTATCAGAACAAGGTCAATCTCAGCCGCACTTTCATTCAGAGGCTAGGGTACTAAGCTCATAACTGTAAAATGGTCTATTGCTGTTTCATTTCCAACAACTCCTCACCCTCCCTCCAAATGCAAACATGACAGGATGAAGTTTTGTTTCGAAGGTTGTTGTTCAAAAGATTGTGAGTTGAAACGAAACCAAGTGAATATCACTGGAATGTTGTTTATGAATCGCTAATTTTTCTCGCCGAGAATGGAAAAAGCGAAGGTTGCACTCTTAGTTTTTGTACTCTGTAATAGCTTCTTTCAACGACGCAAATTGGAATACGAGGTTTATACTCTCTTGTTTAGCCTTTATTATCCATAGCAGAAAGTAGCCACTTACAGTTACAGAAAATGAATTGAGGCTAGAAATTGCAATAAATCACTACAATCACTACTGATTATAACGCACCATTTTTCATTACGCGCAAACTATATCGACTCCGACGTTAGCAATGATGTCGCCATGCATGTGTGGTGCGTAAGATGCTCAAGATACTGATCCGCTGCCTTTCTTTGAGAAAAGAGAATGTCTTTCTCATGATTTATCTTTAACTAAGAAAACTATCGTCGCTCATCAGATATTGTGTTTGTGATTATTCCGTTTAACGCTTACCATAACTGAACAACAAACCCGTTAGAGTTACTTGTCATTACCTGCTTAAAACAGACCAGTTAGTTATAGTTATCATTCATCGGAATTTGTTGGTAAAATGTCGAGAAACCACTCAAAATGGCCTGTAAATCGTTTAGCTATCTTTAATGCAGGTGACAAAATAATTTAGTGGTACTGAAAAAGAGCTTTATAGAAGTAGGACACCTAGAGATTTTTCAAGATGGATAAATTACCTATAGCCAACTGTTGTCAATAAAATACTGTTTAGATCAAGCAGCGTTATGTTTTCATCATGACCAAGTCAACTCGTAAACAATCAAGCGCCAAGCGCTTGTGTCTATTTCGTAGGACAGCATGAGAACTGAACCAGAGCAATTTTCAAATGAGCGGCCCATCAGTCGCTAAACCAAAAACTGAAAGGCAGTATTAGTAGTCAATAAAAAACAGGCGAATAATCCTGCAGTCAGCCATTTAAAGCTTCGTGCTCTCTGAGCCCATTGGCGGACGTAAAACTGGTTTATGGGTATATTTTCTCCACGCTAACTTTTTCCTTAATTCTAAAATCAAGCCCATTTCCCCCCCCCCCCCCCCCCCCCCCCCCCCCTCCCCCCCCCCCCCCCCAACCCACCACCCCCCCTCTAAAAACCTAGCTACGTGTAAAGAAAAAAAACTTACGGTTAAAACCCCCCCCGGAAAAAAGACCCCCCCCCCCTAGTTATAAGCCCATCTACCCGTAAATAAAAAAAAATACATCCGATTATAAGCCCCTCCATTCTTAAGCCCTACTTAAACCCCTTAAGCAGACGCATAAGCTCAGGGCTTAGCAGTGGCAGTTTACGGTATTCAATTAATTACAAATTCGACAGTATCACGTTTCCCACTGATACAGTCAAACCTCTTTAATACGGACACCAAAGGGACAGAACCAAGTGTCCGCTTTATATGGGAATATAGAAAATGATGCACTATAAAGTATATTAACCCGGATTTCTTCTCGGAAGAAACCCCTGTGGTTCGATTCTCGTAACTGACCGCCTCCTGTAAATCAACCTCGTCCCCAGGGTGCTTTTCCCTGGGTTTTCCAAAGCCAGGGAGAAGGGCCCTGGGGACGAGGTTGCCTGTAAATCTTTGCATTTTGGGTGGTCGCTTACGGGTTGTTTGACCGTATTTTCATGTTTTTGATAATTTAGTAAGTAGTTTCCCTCCATTAACTATGGCATCTACAGGGTGTTTAAAAAGTTTGTTCCGATTTTTTATTCGCTTAAATTTCACTAATTATTAAAAAAAAACCTTTTGTAAAACTTAGTATGTTATTCACTGTTTATTCA
>CALNXI010000123.1:136711-144211 GCA_942486025.1 Porites evermanni | reverse complement strand
TCCAAGCAAGCGAGACTTGTTCTTGTTTTACTTAAATGTACTCGAAAATATCATTTTATTTCATACAGGTAAAAGACATGAAGTTCTTGATTTTGCTGAGTATACTTTGTATCTTCTCCCAAGACATTGTGGAGGTACAGCTTTTAACAGAAACATATAACCCTCTTAGGATTATATGCTTCTGTTATTAATCAGTAAGTTCGCGCTTTCCGATGAATGTTAGTATTTTGGATGATTTACGACGTTCTCTTTGTGTTTAACTGTTAGCTTAAATAAAAAAATCGTAAATACCTCAATTATTTGCTTTTTCTCGTTGTGGTTTGTTCTTGCTTTTTTGCCGTTCAAGTTGTGTTATTCCACGTATAGAGCGTATTCACATGAGGTCACGGCGGCCATATTGGTTTTCGAAAACAATGAAACGGCGGCCATATTGGTGTTTCAAACAAATCCTGTGGGAGTTGGACTCTTTTATTGTGTAAAAAAATTCTTTTGCTCCCATAAATTTGCTGAATGCTGGACACGTGAGTGAATACGCTCTCTTTTTTTTCCATAAATTTAATTAGAATTAAACTTTTTGTGTAACTTTCTGCTGTTTGTTTGTATGTTTGGTTTTTTTTGTTTGTTTGTTGTCGTTGTTGTTATTTTTTTTTATTTGTTTATGGAGGCTTGGTACAAAAAAAGTTTTATCACTTGACATTTTTTTTCGAAGAATCTAACACAGTTGCTTTCTTTTTATTTTGCATGCACTCAGGTCACAGGAAGGGAAATTTTCTGTAAGTTATGTTTTTTTCTTCTGAAACATATATTGGACATTTCTGAAAATCCTACTAACAAATCTCAACACATCTCTGTGGTGTAGAGATCGTAACTGCCACTTGCAAAAATAGCAGGGGCATTTGGAAAATTGTGCGTACCTCTGAAAAAATCTTCGCTACGTCCCTGTAAACTCCCAGGAGCTCTAAATAGTTCGTGAAAGCCATACATTCCTATCGTGCTCTGCAATCCGTTCACGCATACCTCTTCCCGTTTTGCCAATGTATACTTCACAGCATTCCCAAAGGGAACTGCTCCACCAGCACGAAAAATTGGATTCGGGGCAAAAATGGTGCAAAAAAAGTGCAAATTAGGGGGTAATCAAGGGCAACGATGGTTAATACCGCATTTGCATGCCAGTTTACATGGGGTAGTAAATTCGAGAGCTTGATTTAACCGTAATTTGCACTTTTTTTGCACCAAATTTGCACCAAGTAAATTTGGTGTAAATCAAATTTTTCACACAGCCTGCACTTTTACGTCGCACTAAGTGTGATCTAATTGTAGTGTCGAACTTGAAAACAGATCGTATGCCATGCTGTTGTAGGCAACGACAAACTGCTTCAGGTGACCCTTAAATGTATGGCAGAATCGTAGATTGTAGATTTAATTTCGGTTGTAGGTTCTTTATCAGATGTCTGGTTCCTGGATTACTTACGTTAGCAACAAACGAATGCTGGTATCCGTTAGAGATAAGATATTTAGAAATTTCGTTTTTGCAGGCTTGTTCGTTTGATGGTTACTTGTTGGTTTTTCTTTCACATAGATTGTCCCAATTGCCGAAGGCAAGCGCAGTGTTATGCGGATCCTTGCATGTCTTACCCTTGTGGAGCGCCAAATAAAGTGTGCAAGGCTTGCTACTGTATGGGATGTGACTCATACACTTGTAATGAGCGGCCACTAAAAGAATAACGCGCAAACATTCCGATCCAATTTAAAGCGATCTTAAGTTGGCACTGCGGACCAGCCACAATCACAGTTTTACATTTAATCTGTAATCAGGAAAATACTTCTTATACTCATAAAAATGTTTATGATTTAATGAATGAAATAAAGGTGTCCGTGAATATATTAAGTTTCTTTTATTTATTTATATATTTATTTCGTTGTTGTAGTTGTTGTTCTCAGTAGTCCATTTTACAGCTGCGGGTGCAAACGAGGCTAAAGTTGACCTTGTTTTGATGCAACCCTTATCCTCCTTTTATAATGTAAATCATATTGTTCTTATGCTAACTGGTATTCTTTTTTTAGCATGATTTTTGTAAGAAAAGGAAAGAGGTTTGTATCAGAACAAGGTCAATCTCAGCCTCACTTTCATTCAGACGCTAGGGTACTAAGCTCATAACTGTAAAATGGTTTATTGCTGTTTCATTTCCAACTCCTCACCTTCCCCCAAAATACAAACATGACAGGATGAAGTTTTGTTTCGAAGGTTGTTGTTCAAAAGATTGTGAGTGGAAACGAAACCAAGTGAATATCACTGGAATGTTGTTTATGAATCGCTTTTTTTTCTGGCCGAGAATGGAAATAGCGAAGGTTGCATTCTTAGTTTTCGTACTCTGTAATAGCTTCTTTGAACGACGCAAATTGGAATGCGAGGTTTATACTCTTTTGTTTAGTCTTTATAATCCATAGCAGAAAGTAACCACTTACAGTTACAGAAAATGAATTGAGGCTAAAAATCGCAATAAATTAATACGATCACTACTGATTATAACACGCCATTTTTCATTACGCGCAAACTATTTGAAAGATGAAATCGACTCCGACATTAGCAATGATGTCGCAATGTGTGGTACGCAAGATACTCAAGATACTGATCTGCTGCCTTTCTTTCAGCTGTTCTTTCAGAAAAGAGAATCTCTTACTCATGATCGTCGCTCGTCAGATATTGTGCTTGTGATTATTCCGTTTTACACTAACCATAACTGAACAACAACCCGTCAGAGTTACTTGTCATTACCTGCTTGGAACAGATTTTCATTCTAGTTATCATTCATAGGAATTTCTCGGTAAAATGTCGAGAAACGACTCAAAATGGCCTTTAAATCGTTTAGCTATATTGAATAGAGGTAACAAAATAATTTAGTGGCAGGTGTCCGACTTCTATAAAGCTCTTTTTCAGAAGCCAACTATTGCCAATAAAATACTGTTTAGATTAACCAGCCTTATGTTTTCATCATGACCAAGTCAACTCTCAAATCAAGCGCTAGTGTCTATTTCGGAGAACAGCATGAGAACTGAACCAGAGCAATTTTCACATGACCCAGTCGCTAAACCAAAAACTGAAAGGCAGTATTAGTAGTCAATAAAAAACAGGCGAACAATCCTACAGTCAGCCAATTAAACCTTGGTGCAATGGCATGAAGGTGACGATAAGCTCGGCGGATGATCCCAGCTTTGGTTTAGAACTGATTGGACTTTTCTTAATCATTCCTACAGGCTTGCTATGAGCAGGTGGCAGTGGAAACCAAATCAATAACCTAAAGTTCCATTCAAAACGAGGAAGTTCTTTTAAGAATTCGACATTTAAGGAGATTTGAAGTTCAAGTATCGGTTCTTTTAGAGGTACAAAGATTATCTTTGATGCCATGTTCTTATTCCGCAAACATAAGCACTGAGAGTTAACGGGGGTGACTATTATAGTAAACTGTTTTAATCTAGTAAATAAATAATAATTTCCCTCAAACTCTATTTTTCTAACTTTATTCATATCTCCTAAATTAGTTCTATTTTTTCCAAAACTAAATAAACAAAAAGTTTAATTCAAAGAAAGGCCTAATGAAACGGTGTTAGTCATAAGGAAAAATGAAGGACTTTGGTATTGCTAAATCGAAAATCCTCTACTATACGCGTTCTTTATTTTTATGTCCTTAAATTATATACACAGTTACGTATTGGGGATCACTCGAGGTGTTAACACAACACCATTTTGTGAGGGTACCCTTGCACTAATTCTCGGACACCAAGGGTGGACAGCCCCTAAGTCATCCTCGTCCCCAAGGCATTTCCCTGGGGACGAGGATGCCCCAAAGTACCAGTAACCTGCACGTCAGTCTCGTTATCTTGGGGAGCAAAAACCAGAATGGTTCCAGTGATTAAAAAAAGGTAAGAATCACGACAAATGAAAGATGCACGAAAGCATAGAGACAAAGAAATGCACACCCACGGTTAAATGCCAGTATTAAATATTCGAAGCGACACAGGAAGATACTGTATATAAAAAATAACGCGAACCTAAATCGTCAATTGTCTTTTTTGTCATTTGGTGTGGTGTCGAGAATTCATTACATTCGAGAATCTTTAGCGTGTACATCATTTTTTCTCCTAGTCAAGTAATGACTCACTTTTCGATTTGACAATCAGCAAAAGCCGGCTATCTTAAACTTTCATAGCGCTCACGCGCTCTCCTTGACACTAACGTGCTGTCCGCCAGCGGATTTGTGGATTCCAGCGACTGCGGAAAAGCGAACAACTAAACGATAAGATTAAGCAGGTCCTGATCGCACTTCGCGGGTATAGCTTTCAACTAGCAAGCTACTAGTAGGAAGAAAATGTTCTGAAAAAGCAATAGATTTCCTAATTAAATAAGGTAGTTCAACTATAGTACTTCTCGCTTGTTGAAATCTGGCGGACCGACAAACAATCCGCTGACCATAAACATTCCCCAGCGAAGGGTTTTAATTGTGACAATATGATACCCTGGATCCACCCTTGTGGCAACAGTGTTTAACTGATTGTTTCCAAAATTCGCTTTGGAATCGACGTAAATTGCTTGATCCTTGTTATCATCCAGCCACAACTTTGCCTTACCACCGTAACCAGAAGTGTGAGCCACAACAATCACTGACCGAGATTCAGGCATAGTCTGGGAATTAAGCGGCGGGACCAGAATACGCAGCTTAAGGATTGAATGATCGTTCCACGCAGTCCAGCCTCCTTGGGCGTCGGTGCGCAAATCAGTTTTATTATTGCCATCAGAATACTGCCCTGTTTTCGAGCCTCCTTTTCGATAAAATCCTTTGCTTTCAATAACGTCGAGCTTGAGATTTGAGCGTTGACGAGACTGATAAACATCGGGCGTCAACCCGGTCCAACACAATGGATCACTCAAAGCCTCAGTTTTACGTTTTAAAAAGAAAAGTTCCGGTAAAGCTGAAGAGGCGATTTCCTTTGCGTTGACGTCGTTTCTGACGTCATTGATTACCTCTTTGAAGACACCACGCACATGTTCGATAATCATCATGGCAACTTGGGCATGCGCTTTGATACCAATATGGCGGCCATCCGAGCCTGCCAAATTAGTGACTGCTGTCTCCCATCCGTCGTCTTTCTTGCGACACAGAACCTCTTTCAAACTGAATGAGGATATTCCATAGTGATGAGCAAGCTCAGTTTGTCTAAAATTCTCGAGATTAGTGCACAGGGGATTAATGACCTTCTGAGTTGTCGGGTCAAGACCTAAGCCACTGACCAGATTAATGTAGAATACTGCTGGCGCTGATGGATATGAGAGGACTTGACGAGTTAGTTGTTCCAGGGGCTCGGCCTTGCCACGGATGTTGAAATTAATAGAAGCTTCGATCAAAACAATATCAATGTCTAGGTCTCTTGGGATAAATGTTTTGTAGCAAAACGCGAACACGTAACTGCCCGTTCCGCCGATAGTCACTTCATGTTCCTTCATAAATGCGTTTGTCGCTTTGGCAATGGTGTCATTCCACCATTTCGTGAAAACTTTAAAGTATAAACCATCCAGACTTCCCTCATCGACACCTAACTTTCCTCCAGCGCTGTTCGATCCCCCAACAATAACAACGTTGATTTTTTTACCCGCTAACGCTTTTAAAAGAACCCGTTTTAGACGAGAAGCTTTACCTGCTTGAATAGCCTTTGACATTGAATCGCTAGTAAGTTCCAAGTCACTTAATTCACTCCACCTTGATCTATAGGTCCACTGTGAGAATGGGTCTTCCTTTAAGAGCTCTCTAACGTTCACTGTATTGTCTAGTACTAGTACCGGGTTCAATGCTTCTGAAATCATTGTCTCCTTTTCATCTTCATGAACCCTTGCACTGGACTGTGAAGCCACCCTGATACTGTAATTTTCGGCCACAACATCGGCGCTTTCGATTCCTTTAAGGTAGGAAAATCCCTTCAACAACGCCAAAATTATAAGTAGGAAATGCGAGAAATTCGCAGAGGGACTCATCTTTCTCCTTTTTATCTTAATAAGGCACTTGAAAATATGACAAAAAGAAAACAAAATGGTTCAATGGTCACCAAAAGGAGGCGTGTGACCCGTAAAATCTTCACTTCAGAGCTTTTTCTTGTGGTCAATTAATTGTACGCGCTTGACTGTTAGTACCATGTGAAAACGTCACTCTTCAATTAATCATTCATGTCTTTCAAAATACTAATTAGCTTAAGAGATTAAAATAAAAAATTAAGCCTGTGAAACTTACGAACTTGATATTTAATGACTCTAACTCAAAGGTGTCCTTCTTAGAGGAGCTTCATTGATTGTAAAGGTCTACCCCGCATACATACAAACATAATTAACTCTTTCATTCCCATTAACAGCCAAAGAACAGAATTTACAAAAAAATCAAATTTCTTTTTGCCAAATTCCCCATCCCCACTGTAATACTGTGCAAAATTTCTCTCTTGGAAACACCATAGGATTTTATCCACACATGAAACAATCTCGACCCAGAGCTCTTCTGCGCATGTAGAGAGAGACCCAAACCCGTAAGCACTGGGGTCGGGAATGCACAGGCAGCTGATGCACATGCGTATTTCATGCCATTTCTTAGCTGGTCTGGCTGCATTCTCGTCCCCAGAGCCACTAGGCTTAATTATAAATTTGTTACCGGTCTGGCTGATTTGCACATCTCAAGACACAGACTACCGCTTGCTATTAATGAGCTTGATTTGATTACACAGCCCTTTTACTCCAATAGCCCTTGTAAAGACGAGACTATTTGTCATGTAAACTGTAGGGACACGCTAGTTAGGGACACGGTCAGCTATGGGACCGCGCTGACCTGGGCACTACTTTTTCCAGTTTGAAAAGCGTTTACCTCTTAGTTTACCTCCACGCGAAATCAGATGAACGCGTCGGATACATCTAGAAATCCGCTTCAATCTTGCCTAGTGTTCATTCGATCCTCGATCTTTTACAGAAAACCTCTTTTAGAGCAAACGTTAACTCATCCTACGTCATTATTTTATCATATTTGGTTAAAAACAGTATCCAAAGAAACATGAACAGAAGAGGTGAGAAACGCATAGGTGCCGGGCGGAAGGTATCGCCTTCGTTTAAATATTTGCCAAAATAACAAGAGCAGTTAATCAGTAACATTAGCGAGGAAATAATCGTTACATATATTTGGAAAATCGATGGAAAAGGTTACATATGTTTGGAAAATCAAGCTTTATTCGACTATGATTTATGCAGACTCCGTGTCATTTCTCACCTCCACTGATGATCGAATTCAAAAGTATTTCGCCGATGTCAGTGGCTTTCCCTGGATAAATCCATCGGTGAATTCTCTATAGCCTATAAAAAAAAAAAAAAAAGGAGGGTTCTGCGTGGCCTCCGGGTATAATATAAAGATTATGTCTTTTAAAAAGATAAACACGACAACACTGGTTAATAAATTCAGACTACTTTTCGACATACCC
>CALNXI010000123.1:109202-136598 GCA_942486025.1 Porites evermanni | reverse complement strand
CTCTTCATATGAGCCCGGTTGACCGGGCTGGCCCGGTTTCCGAGATCTCGCCTCACCTCTAAATCCTTTGTAAAATTTTCGATGTGTTCATATGAGAGCGCGGGCTGGCTCGGTTCCCGAGATCTCGGTTTTTCCAACCGAGATCTCGGTAAGCGGGCTGGAAATTTTGCCATATGAACACTTCATCCCGGTTACCGGGATGAACAGCGGGATGAATTCTGGCGGTCCGGATGGCATCGTCTTGCATTGCCTGCTGTATTTTCCACATCATAAACATCTCATTTAACTGCAGTGATACAGCTTTAAGAGTTACCGATGCTAAGATAGGCCCAAAGGTTAAAATTTTTTTGTTTTGCTATGTTTGCTTTATTTCCTAAATTTGGCGCCAGAACTCGTACCCAGGATCTTTGACCTTTTCTCATCTCGGAAACCGGGCTGAAATTTCTCATATGAACCCAAAGCAAAATTCATTCCGGTAACCGAGCCAGCCCGGTCAACCGGGCTCATATGAAGAGGCCCTTAGCTGACTTGCGGTTACTTGAGCTTTGAGAAAGGTGAAATATGTCAATCAATCTTAATTATGTTGCGTGGGAAAATAGCCTTAAGTTAACCTGAAGTAAAACAGAATCCGTTGTGTGCGAAGCTTGAAATAATTAAATTTACTTGTATTGAAATATTTCTTAGCTTACTTAGGCTCTAGTGTAAAGACTACCATTATTACTTAGATTCGCACATTTTTTGTTCTTTGTTAATCATTTTGAATTGAAACGTAGTTCACTCGAAAACCATATCCAATTCCTGACCAAAATGGGCGAAGTCTATACCCGTTTTTAGACCAAAACGGCGCAAGAACCCTACCCTTTTGGGCAGCACATTCCTATTTGGCTTATATAAGGGAGTACCCTCCCGGGCATGTAGAACAGGCAGTGTTTTCTTGCAATTTTCAGGTGAGTGAAGACAAGTGTGAAGCTGGCATAGAGATCCAGACATGCCATGAGTGGCTCACACTTGCCTTTGCCTACCTGAAAAAAGGGAGAAAAGTCCCTGCCGTCTGAGGAAGAGGGTGCTAATAATAAAATAGTACTGTCTTAATATTTATGAATTGATATGGGGTCAAGATTCTAACTCTAGCATGCAAATTAATGCACACTGTGTTCTTCTGTGGGTATAATATTACACAAGAAAATCTATTGTCAACTTGAAAAAACAGATTAGAGTCACTTGACTGTCTTGATTTCTGGTGAAAAGATACCTTGACCGCATGAACGTGACCCCCGGCTACTTTCATTGGAAACAAAAGGAAAACAGAACCAAAAGAACTTCCTAACTGTTCAATTCTACTACAGGCTGCTAACTGCACATACCCGCAGACTTTGAGACAGCCCTATTTATGGACCACAAGAAAATAATAATAAAAAACTCTTCAAGTTCCACTGTCCTACTACAATGCACACAATGGCACATACTGTTCAATAGACCTTTTTACCGATATGGTGGCCATATTGCATTTTATTAGATTTAAGGAGGGTTATGGGATACCCAGGGGGCACTCACTCAGTATTTATGTGCGCTTTTTGGGAAAAAAGAGAACTTCACTGTATATTTCTTGGGAAAAAGGCAATTAGTATTACATCCAAACATGGCTCAATGACCTTTTTTTCCCATTACAATCTTTTTCTAGGAAAATTTAAAGAAAAATTGGCCGAAAAGCGCACTTAAATCCTGAGCGAGTAAATCAGATCATGCTCGTGCCCCCTGGGCATCCCATAATACTCCTTAAATCCAATTAATTCAATATGCCACTGTATCCGTAAAAAGGTCTATTACTGAAGCAAGACATGTACCTGTTGCAACACCCTATTGATATTGAAAGCATAGCCTGTATTAGTAGCGAAAGTTGGAATGAGAACAAGAGAGCAAAAATACTTGCTACTCAGGTTACTGTAATCAGCGCTGTCAAAGGCCAATAAGGTTGAAAAATTCTTTATTGTTATGATTATAATAATTTTTTCATTATCAGCAAAATTTAAAGCTAAGCTTACTAGGTGGTAGCCTGAGAAAACAACAGACATACGGTGACGCTACCACTGGTTTCCCTGCCAAATGACGTTAGAGATTCGAGCGCAGAAATTCCATACTGATGATGCATCACTACCCAGATCTGGGTAGCGCTTATGATTGGTTGAACCAAATTTCACACATGGCACAACGAATCAGAAGCACTACCCAGATCTGGTTAGTGACGTGTCATCAGTATGGAATTTCTGTGCTTGTTTCTCAGACGTCATTTGGCAGGGAAATGAGTGGTAGCATCACCAAATGTTGGCTGTTTTCTCAGGCTAACTAGGTAGAATATAACAAATTTTAAACTAATTTGACATGCATTAATAAAACTGACCATTTGCTGCTTATCAAAAAACTAACATGTGGTTAGGCTTTTGTACATTATGCTTTTGCTTCCATACTAAAATGCTCCACCTTAATGCTCCATTTTTCCCACTAAAATGCTTGGTCTCCCCAAAAATGCTCGGATAATGCTCATTATACAAACGGTTTTTTTAATTAATTTCAAAGTTTACACTTACAAAAACGTGCAAGTGTTGCAAGTAACAACGACAATGTGTACAAGTTCATAAATACAGCCAAAAAGACCAGCTGTATTAGGTTTTTTATGAATTTTGAATTTTAGTCTTCATTTTGTTTAAAAAAGCGGGAGCTCATGGGGCATGGGCTCCTGAAAAAAGTTAATTTCTACTCTATTTTCTCGGAAAAATTAATTTTCCGGGGAAAATGCCACTAAAATGCCACTAAAATGCTCGAATAATGCTCAATGCTTTTGCCTCACTGAAATGCTCGCATAATGTACAAAGGCCTACATTTCTGGTATAGGCTAAGGGTTCCTCGGTCCCAGCCGCACACCCCTACCCAAACATTTCTAAAGTACCTCCCGGTGCCATAGGTCAACTGAGGTTCACTAGTTGTAAGCCAGCACCTAGTAGGAGAAATTGCAAAAATTAATTATCAACCCCACTCCATGATTAATCATACTATGTACATCATTCTTGTTCCTCTGAAATCACATCCTTGCCGTGAATAGTCTTGTAATGTTTCCTCAGTGAACTTGGATCTGTATACCTTTTAAAACAGTTTGCCACTTTGCAGTGATATGGTTTGGTCTCTGAATGTGTCCGTGTGTGTTTATACCTGTCACTTGAATTAGAGTACCTTTTGTTACAACCCGCCACTGGACAGACATAAGGTTTCTCTCCAGTGTGCGACCGTGTGTGAATTTTTAAATTTTCTAGTCGTGAAAAGCTCTTGCCACAAGAGTCATGTGTACACGTGTGGGGTCTCTCACCGGTATGTGTTCTCATGTGTATTAACATTTTGTACCGGGCATTGAACCCCTTTCCATTACGGGGACACCCCTGCCATAAACAACAGTATTCACTGGCTTCTGTCCTTATATGGGTATCATTGACATGAGTGACAAGATCCTCTAGAGACAAGAAGTGATGACAGCAATTATCCCATTTACATGAGTGAAGTTCTGGCAAAGTTGGCGAAAGTGGAGACGTCATACCATGGGGCAAGACTGACACTATTTGGCCTTGGGGGCTTACTTGCTCCGGATCAAAAATTTGCCGCAAGTAGGTTAGACTAGACGGATTCGTGACCACGACATCTGTTGCTGCTGGTGATGAGTTCTTGTCAGATGATTTGCTTGTCTGAATGGCCTCAGCTGTTGTAAACTAGCAAAGAATAAACAAAAAACATAACTGACTGACTTTGTCAACAAGTTATTGTTAACAAAATTCATATACAAATTAGTGGAAGGGGAATGAAAAAGAGACGATATTATGGTAACATGACATCCTGACATCAAAACACTCCAAAGGGCTATTTCAAGGAACCCCCATACCTGAAGGCCATTATTGATCTTGAATCAGGCAGGAAAAATATACATATAAAGCACAACAAACGTGAACCAACTTGAGAAGAGTCTGTATGAATGATGGTACTTTCCAAAAATACTCTGATTTAAGAAAAGAAAGCAGTGGAGATGAGGTGGGCTCTCTAGAAAAATGCTGGGACTCTTGGGATAAAAATTTCATGCCTTTTGCTTGAATAAAAGT
The DNA here is from genome assembly GCA_942486025.1 of Porites evermanni. NCBI lineage: Eukaryota > Metazoa > Cnidaria > Anthozoa > Scleractinia > Poritidae > Porites > Porites evermanni. The sequence continues at coordinate 132,462 of CALNXI010000123.1, read as the reverse complement.
AGGTGGGTATAGGTCAGACACTACAGTCAAACCTCCCGTAAGTGACCACCCAAAATGCAAAGACTTAGTGGTCGCTTAGGGAAGGTGGTTGTTTACAAGATTCAAACCACAGGGTGCCTCCGTTCGAAGAAGAGGTCCAGGTACATCTACTTAATGGAAGATAATTTATTGCATGCAATGTCTAAGTTACAACATATGTTGTTACATGTTGTCACTAAAGTTCTTCATATCTTCATACTACACACAGCGAACATACAGATCAGAGAATGCGTCAAGTGGTCGCTTACAAGAGATTAAAAGCAATGGAAAATCATTAACTGTAAGGCCCAAAAGTGGTCATGGTCACTTACAGGAGGTGGTCGTTTACTAGAGGTTCCAACTGTAAGGCTTTGACTGGGAAAATTTTGGTGTTTTGGATGGGTGGTTGTTTAAGGGAGGTGGTCGCTTACGAGAGGTGGTTACACATGGAGGTTCAACTGTACTAAGAGTTTCTTTCATGACTCACCACAACACAAGGTTCCAGAACTTCTCTATCCTCTCCTTTTACCATTAACAATTCCTCTTGACTTTCCTGTTCATGCAGTTCACCAGTGAGAAGTTCTGATGTCCCTTGCACATGCGTCAACACACAAGGCAGTACAGAAGAAGTTAAGACAACTGGCTGATGAAGAAGCCCTACAGTTGAACTGATGGTGGGTGAATCAGACAGCAGGTCAGATGACACAGGTGTGTCTGACAGACAGGGTGAGCTTTCCAAGTCACCTGATGAAGCAATGGTTTCTGCTTCATTAAGAACTGACTGACTGTGAAGAACAGAATCTTCTGCAGATAGACTTGTTATGACAGAGGTGACATCACCCTGGTCTAGCATTTCGGAGACAGATGTTACAGCTAAGGCATTGGCAGTGCATTTTTCAAGTTGCACTTCAACCCGAACTTCTTTTTCCTCTTCTTTCTCTTTGTCTAATTTTGAGTATTCTTGGTCACTACTGTCCAATTCATCTGACATCTGTCAATTAAATAACATCATATGTGAGGTGAACACAAAAATGTTATACAGTGCTGCATGACAAACCATCTCCGTAGGATTGTTGTTAAAAGCTCTCATTCAGTTCAGCAGAAGTGGTATTTACTATGGCCTCCTGCTAATAATAATATCAAATGAATGTTATAGGTCAAATTTGATTTCGGCCAGTACGTTGATTTTTTTTAACCTAGGTAATTTTTAAGGTACAGTTAATTTTTATAGTTATGCAGTAAGCCTGTTAGGGGGGCTACCAATGTGAATGAGTGGTCACCCAAAGTTGAGCACTGAGAAATACACATGTATTATGGATAATTATGGTACCAAGTTCACTAAATGAATATTTTAATTTGTTCTTCATAATACTCGTAAGCCAGGACATTTATATAAGGAATAACACCCTGTTTTATATGGAAAAAATGATAAAAGGATCACCCTCCCAGCCAAGTCAAATCTAACAAGCGTTTATGTGAGAAAACAGCTGACCCCTTTGCCCAAACCAACAGCACTTGCCCATGCTCTGATTGTCTAACACAGTGCTCATACATGCTCTTATTGTCTTGCCAATGATTCTGTTGACCCAGCTGGGAGAGCCAAGGCATTTATATGGAGAAAAATGTGCCTTGCTAAGGACCCTACCATCACAAAAGGGTAACCCAGTTATGGGAGTCACCTTTCTAGCCAAGCCAATTTTTTTGTTTCTCACGTAAACAGTTAACCATGTTTGTTAGGAAATGTATCAAAAGTTGGTTTGCCCAGGGGAGCTTGGGTAAGAAGGTGACCCTTCTACATGTACACGAAATGACCTTTCTCCATATAAAGGGGGCATAAGACTTCATTTATGGTGAACTCCTATCCTCAGAGCAAACTTTGATTGCAGTCAACTTCAGCAACATATCACTGGTGCTCTCAAGTTTGGGATTGACTTGTAATAAAGTGTCTACACCTGAGTGAATGAGTGAGTGAGTGATAACATAAAACTTACAACTCTGCTTTGCATAACCTATGAGTCAAAAAAATGAATTCTGAGTTTAATTCCCCTTAAGAGAGTGAGACTTTAAAAAATTACAGTATTTCGATTAATTTATTTTACTTTTGCTCCTGCAAATGTGTTTAAGAGAAAAACCCGAAAATCCAAAAATCCGATTATGTTATTGAATAACACGGCTTATGACTTTCAATCTTTTTAAACTAAGAACTTAAGTCACAAGCTTAATGAAGTACAAGAATTTTAATAACCAAGCACGACATATAAAAAATACGAATTCCTCTTCAATGTGTCATCTATAAGCACACATGGAAATGATACATATGATGCAGAACTCGAATTTTCGAATTCCGATTTACTATAACACTGCCTATACTTCCAAAACAATTTGCCGTTAATAAAATTACGGTATTGGATGTAACAACGGCCATACATTTCACTCCTGTCTATAAAGTCTAATCACGCACATCAATGCTATATTCACATTGACCTGCAAAACCTATCTCAGATTAATTTGTCAAATTTAAGGCTCAACAATGCAATTATCCGGCTAGAAATTCCCGGGTGAAGATGTGTTTAGCGATCGGTATCTCTTAAAACTTTGATTGATGGGAAATGACGTTACTACTGCAGGTAAGCTTAATCTATTCCCACAGTACGTCGTTTAAAATGTCCTTTTGATCACGCTATTCCAAAGTTTGTGGTCAGAATTTAAGATCTCTCCAAAGGAAGGCTAAAACTATAGCAAAATACTTAAAACGTTAAGGCACTTACCGCGAAACGTTTGACGGAAATTTGAAGTCTAATCCTTCTAATACATTCCCCCTGTGCAGAACAGAACATAGCTTTTCAAGGCTTGGCAACCGCGCCTTCCTCTTATCACGTGCGTGTTGTCCCCGCGAGCGCCCACGCGAAGTGAACATTTGCCGAGGCTCGTCTTTCTATTACAGTATTCGAGCCTAATGCAACCTAAGAAAGGCACAATAAAAATATCTCCAAATAAAACTCTGCAATCTTTTATAAACGTTGCTGCATCACCAAAGACGCATGTTCCTGTTACAGCTGCAATTATACGTTTTAACCATAACCCGTGTTACACTGCGTAGAATACATAAACCTTTTGGAGAAAGTCCACATTTTGTAAGTCCAAATATACCGTTCTTAGTAAAGGGTACAAAGAAAGTCAGTTTTATAAGTTTACAGTGATTGTAGCGAATGAGCCATACACTAATCAATTGTACTTGCAAAAATCGACTTGGTTTCTCTCTACTTCCTTTTACTTTGATACCACAGTATGTTTTAAAGGTTCAATTGATCAAAAACACTCTTAAACAAACGAAATTTTAAGACAATTGTCACTTTAGGTGAGTCGGAAGCGAACAAGAGTAACCGGAGGTACTGAAGGACTAGAAAAGTTTGGCATACCGCGTACGCACTTCGCACCTTCGCCCTTTGTATACAAGCCAGAGTCAGAAATTCGTCCGAGTCGGCCGTCAAATATCTCCACGTCGGGCGAAGAAAGATTTAAATATCCCCTCCCCGGGAGAACAAGATCAGTCAAATGCCCTACCCCAGAGACAACAAAGACAATCAAATCCCCACCCCCGCCGCCTTTACATTGATAGGTGCATAACATTTGCCTGGCTAGATAGTTTACTGCAGAGCTTACTACTATAAAGGCTGTACGGTGTCTTCAAACGGACATCATTATACAGAATTTTTTTCTGAAAATCTGAGTTTCAAGCCCTAGGATTTCAAATCCCATGGAAACTGTGCCCAGATCGAGAGATCATGAAACCATCGGTAACAATTTTTTGGTTCGTAAATTCATGGGAATCCACTATCATTTCTTTTCATGTACAGGAGCCCATCAAATTTGATGGGCTCCTGCATGTACGAAACATGCTGTTAAACATACTTTTGAATTAAAGAACATCAGTGTGTACGATTATTGTCAAAAATCTTCAATGTCTATTTTAAAACATATGTCAGAAGAAGGTCAAGTTATTTGTTAAATGTCTGTGCATGAAAGTGTCAAAACTCCAGACTCCTCTTCTACCCAACTTAAGAAGTATACTCACTTGCAATGTTCGCTACAGATCTATTGTCTTTTCATAAAGAGATTCGGGCCTCATCGTCAGTTTCAACAGTGAAATTGTCACTTCTTACGGCTGGCTTACTGCTGTAATCTTAATTTATTAATTATTTATTTACTTTTTATTTGTAATTGTTATCATATCCTGCAGAGATTTCAAAACAATAGAAACTACCGTAAAATTCCGAAAATAAGCCCTGGGGCTTATATTTTTTAAAGGCCCTTTTTGAGGGGCTTATTTTTGGAGGGGCTTATATTCGGAGGGACTTATCTATGGGGGGAAGTTTGCGTTTCAAAATCGATTGAGCTAGCCTTATAGTTGGAAGTAAATTTACCGTTTTGGCTTTGTTTTACTTTGTATTTGAGGGCAATTTTCCAAGTACAAGCCCCCGGGGGGGCTTATATTTGGAGGGGCAATTTAACGGAGGGTTTTTTGCGTTACCGGTTTGGGGGCTTATATTTGGAGGGGCTTATACATGCAGGGGCTTATTTTCGGAATTTTACGGTATCCTTTCCAACCCGATTTTTGAAAACTGAACTCAAAGCGCGGGGGACTCATTTGCGCACAACCTTCGTTTCCATGAAAAACGCCCTAAATTATGTCAAATATGGATAACATGGTAAAATTTATACAAACTTGTATAAATTAAAGTAACTTTCCGATGGACTGGAACAAAACTAGGCTTGAATCAGAGCAATTTTCAATCTTAAGTTAAACAGCTGATCGATCAGGCAAAGTTCATGCATTGCTTTGGCAGGTTCATTAAAACAAATGGACAACCACCCCACCCCCTAACTAAATAACGGGATGGAGAAAAAGTTGCGTTTTGTTGGCTTCTTGTTCTTTGCGCTGCTTCATCCTCAATTTGGTCGAAAGAGGGGTATGGTTTTCCTTTAAACCATCGCTGAAAAGGTAGACAACAAACTCGCTCAACAGAGAATTGATCGAATCGTTGCATTGAGGTGCCTGGGGGTCACGGTCGTACGAACATAACACACAAAATGTAAATATAGATCTATTAAAAGAAAAGCCGTTTCATTGGTCGAAAAACAAAAGTATTATGAAAGACCGGTAATAAGAAAATAACCATCGATCTAGAGTAATTCCTTATCTTCTCTGATCCGTTATGAAAAAATCAAGCCAGATTCAAAGACATAAGATAAAATCTATTACGTATCACGTATCTCGCATTAATTGGTCAACTAGATTTTAGGAAAGAAACTGCCTATGTAGTTGTTTATTCTTAGCGAAACCTGGTCAATCTGATCAGTCGTTATCTTCTTATCACCCCAGCATTTGGCATTCCTCTGCTGTGCTGCATTCAAATTTTTAACTCCAGCTTTCGGTCACCTGATCGAGGAAGACAGCTGTTTCCCGCCGATTTGGCTGCGGCTTTACTCGCTTTCTGTTTTACGAAAAATTGCAACGAAGCTTCGTTCTTTCTGTAATCTTCGATTGAAATAAGGACGATTGTGACGCTGTAACTGTCTTGGGAGCTGTTACGAAATGTCATTTTACTCACGATCTGCAGAGAAACGAAAATCGTACGAAATGGACGAGCTCTACAAGGAGGAAGATTGCAGGTAAAACGTTGTGCCTCTTTCTGTTTATCTTAGTTTTCAAGATAAATAGCTCATTCTCTCGTTCTTTACTGTTTTCTGCAGCTTTAAGGTCGAAGTGGTGGACAATCGAGAGCGGGAACGAAAATTACGGCGGGAAATTGCTAACTCAAACGAGCGACGACGTATGCAAAGCATAAACTCCGGTTTCCAAGCACTGAGATTGCTTATTCCAAACAGCGAAGGAGAGAAACTAAGCAAGGTCTGTTTTTGAACGATTTTAAGTATAGGTAGTCGATTAGGAATCAGAACAGTAATGTAGTTTCGGGGAACTTTACTTACCAAAGCACTGATTTCGTGATGTTAATTTCGTAAACAGGCCGCAATACTGCAGCAAACAGCTGAGTATATTTTCGCCCTGGAGCAAGACAAGACTCGACTTTTGCAGCAAAATACGACTTTAAAAAGAATCCTCAGCCAGTGTGATAGAGAAGGGACGAATGGGACGGATTTAAAGCGATCACCTCAAAAGAAGGCAAAATTGGAACATGAGCCACGTGCTCAAGAAACTAACAAGATCGAAGAAAACAACAACGTAAGTTCATTACTACACGGAGATGACTATGTTGAAGAAATACAAAAGGAGCTCATTGAATTGAGGTGCCAATTGGAACGAGAGCGGAGATTGCGGATTAACGTTGAGGAAAAGAAGCGACAGCTTGAGATTGATCTTGCCGAGACCAAGTTAAAATCAAGCGACAAGACGCAAAAAGCGCTTGCTACTTCACGACAGAACTTGGACACGATCGTTCAAGCGATTCGGCATCTCGAAGGCGACAAACCCGAACTGATCGAGACGCCTACAAAATGCAAAGCTGAAGCTACCGCGAACGGCCCGACCAACAGCGAGAATGCTTCCAGGCGCTTGATAGTTTGAGCTCCCCGAATTTTTTATTGAGATTTTTTAAACAGCTGACTGGCGTGGCCGGTCGCTTTATATGCAGATTACCTAAGCATGCGGGACCGACACAATTCATGCATGGTAATTTGTTTACGGATACATTTGTAAAATAAATTCGTGGAATTTTATTATTCTAGCACTTTATAAGTGATACTAAAGAAATTAACCACTTTGGCGTATTTCACTCGCGCGTGCTGGTTTCATCGCGTACTATTTATGTCTGACTTGTGCTCCAAATTTGTCCGGAAATGTAAAATTGTACAGCATGCAGATTCGTGGTGATGTTGACCATCTTGTAGTAAATTGGTGAGTGACGTTTCCATGTGCATATGTTAATAATCTTCCAATATAATCAACACCCCTTAAGTTTTCTTGAGGGGTAGGGTAGGGCAGTTGTTGGGAGTTAACTTCCTTGATTCTTTAGCGTTTTCCTTTTTTCCTGCTTGTTAGTGTGGATAGTAGGAAGAAAAAATTTCTTAATTTATTTGAAGAATGACACTTATAACCCTTTCTTATAAACTGGCTTCCAAGGTGGAGCCTTTCTTTAAACATAGGAATGAAAACAGTTTTCTTGATTATTCAAAGTCCAGTACGCTGGAATCTTGATATAATGAACCTCAGCATATCAAAGTCATTGGTATAACAAACAGTTTTCTTTGCCCCAATAATAATAAAATGTATGGAAAAGAACCTCAATATAGCAAAACCTCATTAGCACGAACAAATTTTCCCAGTCCCTTGGCCCTTCGTTATATCCAGGTTCCACTGTACGACATAATTCTGAGGCACTTAAACAGTGCAAAGTAAGTTTCTTGAATATGGTGCAGGATTGACCAAGGGTTTACCAAATGTGAATTATCAAGGATGCTAAGCTTCAAAATATTCATCACATCTATGACCTTTTCTGAGAAAACATACACTAAAAATATTCTGTTAATCAATCAAGTGTACAGTGTACCAGCTGTCTGTTTGTCATTCAATAGTAAAATGATGTTGATGAAAACTATTAGTCAACCTAGAAGAGAATTTATTAGTAGTCATTCCTTTGGCATCCATTTTTTGAGAGGGTTTTAGCTTCCATGGATTTTTTCTTAAACTTGTAATTTTTTTTTACCTTATTTTGTTTCCTGTGCATTTATGTGTAAATAGTGAATTGTTATGAAAAATGAACGGTAATTTATTTTAATAATTCAATAGTGCTCATAACCCCGTGATGTCAGTTATTATTCGTTTCAGGGATGTACTTTAACTAGTATTATATGAAGTGTGTCCACTGTCATATGGTAGCAGTCTACAACTTAATTTAAAGGCCATTTACATGGATGGTTTAGTTTTGCGAGAGGAGCATTGATTTTGCACAATCTGCCAGCACGCTTTTGAGTAGAATCTGTGATACTACCTTTATGAACTTTGCAAACACATAAGGCAGACAGAAATTGCCTAGCTGCACTAATCACATTTGTAGTGATTTGTTGATAAAGTATTAAATTGAGACACAGGTCCCTGTGATAAATCATGTTTAAATTGCTGATTATTTATGTGCATGATTTGGGTGTGCTGCCTGTTCCGTGCTTTTGGTCCGTGCAAATCTCACAATAAATCACCCATGTAATTGGCCGTTGAGTTTTTCCACAAAAAATTCACGCTCCCCCCCCCCTTGCCACTTCCAGTTCCACCCCGATTTCCAAACCTGTTACATCAGCAAAAGCATGAACCTTATAAAAGGATGCCCTATAGATGGGGGCGAGAGGGAGGTCATCCAACCTCAGATAACTTAACAAACAAATAAGTCACATTATCTGACTCTAATGTGCTGTGTTATATTATTTTGTCAGTAAAATAACAGAAGTATTTATGGTGGTTAGTTGATCATAATAATACAGCTGTGTATATGTGTGAGGGTACCCAGTGGGTTTTTTTTAACCCATCATCTCAACCAAAGTTATCCCAGTTGGGGGCAGTGTAAAATGCAGACTGCTGACTATTGTTTTTAGGGTTAGAAAACAATGGGACTATTGTTGTCAAGTACTCATTTGCATGGTGAAAACAATAGTCTGCAGTCTGCATTTTACACTGACCCGCCCAGTTATCTCAACGTTTTTATCATTGAATGCTGGTCTTAAATAAAATAATTTGTGCATTTCAAGAAGTGCCTTAAAAGAAGGCTCAGATTTCCTCACCATAGAAGACCTAGAGGCATATGGTCATAACAGCCACATCCCAGAGTTAAAAATTATGGATTTTGTAAGTTGAAATGAAAGTTATTTTTTCCATTTGAAAGAAAACTGCACCTCATTATTCTAAAAGATTTTTGTTCTTTTAGATTTTCCAAATCTCACATCACCATCAATCTGTGTTAATCCACTAAAAAGTTCAATATTAAATCTCTCTCTCTTGAAACCCCAATCCTTTCTATTGAATTAGGCAGTTTCTGGGGACCCTCTTGAATATTATTTTCTTTAGAGCTTGTTTTTCTCATTCCTGGTTTTGTTGTGGTGGTACTTTGCCACTAAACCTTTCAAGGCAAAGCTGAAATCTGTGTGATATAACACGGAAACAGATGTTTAGTTTCTCTTCTCTTCTGCTTTTTTTTCAATGGGTGCATTTTTGGCACTGAGTTACCTTAAAGGGTTAAATTATTTTGAGATCCAATCTTAATGGTTGTCATTGTACAAACATTTTAGAATGCTAGTTTTCATACATAAATAATGAAAGAATGTACTCAGGTGTGTCTTTAATGAAAACAAAAAAAAGGTGAACAGAAAACTGTAAATACTTTAGTAAACAATTTTACTTTAATCAATACCAGGGATGCTATTCCTTTGATAATGACCTTACCTTTTCTGAGAAAAAATGGCAGTGTTTATTCTTTTTTAGTTTAAGCATACCGGTAATCTCTATTCAAGCAGGAGCTGGGTTTTTAGGGCAAAGGAAGAAATCTTGAGGATGTGTGAGGGGAGAAAAGGAGGCCTTTGTTGCGAGCGCCTCCTCTTCCCTTTGCGTGTTCCCCTTGCATGGCCTGTTTAAAAAAAAAAATGCATGCTACGCAGGCTACATTCAAAACTGCTTGGGGATATATTTCTTTCGAACAAATGATGCAAAGAGTGCCTGATCCCTATGGGTTTGAACCTTTGATTGACTTGAATGTGTTTTCAAGTGGTGTTGATTTTTAAGGTCAGGTGGCAGTGAAAATAATTGTGTCAAAAATATCCTGTCTACTTTATGTGGCAGGCATTTAGCAAGTTAATGATGATACTTGCACTGTATATAGATAGTCAGCAGGAGTTTATCTGGCTTTAACATGTAATTTTGTACAGGTGCAATATTATGAATAATAAAATTAATTTTACTCATATCTCACCAAAATGGTTGTCACTTGTTAATTTATATACAATTTTTTGCATATTTTCAACCAGTTATTTGCCGTGTGAACTGCTCTGAATGTCTCCTTGTGCATTTCAAATTCATCAGTAATAAAGCTATATTTTTTTGCTTGATTTCTGGTGGATGATTCTTCCTCACTTGTTTTATAAAATATATTTTGTTTTTTTGTTTTTTCAGCCCTAAAATGTTATAGTTAGCATTGGTGTTCTGATTTCTCTGATAGTGGAAAACGTGATTCCAGGTCTTCCTCTCTTAGTTTTTTATATTATATTAAGAATTTCAAATAAACAGAAAGTGTGAACCACGTTAGAAGAAACAAATAACTGAGCTGGGTGTGGTCACTCTCAAAGTCCTATTTCTGGTATCAAGATCAATTTTTTCTTATTTATAATATTTATTTTACCATAATACATTTGCTTATCTTCTTTTTTGGGGGAGGGTTGTGTTTATCTTATTTAATTGGCCTAAAAATAGGGTGGGGGGCCCAAGCCCTTCAGGCCCATCTCTTAGATGTACAGGTGATAATAGGCTATTCTGATCTGCCCCTAGCCTCTTTCCCTAAAACGGTAAGAGTGAAGTCTCTCATGGAAATTATTTTCATTCACTCATATTCGTATGAACGGTTTTGCTCTTCATAGTCTCATGTTATGATAGTCTTCTCTGTTACCCCCTCCTTACTTACAATGTCATGTGATCCTGGGGGACCTGTGTCTCAATTTAATACTTTATTACAGATCAAACCGCAATCTAATAATCGGACAAGGTATCAAGATAACTGGAACCCCAACACTTCCCGTCCACCTGTTGATGGTATTATCACAGTTCTTTTATGGGTGGTGTGACTTGCAGATGTCGTGAAACTTTGTAGGGTGGGGTAGTATTTAAAACCAACGAAGCGGAAATCAACCTCGCCCTGAAAGGCATCCTGGGAGATAACAAAGATGGCGACGCTGGAAGATGGGATCAGCAATGTCCGTCAGCTTGAAACCATCAATCTACCGGACGAACAACCTCAAATCGAAGCACCTCCTGCTTCTGTTACTTACATTTCAAATTTCGACACAAATTTTGAAGACAGCAAGGCCTTTATAACATGTATCAGCAAGTATTTAGAAGAAGCGGATGTACACAAGGGCTTGGTAGGTGTGACTCTGTCATTCCTTCAAAATATAAGATTTAGCATAAAATATCTAAGTTGATTACTGCTCTTGGCAAGCATTGGGCCGGTGGTTTAACGAGTACGAGAGCTGGCATGAAACTTAACTCAGTTAAGGCTCATGTGGGTCGTTAATGCCAGCTTTAGGAGCGAAGCTTGGACTTCATGGTTGCTCCTGTCTGCTTTCGTTCGAGCCGGCATAATATTCCCTGAATGACATGTTATTGTCAGTGGTGTATTCTGTAAACGTCTTTGATGTTGATACAAAAATTAAAGTACGCCTCCTTTATTTTACTGATCATCTTTTTATTTTTATTTTGTAAATAATAAAGCTCAGTGAATTCAGAGGCCAGTCATAGGATTTAGGGGCGATTGCAGAATATCCGCGCCACTAAATGTCTTACTTGAAAAACTGCTCTCACAGTCCTGCAGTCGTGTTCTATTATGCCAAATATTTAAATCTAAGGGAGTAAGACAAGTGCTCCTGCAGTCCCACACTCCTGCAGTCAATGTCAAGTAACTATCCCACAGTCTTGCACTCCCGCAGTCAATGTCAGAGGTTATTATGCAAATCGGATGACTACGTGACTGTGGGAGCAGTTTTTGAAGTTAGCAATTTAGTGGGCCGGGTATTCCACAATCTAGCCAGAGAACCTACAATGCTTCGATTAAACATACTTCTATTATTCACCTTTAATGTTATTTCACTTTGTAGAATGAGATGCTTGAAGAAGGTGAGAAGTATGCTGTTATGTTATACACGTGGAGAAGCTGCTCTCGTGCTGTTCCTTCAGTAAGTATTTGTTCTACACCACAGCTTTTTGCAGCAGTACCTTTAAATGCTACTTAGTGTATTTTAGTTTTAGTTGATAAAAAAGCTGTGGTCCTGTTAATAATAATTTTCGTCAACCACAGTGTTGTATAGCGTGCATCGCAGAAGTAATTTAACGTTAGTTAGTAACATCTGTGAAGCAGTCTTGAGATCTTTATTCTAACCCCCAACGGACTCAAGAAATTACTGAAAGTGTGTTTCGAAATTTCCCTTCATTCTGATTGGTAAATGGACAATGTCTTTTTTAACAGGCCAATCATGGCTCGTACTCAAATCCTGGTAAGCCTGTGGGGGCCAGAACAAGGAGTTTGGCGCTGCTTCACAGACAGACTTTAATAATCAGAGTTCAGTTTTGTCTGTGGCACAGGCTAAAAATAAATAATATTGTACAGTTTTAAAAGTGATTTTTTTGTTTTCATCTAATCAAGGAACTGTATGACTAGGAATCTTGAATAACTGTGTTACAGTATATTATGGCTTTAATAATGCTAACAGGTAACTGAAGGAAACTGGTAGGGGTACATTTTGGCAGACAAGCATCCAATCAAGGGAATAGGGGCATCTTATCACATTGACACAGGGCTGTCACTATTAAAGATTTAAGTTTCTAGATGCTGGTAAATTCCATTAGTTGGCAAGGAATTAGTTACTGCTCTGCTAGTACAAATATTTTTCATTGCACAAAAACCAGGGTTCATTTTGATGAAACTTTTACAAGGCTAACTTACAAGTGTAACTATTGTTTTCAGACTCTAAAACAATGGTTACACTTTCATCAAATTAACCTCAGGCTGTTTCCTGGTTATGACCGTGAGTTACACTTAGTTTATATACTCTTTTTACTTTAGAATTTTACTCCATTTTTCTGTTGGCAGGTTAAAAGTGATGATCAACCAAACAGAATTGAAATCTATGAAAAGACAGTTGAAGTTCTTGAGCCAGAGGTTCGCAAACTAAAAAGCTTCATGCATTTTGCACAAAATGCCATTGCTAGGTTTTGCAAGGAAGTAAAAACTCTCAGTCACCCAGAAAGAAGGAAAGATTTCATATCAGAGAGGTATCTTTTGACTCTTGGGAAATTTATTAACATGTTCGCTGTATTGGATGCTTTGAAGAACATGAAGGCCTGTCTGAACAATGACTATGCTTTCTATAAGAGGTAAATGTTTGACACTGGTATTTCAGTTTGTAACTATCAGATAATTCCTATAACATAGCTGCACAACACAGTCAAAATTCAGGAAAATTCCAATTATTATGAATAAAGATACATAATTAAAATTTGTCCATGAGGAAAGAAATATGTCTAAGTCACAATAATTGTCTTCATTCTGCAAAGGAGACATTAAGACAGAAAAAAAATAAGGAAAGAAAAGAATGAAAAAAAGAAACAAACAAAAAGGAAAAAAAGCTGTTGTGGATTAAATTTTGCAATAATATGATATTTGCCTGTATTGTTCTCTTAAGCTGATTTTTAAAGAGGCTACAACATTGATGATTTCTCAATCCTTTAAGACTGGCTGGGAAACCTTTTCAGTTGCCTGCTGGTGTCACCTTGTTTAAAATTCTAGTCACCAGCTCAGCTCTCATTTTCAGACCCTGCAGTGTTAAGGCTTGCAGTCTGTTCTTAATTTGTTTCTGTAATGATTATTGGAGGGAGTGAGAAGTTAAGACACCAACTCCAAAAGCATCCCGCTGCATGTGAGAAAAAGACCTCTGGTACCGAGGGCAACATGCGTGCATTCATGTCTTTAGAAAAATAATAATTATTAACTATTGTTTGTTGTCTTTGGGTTATTGTTCCAGAGCTGACACATTTCTGAGACGTGGCACTGGTGATGTATCGATGATTGAAGAGTCACAGAATCTTTCCCTCTTCCTTGCAAATCAAAACAAAATCACATTCTTGTTAAAAGAAGGGTTAGAGACCATTCAGGGATATGAAGATGTGTTGGCAGATGTACTGAACCAAAGTGTTCGACTGCATGAGAGCAACATGTACATAACTCCCACGGAGAAACATCTACTTTTGAAGGTGTGTTACAGTCAAGCCAGGTCAAGCATACCCCTATAGATTCTATTAGTGAATTGATTATTTGAAAAAGAAATCTGTTAGTCATTCCGGTAACTAGTGTGAAATTCAAATCTGCATTCCTGCATGCATAATGAGCAGTTAATGTTTGACTACAACTTCTCAGTATTTCTTTTGGTAAGATTAAAAAATTTGACAAAATGACATTCCTCCATATGTTCCTCCTTCTCTCCCTCTCTCTCTCTGAACAAGGCATGATAATAATATGTAACATTGCTGGAGGTTAACCCTGCAGCAGACTGGTCTGTTCAGCTTTGGGTGTAATTGGGTAACTTTGTACAAGATCGTTGTGACAAAACAATTGCCACCAGTCAGGAATAAATTTCCCTTCTTCACATCCCTGCCTTTTGACATGCTACAATCATGAAAGATAGTCAGTAATAATTGAGACACAGTGAATTTAAACTTTGAATGCAATTTTTTTGAATTTTAATTTATAATGGCTAGAACTTGTTACTGCAATTTCTTTAAAAAGTTTATCTGTCAATGATTTTTTTTAAACAGGTCATGGGCTTTTTGATTTTTCTGATGGATGGTAAAGAGAGTAGTGTGTTAAAGATGGATCAAAAGAAAAGAATCAGCCTGAGCAAAATAGACAAGATGTTTAAGGTAATGAACTTTGAATTAATTGAAGCCTTCTCTGTGACGTTCATGACTTGTGGTTAATAGTCTGTCACCTCTTCAACTGAGAAGTTCAAAAATAACCTGCGAATGACTGAACTTACTGGTTTTTTACAAGATGCTTAATCAAATAATGTAATTTTCCAGCTCAGATTGACATGACAATCTGTCTGAAACACCTAATTTTATTGCTGTAAATGAACTGCATTTTGGCTTGCAGACAGTTTATTACTAAGAGAATGACTTGAATATGTAATTATATTCAGAAGAGAAGTCTTATGATTGCATGCTAAGAATTTCAAACTGATAAATTGTTTTCCCAAAACTAAGTGCCTAAAACTACATGTACATACCAGATCAGGAGAAACACTACCAGTCTCCTTAGATCATGGCTCAAAATAACGGCCGGTCAACAGGCAATGTCCTGCCAGACTGCAGACTTGACCAGCCAAAAACTTCACTCGCCAGTCATGTTTACTTTGCAAAATGTACAATGTTTAATTTTGGGGCACATGAAATTAAGTTAAATCTTCAGAACTTTGAATGGACAATAAAATTAATCATTAAACATAAAGCACAGCACTATTTTACTGTTGGCACAGGAACATTGTCAGTTATAGTTACAACATGAAACTTTTTGTCAATATTTTGGCTGGTCAGAAATGAGACTTGACTGAGCAAAAATTTCTTTGACTAGTTAATGTGTATGGCCACCATCCAAAAGCTATTTTGAGCCTCGCTAGATTGTTGTACATGAAAGCCCTTTCATGTAATTCCTGAAATTACTGTACTGTAGTGCTTTCAAAAACTCATGATAATAATTGTCTTTGGCAGTTTAACTGTATTTATATTTTTAATTCTCTTTATTGGTTTGCAGCAATTTCCAGTAGTGCCTTTATTTGGTGACGTTCAAATAGCATTGGTTAGCTACCTGAAGATGTGCCCCAACTTTGAAGGCATGCGAGAGAAATGGACTGCTGCAGCAGATGGAGCAGATGACAAAGTTGTTGATCAGTACAATCTGCTGCATAGAATGGACAGCATAAGAGAGGAGCATGTGAAATTTATCAGTGAACTGGCACGGTACAGAAATGAGGTATCAGTCGTTGCGAAACCATGTTTCCTCAAATAAGTGCCCATGCTCTAATAATTGCCCTCCCCCAAATAAGTGTCCATCCCTTAGACCAAAAAATCAGGCAAGTGCCCCTCTTGAATAAGTGCCCCCCCCCCCTTCCCCACTCCCTCACCAACAGACCTTGAATATTTGGGATATGAGGAAAACCTGTTTCTTTTGCCACTTTATTTGTAACTTGTTATGCTTCAACTTTAACAGTTATACCGATACACCACTGTGTTAAGATTATAATGTTGCTATCATGGTATACTTGGTTACTAAAAGGTGGAAAACATAATAAACCCCTCCCCCTGCCCCCTCAATTAAGTGCCTTCCATCCAATAAGCACCCCTCCTTGAAATTTTAAACAAGCAGCCAGGCTCTAATTCGACGAAACACATCGTAATTATCAGGCAAACTCATTCCCTCGTGTATAATTATTGCATTTATTAGGTGAACTGCCTTTAACCTTTTAGACCTTTAATTTTCCACACTTAGTTATTATTTATTTATTTATTTATTTGTTTGTAGATGGTTACTTCCAGTAATGATCCAAGGAGTGATGAGCAGTATACAGAGCTGACCAGCCTGGCACTTAGAGGGCTGAGACTTTTGTCATCATGGACTGCTCAGGTTATGGAACTGGTAAGAGGACTTTGTAGTTACCAAAAGGAGGCTGGAATAGTCATGTAACTTCAATCATATTTTCTAAAATGAGGGAGCCGCTTAACTTTAGATCTATAAAAAGTCAATCTTTACTGTAGGGTTCCAGGTAACTCAAAGGAAATGTTAATTGCCAAGAGCCATCAGGCAGCTCTGTTTGAGAGTACGGTCCCTTGTATTTTAGTATTAATAATCCAATATTCAAACTGTACCATAATATATAGTGAGCTATGAATTTGGGGAATATGAATTTTTTTGCTCCGGCAGTGCCTGTTAAACTTGTCAATCACTGGTAATGAAGCTGGTTGAAAGTTAGGTGGTGAAAGGCACATGGAAGTCTGATCAGAATAATAAATTTAGTCAGACTTTCATATTGATAATATTATTATTGTTAAAGAACTAAATATATGCTGCTGCATGCATAACTTTGGGTCATGAAGCAGCATGTTACAATATAGTTGACAAACCCTAGGTATACTAAATTGTGGAGGAAAGAAACCACCTAAGGTACAAGAAATGTACAGTGTTATTTATAAAGTACTGTGATGAATTTGTCCTCCTTCTTCTTTCCCAGTACTCCTGGAAACTTCTTCATCCAACAGACAAGTATGCAAACCCGCATTGTCCTGAGGAGGCAGAGGAATATGAACGAGTAAGTACATTCAAAACAGCATTATGTTAGTAGTAATTATAACTATTTGTATGAGGCTTCTTTCTGTCCCATTTTCAACGTTAACCTGCGTTAAAATTTTACTTTTTGTAGGCTACAAGATACAACTACAACAGTGATGAAAAGTTTGCATTAGTTGAGGTTGGACTCTTTTGTTCTTTTCCTTCACACCCATTTCTTTATTCTGCTAGTCATTGAAAGCTTTTTGACTAGCAGAATTGATTTCACAGTTCTTTCTTTATTCGAATTGGTCAAAAAACATCACTTGCCCGTCGGGTAAGTTAAAAACAGAATTCACTAGCCTGATAGCAAAATCCACTAGCCCCGGGCTATCAGACACTAGTTTCTTTGCACGCTGATCTAATTGATTGATTGGTTATGAGAGAAAAATCTCATTGTCTTACTTTTTAAAAACAGTTGAAGCTAGTGACATCCTTTTGACAGTGGTTGTAGTGAAAATGGTTGTTGTAAGAGAATTTCCTGTTTTTTACTAGGTCATTGCCATGATCAAAGGTCTGTATGGATTGATGTCACGTCTTGAACCAGTGTTTTCAGAGGCCATACGGCATTCCATACACACAGAAGTACAGGAATTCATTCAAGTCAGCCTGAGGGAACCACTTAGAAAAGCTGTCAAGAGCAAGAAGGCCACTCTTTTAAAAACGTGAGTGGGGCTATAGGTGGGATGCTTTGTTTTAAACAATTGTTTTGAGTTTACACTGTGAGAGCCAAGTGTCTTACTAAAGAACACAACACAATAATCCCAGCAGGGCCTGAGCCTGGAACCACTGATGCAGCAAACCAAAGTGCTAACCACTGGGCCACTGTGCCTTAATTCCCACAGCTACATAATGACACCAACAAAATTTTTTCAATGATTGATCTTCCCCTGCTATAATGGTGTTCTTTGACTCGCAGAATTTTGTTGTCCATCCGTGAGACTGGAGGAGACTGGGCAGATGGCCAGCATGGAAGAGGGGACCCAATTCTTAAAGGAGAAAAGGACCCTAAAGCGGGGCCAAATATCAAGATACCAGACAGAGATGTAGGACCTTCTAGTACCCAGGTATTAACATGTAGCCCTTAGTTTAGTGAACTTATGGTTGGGCGTTTCATTTTTCCTGCTTGAATTATTATAGATTTTGTGGGGTATCCCTAGTGAATACCTATTGCAGGCAATGTTGAATCCTTCTATATCCTATCTTAATGTTGGTAATATGCCCAAAAAAGCTCTTTATTGGTACAGAAATAAGTGGATCCCTTTTCACATCCCTTTCAAACCATAATGATTATGGTGATGGCAATGATGATTATGGTGATAATGATGATGATGTTTTTCACCTGGTTACCAGTATTTTGATGGTGATAATTATAGCGACAGTTATGGGGTTGATGATGATGGTGATGATCTTGGTAATGAACCTTGTTTAAGAAGCTCAAAAATATTATTACCTTATCACGAGGTCTTACTATTATAACAGCTCCTAGTGGAATCGTTTTTCTCTTCTTATCCAGCAGAGATGTAAACTACATGAAGGTACTGTATATTCCTCTCTTACACCTATTGTTTAACTCTTTTTTGGCAGTTGTACATGGTCCGCACTATGCTGGAATCACTGATTTCAGAGAAAGGTGGTAAAAAGGTCATGCGTAAAGAACTGGAAAAAGAAACAGTGGAGCATATTGAGGCCTTCTTGAAGAAATCTTTCTTCTTTGAAAAACTTCTTCGCTTCAATGAGGTGTTGAGAGAATGTTGTGATCTTTCCCAGCTGTGGTTCAGAGAATTCTACTTAGAGTTAACCATGGGTGCAAGGATTCAGGTACATATATTAGAAAAGAATGACCAGTCAATCTTGGTAATCAAGACAAAAGTAATATCCCTTTTACTTTTAATTTTCAGAGACCAAATTCTGTACCCTTGTGCAGATTGTTACTGGGTTGCCTGTGCCACATCAGGTTGTCTGATTCCAAAAATTGCACCCTTTAATTATTAAACTTACTTTACTCAGAAGCTGTGTGTGTTTCAATAAATCATGTTATTCCATTTCAGCCCCTTTCACTCCCAGAGAAAATGATGGAGTGTTTTATAGTGTTTCTAACTTTTGAGTCTATAAATGAAATCCTATGGTGTTACCATTCAAATGAAACCTCTTCAGCAGTACTTTCACATGGTACTATTAATTTAGTATGTAGTCTGTGGACAAAATCCTGTGGTGTGACCATTCAAATCAAACCTCTTCAGCAGTATTTTCACATGGTCTTATTTGTTTCTCAGCATTTTACAACTGGGAAATTTGGATGAATTTTGACTTTGGCCGCTTGGGATTGAAAGGTTAAGGCCATAGGGTTAAGGTTATCTTGCTCATGCCTTTTTGGGGGTCTGAATATTTAAAAAAAAAGCAGGAAGACTAAAGACTTAAGATTAACCTAAAAACACTACATTACAATTCTTGTTGTTGTTGTTGTGGTTGATTTCAGTTTCCCATTGAGATGTCAATGCCATGGATTTTAACAAATCACATTCTTGAGAGCAAGAATCCCAGTATGATGGAGTAAGTCAGTTTAATCAGCTTCCTTACAGTGCTTGAGGTTACCTGTAGAGGATTTGTTTTGACTGTTATTTTTATTATCATGATGTTGCTCTGTAGGTATGTATTGTACCCACTGGATCTTTACAATGACAGTGCTCATTATGCCATGACTGTGTTTAAGAAACAGTTTCTGTATGATGAAATTGAGGCTGAGGTGAGTGATGATGATCGGTTATTGGATGTGGTTTTTGTGCATTCCAGAATAATTAAGTTCTTGGCCATTGCTGGAAAGCAAAGGGTGTCGCTTATCATTGTGACAGAATATATAAGTAAGTTGTCCAACCCAAATCCACTTTGTAGTTTCTGGATACATGTAACTATGGTTCTCGTTTGCATCCACTTTTCGCCCTTAGAAACCGTTCTGACTGCAAAGTTTACTAATTTTTCTTGCCAGGTTAACTTGTGTTTTGACCAGTTTGTGTACAAACTCAGTGATCAGATATTTGCTTATTACAAGGCCCAGGCCTGCAGGTAATTTAAACTAATTACACATTTGAACCATGCAGAGACTTGATCCTTGTACTATACGGTAGTACCTTGATTTAACAAACCTCTTTCTATAAACAAAGTCCTCGGTATATCACGAACGATTTTCTTTATACTAGTAATAGTAAAATAAATGGAAAAGAACCTTGATATAACGAAACCTTGTTACAGCAAACAAATTTTGCCAGTCCCTTTTGAGGTTTCACTGTACTTTCGTAGAAAATTGATGGGTCCACCTTAGACTTAAAGCCATGTTTTGCTTGACTTGATGTAAGCAACTACATAATTATGTAGCCCGTAGTTTGAGGAGGACTTGCAATATGTCTCTTGAGCTTTCTATAGTTTCTCTTGGGTCTCCTTGCCCCTTCCCTTTTTCTACATATCTATTACTATTGTCTGGCAACCGCAAATAAATACATTGCTGTGCAATTGCTGTGTTGCTTTGCAGCATGTTACTTGACAAGAAGTTCAAATCAGAACTAGCTCGCGTGAGTGCTGAGTCTGCTGCGAAATTGGGGACACGTTCAAACAGATACGAGACCCTTCTTAAACAGAGACATGTCCAGGTATATAGAATTCAAGCCGGATAATGGAAATGATAATATTGCTGTTTTACGTCAAATTCTCTGCTGAAGTCATTTCTCAGTTCCTTCTGCCATACAAAAAATGCTCCTGTAGAGTTCTGTATCAAGCAAATTTTATCTGTGAGCACTAACCATTGTAATGTTATAATTATGATTGGTGATTTTTTCCATTTGTAAAAGTGAGCCCAACTTTATAAGTTTCAATCCGTGTCCGTCCTTGCCATCCGTTTCAACAGATGGCAAGAAACAATTTCAATATTTGAATACAGTTTTAAAAATGACAAAAATACATCATTATTTTTGAAAATCAATGGATGCGAAAAACGTTTTAGGGCTTCAAAAATGACACAGAAATAGCCCCTTTACTTAGTACGATATAATTTTGTTGTTATAATCATGTTGTGTTTCGTTTCTAATCTTGGCGTGATGTTCATTTAATTTTTTTTTGTGCTCAGTTAGTTTATTTCTTTGGAAACAATATTTCACGTTTTCTCTTTCAGCTGCTTGGCCGTTCAATCGATTTGAATAAACTAATCACCCAGCGTCTCAACAATGCCATGATACGGTCTTTAGATTGTGCCATTGGTCGTTTTGAAAGTGGAGACATTTGTGGTGTTGTGGTAGGTCTGATCCGTTTTTTTGTTGTTGTTGTTGATGCAACATGGCCTAGTATAAAGTGATTGACTGACTGACTGATTGATGATAACCTGAGTAGTAACTGAATGATTGAGTTCAGTCCTCCCCCCAGGTCAAAGATAATTATTTTCGTTGATCCCTGGTTTATTATTTGGGCGCGGCCCAAATAGAGTAATGGAAACGGCTTGCTTTGACGCAAAAGTGCAATAGGCACGCAATATGTGCTAACGTAAACAAGCAAGTAAACAAGCGAAGCAAGGGGAATTTCTGCCATGCGAACGTCATTCAACACTACATATTCTCCTTTATCGTTTACGCAAAGTAAAGCAAAATCCATCAAACGCGTCTTCGGAATCTCACGCAAAATGTAGTTTTTTTTTTTTAAATCCTCAGCACTCCAAGGCGGATTCATAGAAAAAAACTCTTCTAGTATCTTCAATTTGAACTTGAATTTGTATCACCATATTGACACATGCAGACTTTAAAATTAGAATACACACCCACGAAAATGCTGAAAACTTAGGGTGCGTCCCTTTGGAATGATCCAGATCAGGATCAGTGATCCGAGATCACTCGGATCATGGTAGATCAAATGAACCGATGAATCCACTCTGGACAAGGATTCACCAGTTCATTTGATCTACCATAATCTGAGTGATCTCGGATGACTGCTCTTGATTCAGATCATCCCAAAGGAACGCAAAGGAACAGCACGTGATCAAAACGTATTCGTACCGCTCCGAAAACGTTGTCAATTTCACGACAGAGACTAACCGACAACGTTTCATTGGCCAAAACAGAATTCGTCGCGCTTCTAGGATGGTAGTAATCCAATAATATCATTTGATCCGAAATTTTTCAAAGCAGCGATAAAAAGCAGTTTGGACAAAATTTGGCGACGGTGTTTCGAGGAACGTATTATTGAAGTATGTTCTTGAGGATTAAACTTACAAATGCACACACTGTTCGCGGTAGGTTTGTTATTCGCTGCGATTTAACTAGTTATAACCTTAGAGAGATGAATACAAGTTCGCTGTTCCACAATCCCGTACTGAATTATGTAAAAGAAGCCTTTCTTACAGCGGAAGTGTGTTATGGAACAGCTTCCCTCTGGAGGTGCGGCAATTGAATTCCCCTAGTATATCTAAGGGAAAATTAAGAGACAAAAATTTCGATCCTCAGTGACAAATGATTTAATAAGCGATATTCTGTTTTTACACACGGCCTCCTTGACAAGCAGGTGTTTTGTTTTCATCTTTCTTATTTTAGTTTCAATCTTGCATGTTAGATCAGTTAGGAAGTTAGTTCTTCTATACTTGAATGTAAATGTACCTGAAGAAAATAACGTGTATAAATAAAGTTACCATACCATACCATACCATTACCCCTTGTTACCCTTGTTAGCCCTTGTTACCCCTTCTTACCCCTTGTCACCCTCGTTACACTTGTTACCCCTTGTTACCCCTTCTTACCCTTGTTACCCTTGTTACCCCTTGTTACCCTTTGTTACCCCTTGTTACCCTTGTTACCCTTGTTACCCTTGTTACCCCTTATTACCCGTTGTTACCCTTTGTTACCCTTGTTACCCCTTGTTACCCTTGTTACCCCATGTTACCCCTTCTTACCCTTTGTTACCCTTGTTACCCCTTGTTACCCTTGTTACCCCATGTTACCCCTTGTTACCCTTTGTTACCCTTGTTACCCCTTGTTACCCTTGTTACCTCTTGTTACCCCTTGTTACCCCTTGTTACCCTTTGTTACCCTTGTTACCCCTTGTTACCCTTGTTACCCCTTGTTACCCTT
>CALNXI010000123.1:75194-102553 GCA_942486025.1 Porites evermanni | reverse complement strand
TTGTTACCCTTGTTATCCCTTATTACCCCTTGTTACCCCTTGTTACCCTTGTTACCCTTGTTACCCCTTGTTACCCTTGTTATCCTTGTTACCGTTTTCTACCGCTTGTTACCCTTTGTTACTTTTGTTACCCCTTTGTTGGCCTTTGTTACCCTTGTTATGTCTTTTTACCCCGTGTTACCCTTTGTTACCCCGTGTTACCCCTTGTTACCCTGGTTACCTCTTGTTACCCATGTTACCCCTTGTTACCCTTGTTACCCTTGTTACCCTTGTTACGCCTTGTTACCCCTTGTTTCCCTTGTTGCCTTTGTTACCCCTTGTTACCCGTTGTTACCCTTGTCACCCTTTGATAGCCTTATTATCACTTGTTACCTCTTGTTACCCCTGTTACCCCTTTGTTACCCCTTGCTACTCCTTGTTACCCTTTTTACCCCTTGTTACCCCTTGTTACCTTTTGTTACCCCTTGTTCCCTTGTTACCCCTTCTTACCCCTTGTTACCCTTGCTACCCTTTGTTACCATTGTTACCTTTTGTTACCCCTTGTTACCCTTGTTACCCCCTGTTACCCCTTGTTACCCTTGTTACCCCTTGTTCCCTTGTTACCCCTTGTTCCCCCTTGTTTCCCCTTGTTACCCTTGTTACCTCTTGTTACCCTTGTTACCCCTTGTAACCTTTTGTCACCCTTGTTACCCTTGTTACCCCTTTGTTCCGTTCGTTACCCCTTGTTTCCCTTCTTACCCTTTTTTACCCTTCTTACCCGTTCTTACCCCTTGTTACCCTTCTTATTCTTTGTTACCCTTGTTACCCCTTGTTACCCTTGTTACCCTTTGTTACCCTTTGTTGCCCTTGTTACCCCTTGTTATCCTTTTTACCCTTTTCTACCCCTTGTTACCCTTTGTTACTTTTGTGACCCCTTGTTGCCCTTTGTTACCCTTGTTACCCTTGTTACCTCTTGTTACCCTTGTTACGCCTTGTTACCCCGTGTTACCCTTTGTTACCCTTGTTACCTCTTGTTACCCTTGTTACCCCATTTTCCCTTGGTTACACCTTTTTACCCGTTGGTCCCCTTTTCTCCCGTTGTTACTTTTGTTACCCCTTGTTACCCTTTGTTGCCCCTTTTTACGCCTTGTTAATCTTGTTACCCTTTTTACCCCTTGTTACCTTTTGTTACCTTTTCTTACCCCTTGTTACCCCCTTTTACCTCTTGTTACCCTTGTTACCCCTTGTTACCCTTGTTGCCTTTTGTTTCCCCTTGTTACCAGTTGTTACCCTTGCTACCCCCTGTTACCGCTTGTTACCCTTGTTACCCCTTGTTACCCTTGTTACCTCTTGTTACCCCTTGCTACCCCTTGTTACCCTTGTAACCCCTTGTTACCCTTGTTATCCTTGTTACGCTGTAACCACTTATGTCCCATGTTGCAATTTGGATCCAAGCATGTCTGCATTGAAGATGTGCATATTTTCAAACATTGTCATGAAATGACACGATTTTTGTTGTGGATTGGGACATACTGTATAAGCTGTGTGGTTCAGCAAACAAGTGGAGTAAAGGATTTATCTTCTCTGGTAACATATGATGACAGTTGTTTAGCTGCAACAAGGGATGTTCAAAGTATCATACCGGTAGTACGACCACGCCCAAATGTACGCTCCCACAGCGTCTTGTCTTACTTACCTTTCTTGGACTTGAATTTCAGAAGTATTTGTAGTGTCTTACTTCAAGTCAGCAGTCATGATATAGTACATTACAATATTTTAATTTTTCAAGAGTGGCTGACTTGCTGGCTAGCTGTCAGCTGACTTACCTGACTGAGCAACGGGCAAGCTTTCTGCCTGAATAATTGGCTCTTTGACTTACTGAGTGATGGACATGCATGCCTTTTGTACGTGGATGGGATTACTTGCTTCCCTTACTTTATTAATCAATGGATGAATGGAAGACAAGGATGTAGGGAGCTCTAAAGCTGTAACCTTATGTAGAAAAATGAGGTTCCTATCTTTACGTCTAGTGCAAAACCTAAGATTTCATTCTCCATCTCCTTCTATTACGCGCCATATAATTATGTAGTTGTAACTTGTAACTATGTAATTTAATGTATTTGGCACCATATATCTTGTTCTAAATTCCCACCTCGTTTAGCTATTGCTCTACTTGTAGGTAGATATTTCTCTCCCTTCTAAAATCATGTTGTAATAAAGTTTGTTCTTTGTTTGTTGCTGCATCAGGATTTGGAGAATTTACTTGAAGTGAACCGCATGACTCATCAGCTGTTGTCCAAGTGCGTGAAGCTGATTCCATTTAAGAATATGCTGGGCGAGGCCAATCACTCAGTATCAGCGCCTTATGGCAGGATCACTCTTCACGTGTTCTGGGAACTTAACTTTGATTTTCTTCCCAACTATTGCTACAACTCATCTACAAACAGGTCGGTGATGAATTTGTTTTACCCCGACCTCGCCTCCCCCCCCCCCCCCCCCCCCCCCCCCCACACCCAACCCGAAACCCAATCTACGTTAGGAAAGGGGATATAAACCCTTGAAGCTGGTCTGTCACGTGGTACAAAGACGTCTTGGTAAGGAACATAAAACGCACTGGGAAAAGACAGAGAAAGAGCATTTTCCTTTGTTTGCCTTGTCCTGGTAAGGTTCTTGCTGTACAGCAAGCCATTTCTGTACCACGTGACTGGTGTAAAAAGGCCCATTCACCAATCAGGCCTTCCCCCATAAACAGGTCAAGGGTTTATTTGTGTGGATTCTCCATATCTCCGGGAGAAATTAAAAACTGCAAACAGATTTGCAAATAATAACAAGAAAGAAAAACTTGAAGGACCAGTAGACATACAACCTGAAAAACCGTGGGCATTTTGATATGGAATTACACCTCACTGAATTAAGAAAAGTTAATCCAAAGAAACTCCTCTCCCCTAACCCCTTGGGAGGGCCTGAGAATCAGCGTGTTTTACCACTGACAGTTTCTAGAATTCTTCAGTTTTAGTTTCGCGCCAATTTGGGTTGATTTTTTGGACACCGCATTGAACGCCGTGTTTACTTTCCCTTTTGTTTCTTGCAGATTCGTTCCCACGTCTCTCCCTTTAGTTGACAAAGTTTCCAGAGAACAACCTCCAAAGCAAGCTCATCATTTTTTCTTTGGTACAAAGGTAAACACGATGTTTTTCCACTGAATAATTTAGAGACAGACACAAGAAAGCTCAGAAAAACTCTGAGCTCCAGGTGAGAATCAAACTCACGACCTTCCTAGTCCGAGATCTAATCACTGAGCTACTGGAGCCTCTATGGCAAGAACGGTCGAAATTTTTAATAATCAGTGGCGGATCCGGGGGAAGGCCCCGGGGGGGCCGCCCCCCCCCCCCCCCTTATTTTTAGACTAAACTAACGCCCAAAGGGCGGAAAAAATTTGGGGGGAGACCGGCCACACTTATCGCTGGCCGCCCCTCCCCCTACCCTCTTATCTCAAGGTCTGGACCGGCACTGATAATAATCACACCAGTCATGGAGGACTGTATGAGGGACTTGCTCGAAGATGCTTTACATTTGGTTGCGCGAACTTTGCTGTTTACTGGCATCATTCAGAGTTCATTGATGTCTTTTATCTAATCCAGCTTCAGAACTCACTCTTCAACGCCATTGGTTCACTGTACAGTAATTTTGTTGGTGACATCCATTTTGCTTGCATGGCTCGTCTGCTGGGTTACCAGGGAATAGCTGTGGTTATCGAGGAGCTACTCAAGATCATCAGAAGTGTGGTATGTAGTGAAAACGTTGTACTTCCTGGTACTTGGCTGAAAAGCACTAAGTGACAGGTTGCCCCAAGGTAAAAAAAACTCACTTTTTCCTGTTTAGACGATGAACAAGTGCTTTGCTATTTCTACAACAGCGACTCCGAAAAAAAATACTTTGCGCGATCGACCGTCGCATAGATTTCCCGCGGCTGCAAGGTAGATGGCCTGATCACGCGCGAGTCTGACTCCCTGGATGTGGTTTGTGAGTCTTTTGTGTGGAGTAAAAGAGTTTTAGCATGTGCCAAGTTCTTGTCCCTGTAGGAAACGTGCTTTTGGTGTTGGAACATACAACAGCAAGATTATGTTACATTAAAGTTTATCTACCTTTGCCAAAATGTGAAGTGAAAGCTGTTTTTGTTTCAACGATTTTAAGACTGAAAGCGTTTGGATACTTCTTGGTTTTACGGAACTCCAAGTATTGTTGTTAGTAGTGTAGTTATGTGGTAGCGTGGGTGTTGTTCTTTGTGTTACACGGGCGGATCTAGGGGGAGGGTGCAGGGTGCAGGGGGTGCGCACCCCCCCCCCCCGAGATAACCTGCTGTTTTCTAATACAACTGGTATTCTGCCAAAAAAAAAACTAGGTGGTTTATTGGTATTGAAGTAGAGCAAGAGACGAGTGTACCCCTTCCTGAAAAAAATCCTGGATCCGCCCCTGTGTTATGTATCTTAAGTGTTACGTCATTTGTTGATCATTTCACGCAACATGTAAGGAACTGAATAGTGCAACGATTTGTGGGAGGAAGGGCTGGGGGATAGGGAGTTTCGTAGCATCATAATCTGTAGTGATAAGGTTTGTGTTTCATAATGTAACTTAAGCTAACTTTCTCTCTGTTCACAGCTCCATGGCCAGTTACAGCAATACATAGCCCAGCTCATCGAAGGAATGCCTAAGAAATGCGGTCTTCCTCGCTTCGAGTACGGCTCCACAGGTACGTATATAAAGTTGTTGAGAATTTCTTGGGAATATTCTTTATCCTACGGAACGTCTCATATGATGAAATTGATAAATAGTTTGTTCGTAGTGGAATTGCACTTAACTTTAAGAGCTATTCAGATAATTGGAAACAACTTATCCAAATGGAGACAGAAAACCCCGAATGGCAGGAGACAAAATGCCCATATTGAAAAACAAATTTCTCCTCCACGTTTTGCGAATACAGCCGTCTCTCCTTGCTGCTAGGAAGAGAAGTGAGGAGAAACAATGACGTCACGGCAGCCATATTGGTGTTCCAAACAAATTCTGTGGGAGTTAGACTCTTCTTAAGTAAAAAATTTATTTTGTTCCCATAAATTTGCATAGATGCTGGCCACGTGAATGAATGCGCTCTATAAAGCCCACGCTCAGAGAGTCTAACTGCGTGTTACCGTTTGATATTACGCAAATTTTTTTACAGTACGTAATCTCACCTCGACAAATGAGCCAGCTTTTTTTCTTTTTATGTAGTTCGCCGCTAGAGTGCGATCATGTGTACATGTTTTCCAGGTAGTGGGCTGTTATTTAGCTTTATTTCTCCTACAAACTGATATTCCATAGATGGAGTTTAGTGAAACAGTTTTTCTACCCTTTTTTTCAGGTGTCCTTGAATATTATCACGCTAGTCTTGAGCCGATAATGCAGTATCCATACCTCAGAACTGACGTATTTCAGGGATTCAGAGAAATCGGCAATGCCATCCTGTTCTGCTTACAACTGGAGAGTTTCTTGGTAAGAAACATTACATTTAGACTGCGAGTAGTCCCTCATTTCGCCGCGTGCAAGATGAGGTGAGAAGCGGGGGATTTTTTCTCATCTCTCCGTTCATCACCTTCCTCGCGGTTGGCAATTTTCACGTGGCGAGCGCATAGAGCGAGCGCATAGAGCGAGCGCATAGAGCGAGCGTCTACTGTCCCATAGGAAATTAAGGGACCACTCGTCGCCTACATTACATTCATGACGTGGATGTCAACATACAATAGCCCTAGCCCCAGCGGTCACAGGAGAAACTGTGCACCTATCCCTCCCCTAAGCTAACATTTTGCCCTAAGTGAGAAGTGTTATTGTTAGCTTAGGGGAGGGGTAGCTGGGTAGTTTCCCAGAAACCTTAATTGATCCCAATATCGCTTTCCTTAGGCTGATCCACAGCCCTAACCTAAGGTTACATAGAACGGACTTTTTCGAACATCTTGCGACGACTGCTCAGAGAACGCTGTGAATGTTTCTGTAACGTTTCTTTTTTTCTCTCATTTTAGTCTCAGGAGGAGATCATGGATCTACTTCATGCTGCACCCTTCCAAGGAATTATCCCCAGACCGTATCTTAAAGGTACTGCTAATAAATTATTGGACATCTCACCAAAGGCACCTAACATGAAACAACATGGCGGTCGAGTCTCATTCCGTAAATTGCCGCTTATAAGAAGCCCTGGGTTATACATCTTCGTAAGGGGCGTTAGGAAGGCTTATGAACAGAGAGGCTTATATCCTAGGGGACTTATACTCGGAATGGTAAAAGTACTTAGAAAGAGGCTTTAGCAGTGCTGATCAAAATACGTTTTACATTTACTGGTTTTTAATAAAGCTTCAAAACGTCATAATAAATCGAATTCATTTCAATACAAGCTAGAGCAGACTTTTATCAAGAGGGGGTGGGGGGGGGGGCTTATAATCGGATGTATTTTTTTGTTTACAAGTGGATGGGCGTATATAAGGGGAAGGGTGGGGCTAATGGGCGGGAGTTTACGGACGGTATGCGCTAACCTACGTAGAAAGTGTTTCTGTTTGGTTACGGAGCGATGAAAGACCAAGGAACATGATTCTCGGTTTTGGCCACGCGAGAAATGAAACGAGAGCCAAAGCGCCATTTTTCGCGCGGTCTTTGACTCTCGTTCCTCGTTCTTTGCTCCTAAACCGCACGGAAACGCTTGCTACGTAGGCTAGGTATGCGCAAAAGATGTTTAACGCTTTTCACCGGATAAATTACCCCATTCTGATTCACGTCCTCGAAATTCCCAAAAAATAAGCCCGGGCCCGGTGTATTTTTCAAAGGATTTTGTTACTGTTTTGTCTTTAGTCCTTTAAGCACTACTATCAACACGCAAGTTCTCTTGCTATTCAGTAAAAATAATTTAGTTACGAAACCGGGCATTTTACTGTATCTTGGTTGATGATTATCTTGAGTTTGAACTATATCTAAGGTTGTCATCGGTAAAAGCAACTATTTGCAACCATTTATTTTTGTAGAGGGGGAAAAACTGGATGGCAAAATGAAGAAACTGGAGACGCAGTACAACTCTTTGCAAGTTATGTCCATCATCACCAAGCTTGGAACTAAAGAGGTTTTAAATTATATGTCATGCTTGTTAAAAATAGCTTTAACTTGTCTTCACATCAATAATTAAATTCCGAAAATAATGGTCCAGTCAGTTTTGTTAACACTACATTTTGGCATTGAACTTGTTTTCTGTCCGCTGTAGGTTACTACGCATGGCAAGGATGGATATGGATGAAAACTTTAAAAAAATTGGGCCAACCTTTTCAAGTTTTAATGCTATGTCTGCAAAAAAGACCTAAAACATAATTATAATCATTGGTAGTGTTTCCTGGTGAAATTTGCTTGATGTCCTCCAACACAGAAGCATTATTTGTGTACAGGAAAGGCCGCACTACTAAAGGATGACTTCTTAATTATACTTTTCTGGGAAACTTCCCACCTACCCCTCCCCTAAGCCAACATTAACACTTACTTCCCACTTAGGGCAAAATGTTGGATTAGGGGAGGGGTTGGTGGGCAGTTTCCCAGAAACGAATAATGATCCCAGAATTGACCCTATTAAGGCAATATTCTCGTGACGTAGCTTCTTTAAGTAATACGAAATCTGTTCCCTTTTGCAGCAAATAAACAACGGCCAAGAAGGCGACTTGTTGACGAAAGAGCGACTCTGCTGTGGACTGTCCATTTTTGAAGTGGTTCTCAAGAGGATTAAATCATTCTTAGTTCATGAAATTTGGAAAGAGACACCACCCGCTAACGGTGTGATGAATGTTGACGAGTGCAGAGAGTTCCACCGCCTTTGGAGCGCGATTCAGTTCAATTACTGTCAACCTTTGAGACAAAACGAACTCACTGTCGAGTAAGTAGCAACAGTTTTTCTGGTTGGAAAAATGTTAGGGTGAGTGAAGTCCTCCCCTTTTTCCGCCTTCTGTCCCTCCTGCGTAATGCAATTGCAACCTTGGGTGTCTTATCTTGTCTTGTTTGCCCAAGGGTACTGAATTTTTTCATAGATTTTTTAAAATAAGAACCTGTTTCAAACATAATTCTAAACAGGTTGTTATATAGAAGTGGTTTAACTGGCAAATTTTAGCCTAACAGGTTTTTAAAATCCAGGGCCCAGTTGTTCGAAGGCCGATTAGCGCTTAACCCAGGGTTAAATTTAAGCTGGGTTCCTTTTTCTTTTGTTCAAAAGCATTTTCTGGGATAATTTTCTATGCTGTTTTTAAGAGCATCCAATCATCAACCTGTTGACAAAAAAAGTGAAACTGAATTTCCTTTTTAAGCTTTCAAATCTGAATGCAAATTTCGCACTATTTGTGGGTTATGTTAACCCAGCTTTGAACAACCTGGCCCAGGTTCTTAGTCGCGGGGTAAACAAGTGCAAAACGATTACTGAAGAGGTTTCAGGTGAATGTTTGATCGCAGTATGGTGTGAATACCCACACGCGAGGTGGCCAATCAACTGAAACTTCTTCCACAGTATTTTCAAGTGGTACTATGTAATTACTTTGTACTTTTAACTTTCTAGTCTGTGGATGGACCATTCAAATGACACCTCTCTTGTATGAATCTAGCAGTACTTACGCATTGTACCATTGATTTTTCTCCATTCGTGTGAGGTCCTATCTTTTCTTTGACCAGTTTTGATCAGAAAATTAGTATTTATTTGATTTGTTTTATTTTTGCCACAGGCAGTGTTTCGGCGAAGGCCTCAACTGGGCCGGTTGTACACTCATCGCTTTACTAGGACAGGAGAATCGCTTTGAAGCGTTAGACTTCTGCTATCATATCGTCAAAGTCTATGCAGTGGACGCCAGGGATGAAGTCATCGGTGGAGTGGTCAGTACCTGTACACCCGTGGAGGCGGGGTGGAGGGGTACTCCGTACTCCGGATTTTAAGTGTTGGGGATGATCGAATGTGGGCAAAAATCAAAACCCAAAAAACTCCCTGGACCAAAAACTTAACCCCAAATAAATCCCATGGCGAATTCCGATACTTGTACTCTATTTGGTTACTCTATTCGCAGAACTACGCGGCCGGAATACACGTGCACTATCACGAATCTTCAGTTTTTTTTAATACCCCAAAAGTCCCTTCTTAAATCAAGCCACTCAAAAACAAATACTTGTCAAATTTTCCTATCAAAAACCCCCACAAATCCTTCGATCATCCCCGTCACTTGAAATCCCGAGTACCCTCCCCCCTCCCCCCTCCACCTCTGGGCATGTACATGTGGCAATTCTCAACCGCCAAAAATATATTTAGCCTAAACCAACAAGAGCAAAGACTCAACAAGGCTGATAAAGAGGTTGTTGATTCCTCATACGATGCTGAACTTTTTGTACGGTGGGAAAGTGAGAGGTGCGGGGTTACAAGATATCAAAATGTAATTTAGGGTGTGTTTTTTGGGAGAATCTTAAAAACGGATTTGTGATCTCAGATCTTATAGATTCTTCACAACCAAAGAAACGGAAAATCCAAAACAGATCATCTACCATGACAACGGCATGCCCTCGTGCTCCTTTTAGGAAAAAAAACAACACACTGATCCTGGCGGCAAAGACAGGAAGAAAAATAAAAGCAACATAAGCTACCTATGAATATACGAAATGTATAGATTTCGGTGTGAAACACAAACGTTTCTCGAATAGAATACACTCTTAAGATAGTAAAATTATAAGAATCAAAAACTGAAGCCAATGAACTTTTTTTTTCCTTTTTTTTTACTTGGAAAATAAACTGGCGTAAGCAGTCACTACATAGGTGCAAAAAAACATGACGAGTAAGGATTTCAAAACATTCTACGAATGTAAACAGCAAACATGGAATGATACGTAACTAATGGCTAAAAGTTAAGACGCCAGCAACATAGGTTCAGTTAGGATGTAATACTTGTACGGCATCTGTTGTGTACCGTTTTTGTTCGGAAAGCCGCTGGACAAAAATACTTGTTTCAAATTGTGAATCTCAAAAATGCGGATTTGGATTTGATCCGAAGAATCCACCCAGGGTGTGGATTCTATGGATTCATGGTCCGTTTTTGGATTTGCCCAAAAAAAGGTAAAATCCGTTTTTGGATTCGGAAATCCGGATTTGGATTTTTCCAAAAAAACGCACCCTAAGTTTGCTACCTCTCATTAATATTCTTAGCAAGTAAAAATCATCCTTTGTGGGATGACACCTACCATTCTACGGTGGCCCAGAAGGATCACACATGCAAATTAAAAATGTTACTGCAAATTAAAAATATTACCTGCAAATTAAATATAGTACATGCAAACTAAAAATTGTGCTGCAAATTGAAAATAGAAAATATATCGATGCAAATTAAAAATGAAAAGTCCTGCGCGCGCAGTATGAGTGATGAGGACCTGGTCCGAGCCGTGCGACCTGGCCTTACAGACGTCGGCCCATTCATTTTTCATTTTTGTAATATTTTTAGTTTGCATGTACAATTTTTAATTTGCAGGTCCTATTTTTAATTTGCAGTAACATTTTTAATTTGCAGGTAAAATTTTTAGTTTGCAGCAACATTTTTAATTTGCATGTGTGACCCTTCTGGGCCACCTTACCATTCTGAAGAATCTTATTTTAAAAATTCATTACCAGTAGGGAAATTTAGTACCCTAATGATTAGGCCACGCCCCCTCCCAACATAAAATACCTTTATAATGACATTACTTTTCTTTCTTTGGAGGTTTGACAGTGTAGTGAACTGAATGCAGAAATTTAACCTGCGAGCACCCAGAGGCGGCGAAGCGTCTTGAAACGTTGGGGGGGGGGGGTCATCTTTCACTCAGCCATGTGCCTAGCGCTACTCAAAAAAAAGCAGCAGCACCTGATAGGTTTTCAAGAATGTTAGTTTTCTAATCCAGTTGTTTCCTTTGCAGGATCTTAAGCGTCTAGTAAGCAGAGCACGTCACTTCAGAGTACTGAATGACCAAATATTCGCAGTGTTGAACAAGCATCTGAAGACCTCTGAAGGACCAGTTGAACATGTTCGCTGCTTCCAGCCGCCTATTCACCAGGCGTTTGTTTCTCCCATCTAATACAATGTGGAGAACTCCAACAGCCTTTAGTAACGGTTCAACTGAAGCAGATAGATTGTAGAACCAAATGTAAAGAAATTATTGGGTTATATATTTTGGGGGGGCGTATTCAGTCATTCTTGCTGCAGATTCGGTACGTTTCAGACCATTGTCCATGTTTGATCATTCTAACTCTGTTTTATGAAGCAAAGATATCACAAGGAACATTTTGAAGCTGATTGCTCTTACGACTTAACTGGTTAAAGAGGGGTCGTGTCTCATAGGAGATTTGCTGCCTGCAAAGCTTGTAAAAATGTCGGTATTCATGCGGTAATTTGGCCGGAAAGTGATCTTTTTATTGGGCTATTGCCTTTCTTTAGGGATAGGGTAAAAAAATGTTTGATTCTTTGGGGGTGAAGCTTTAATTTTCACGGAATTCTTCAGTGGTAGGACCTATATTCCTCAGGGGTAAACCCATATTTTATGAAAGTCTTCAGAGGTGAATGCAATGTTAGTCAATCTTAAGGGGTAAGAAGAAAATTTAAGTCCTCAACCGGGGAGTACGCATATTACTAACTGCAATAGCCCATTACAAGAATGTCAGAACCCTTTAAACCGTTCTGGTGGTCTTACTTTTCATTGTAAACTGTAAGGATGATTCGGGAAGCGAGGTTTAACTTATATAACTTATATTAGAACTTATATCTCTTGAAATACACGTCCTCGTCAAGACCACGCTTCTGAGTAAGTTGCGTAATCCCCTTATGCTCCAAGTTTCATTAATTGGCGCGTAGTAGCCTTTAAGAGTGCTTGAACTACAGTTTCTTCTGACCTAACTAGTAATTGTAAGATTGGCGCATAAAAGACTGTCCATGGTTATGAATAGTCAACCCTAGCTCACTCTTTAGCTTCCTTATTTTCTACCAGATCGAAATGTGTTCGCTTTTTGGTAAAGGCTTCATCTAAAAATAAAGCCTTTGAACAAAGAGGACTATCCTCACTTGGGTCAGTGTAGACAGGTATATACCAGTGTAAATAGAATGAAATATATTTTGTATTATTTTCACTTTTTTGTAATAAAAAGCAAGGTCTAAATTTCTGTGCATCTGTCTATTTATTTTCATCAAGAAAAGTATAGACTATGCATCAGTTTTAATGGCGAAAACAGCTCTTGGGTTTGAACTTGCAAATGAAAGAATGATAATTTTCTCGTACATTGCCGTGTCCTTGATAATTCCTCTGCTTGCTAGTATCCTTTGCACCCTTTTTTTTTCGCAAATATGTGTTTCGTGACTTCTTGAAAGCCATAGCGTGATTCTGTGACTGATCGCGTGACTATTATACTCTTTGGGCGAGTGGGGACTGTGCACACAATTTATTCTAATGTCAGTCGGTCAGTGATGATGATGGTGATAACGATATTAATAACAATAATAATAATAATAATAGTAAAGCGTGAAAAGCCCTTAAAACATCTGCGTGGGAGGACACGTTACGCGAGACTGTCGCGAAAGGGTTATGAGTGTTATAAAAACTTTGCACCATGTTGTAAACGAAAAGCGCTACAAAGAGCGATTACGGTCACTTCACGAAGAAGAATTCGACCATCATCGAAAGAATCCAAAACGGCCAGGATTAACTTATTCGGGACAAGACAAAGCCGACTAATCCTGATTAGCATCTTTCGGCCTGAATTACTTGACCTTACTCGGTGTGTTCAAAAGAGTTTGTGTCAACAATACGCAAGATATTAAGCCGAAAGCAATACAGAATAACATATAGCATTATATGTAATGAACACTGAGACGGAGGTCTAAGATTTTTTCATTCTCTCTTGAGGGAAAGTATTCACAAAGAAAATTATTCGTACATTATAACATAGCATAGTGCAGCTTAGAGTGCCAAATGACAACACACGCATCGGCTCCGCTACCTGTAAACATACATGTTTTTGTTCGTTTATTAAGGGGTTTTTTGAGAAGTGGGTGTACTTGAAGAACCGGGCTTGAAGAATTCGTCATCGGCTATTTTTTTAGAGAGGAATGACTTCGAATGCCCTTCTATTCTCACTGTTATTCCATATTTGGTTCCTTCTGTAGGTACCGAGGAACAGATTGCGTAACACAAAAGAAACATTACAAACAAACAATAAAGCCCCCAGGTGAACTCTATTGTTTCGTTCGTTTGTTTCTTTAGTGATGACGTTACCCTTGGACGTTACACCTGTAGAAAGACCCCATATTTGGGCAAAAGCATTCCGTGCTTCTGATTGGACATCTGAATACCCCAGCATAAATAAATAAGAGCATGGTGATAAACTTCTGGTCAGTATACTAGTGATTGCGAAAAATCGAGGCAGTTTGACGTTCTGCAACAGTATCAGTGAACGAATATGTTCATCGAAACAACCTGGCAAACAACAAGACCCAGTGTAACAGGAAGAGTTACATTTCTGCTCAACAACGATCACTTGAGCGATGTCAAGTTTGTTGCTACAAACAGCAATGGCGAAAGTAAACAAGTGATTCCAGCTCACAAATTCATACTGGCGATTGGCAGTCCCGTGTTTGAAGCCATGTTTTACGGTGAGCTGGCGGAGACTAAAGACACTATTGAACTACCTGACTGTGATTACGAGAGTCTGTTGGAGTTGTTTCGCTACATTTACAGCGATGAAGTAAATTTGAGCGGAAGTAATGTGATGGCAGTGCTATACTTAGCAAAGAAATACATTGTGCCTTCACTCGCCGACAAATGCATGGAGTATCTGAATGAAAAGATAAACTCTTTGAATGCTTTCAGCATTCTTCCATGGGCACAAAAATATGAGGAGAAATCGTTGGTCGATCGATGCTGGAAAGTGATTGAGAATCAGACAGAAGCGGCTGTCGAATCGGAAGGATTTGAGACAATTGGCAGATCCTTACTTGAAGAAGTTGTCGCAAGAGACAATTTGTCGATCAAAGAGGTCATCTTGTTTCAAGCTGTAGATCGATGGGCAACAACACAATGCGAAAAGCAAGGTTTGGCAGAAGAAGGTCCAATTAAAAGACGAATCCTCGGTGAAGAAATGATAAAAGCCTTGCGCTTCCCGGTTATGACGGGAGAGGAGTTTGCTGTCAACATTGTTGATACGAACATTCTAACTTCAGATGAAGTAGTCACCTTGCTTAAGTACTTTATAGTACCAACTTCGCCCAGCCCTGTCGCGTTTTCCAAGACTCCGCGGGGGAAATTGACTCATGCTGCAGATTGCATGACCAGCTGCAGGTTTCCCACATGTACTCCGACATCGTGGAATTACCATGGAGAGCGCAGTGATTTGCTCTGCTTTTCTGTGGACAAAACCATTACATTACATGGACTCCGCCTATTTGGCAGTGAAAATAACAGCTACACAGTAACACTGAAAGTTACGGATACTGGTAGTAGAACAACTGTAGTATCCAAATCTGGAACATATTATCCAAAACTTTTGCACTCCAAACGTTTTAGTTATCATGGATTTGAAGTTATGTTCGACTCTGCAGCTGTGTTAAAAAACAACACAAGTTATCTCATTGAAGCATTGATATCAGGTCCGTGGTCTGGAAAAGGAGATAACGGGCTGGGTACTGTGAAAGCGTCCAGTGTTACGTTTACATTTTCTTCCGTATACAGGGAAGACAGCAACAATACAAACGTTAATGGTGGTCAATTTCCAGAAATTCTTTTTTCCCATTAGATATAGATTTAAACAGTATATCCCCAAACTTCAGGGGCACCCAACAAGAATATAGTTCAAAACCACTCAAACATAACATTGTAAACATGTTTAGTATTTAAACGGTAGATATAGGCATATTTTTATCCCCTAAAAATTTTTCATCTGTTCAGATTTGCTAGCCGAAAGTCTAGTAATCCGAAAATTATGGGGATCAAAACTTACCTTTTTGAAAATTTCAGCCAGAAAAAAGGCTCCCGAAAATTCTAGGTGACCTTTTTAGGGTAAAAGCGGTTAAAAATGGGCAATTATACCTAAAATCCTAGGAGAGGCAGGCAAGCAAGAAATTTTACAACAATGTTCCAAAAATTCTAGACCTCAAATTGTCTTCCGAACAGATATTTTCCCGAAAATTGATGTTGGGTGCCCCTGAAACTTCTAACCCTTGTATTATGAAGTGGACACGTTCAGTGTAAGGATCAACTGCACTGAACAGAAACACAGTATGAATTATCTTCAGAAACAAGCCAGATCAGCTGGCGATGATGAGGGTGATGGAAAAGATTCTCCTTCTTAGTTTTCCTTGGCATTATATATTAATCTGTTCAGTATAATCAAAATCAAAGTGATTTACTTCATAAAAATAGTTAAAAATAATAATTAATTGTTAAGTGATGGATAGGTAATATTTGATTACAAATCCCATGTTCGTATTATATTTAGGTTTAAGACCCATATGCTATTTTAGACTTAATTGTACCAAGGGGATCTTCCCAGAAAAGCTCAATAGAGCTAGTTGCCAAGATCTCCTGCCATTATATGCATAGCAGATAACAAGGAATGAAAAAATATGTTGCCTGTTTATAATAGCAGGATCCCAGGGAAACTGGAAGAATGCAGTGTGCTGGACTAGCCTCACATTGATGCAACAGGGCCACACCAATACATTCCGGAGTGTTATGACAGTTTTCAGGAGAAGTCTGTTCAGAAGAGTATATATACTGATGTAAATATAATGTAATAGATGTTTTCACGTTTGTGTAATAAACAGCAACTTAACTATACTGTGCCTGCTGTTTTTATTTTATTTGTTTCATATATTCATTCAGTTACTAATTCGTCAATGGCAAAGAACAAAAAAAGTCCCCCTTAGTACCATACAACCTACACAGCTAAAGGCACAAATTACAGTGTAACTATTGAAAACTTAAACAATTTAGTTCACTCGGATTTTAGGGAGTGTTCATTATTTATCCTTTTTTTGAGTGGGCGGGGGAGGGGGTTGGCTACGTCATGGGGGAAGAAAAGTTTGAGGTGCATTCTTCCGCTGGGGGGGGGGGGGGGAAAGGAGGGTTTTTTCATGTCCCTTGACAAAAATCTCAACGCCTATTTTATTAGCAACTTCTTTGAAATACTATCAAACAGCCTTTTCTTATCAAGCAAAATTACAAGTTTTCAAACCCAAAATATCAAATTTATAAAACAAATATATTTTTTTTTTGATTTATTTTTAAACTTTATTATTTGAAATTCCCCTGCAACCATCTTGCGGCGGTGGTTGTGGGGTGTTATTTATGTTGGGGTTGTGTGGGTGGGGGGGGGGGGGGGGGGTGGGAGGGGG
Organism: Porites evermanni; assembly: GCA_942486025.1. Classification (NCBI taxonomy): domain Eukaryota; kingdom Metazoa; phylum Cnidaria; class Anthozoa; order Scleractinia; family Poritidae; genus Porites; species Porites evermanni. The sequence goes on along the minus strand of CALNXI010000123.1, from coordinate 86,150 downwards.
GGGGGGGAGAAAGTGGTGGGGTGGTTTTGGCGGTGGGGGGGGGGGGGGTGACATGAAGGTTTTTTCATGTCACTTGACAAAAATCTCAACGCCTATTTTATTAGCAACTTCATTGAAATACTATCAAACAGCCTTTTCATATCAAGCAGAATTACCAGGTGTCAAATCCTAGATATCAAATTTATAAGAACAATATATTTTTTTTTTGAGTTAATTTGCAACTGCTTAAATTGCAATTACCACTGCAACTATCATATCTTCAGTTAAATTTGTATTTCTGCAGTTCAAATCATCTTCATTAATAATAGTTTTAGTTAATGTATTTTACAACACTTGAGCTTGAAGGCTGGAATCAAATTAAAAGGTGAAGAACTACAGTGCCCAGACACACTGTCATATGGATTGTTGTGAAATCGTATATTGCGTTACGCTCGTTTGTATTTTTGTTTAATTCGTTAATTTTTTACAAGTTTGACATATATCATTATTATCACAGTTGTCTAGCCTCGGAGTTTTTACCAGATCTAATAGGAGAGTTCAAGGAGTTTTTTACGGAGTTATTTCATTCAGTTTTTTCCTATTTTGTTGTTCCTTTCTTTAATACGCTTGGAGGAACTATAACGTAAGTTCTGTTTCATTTTTGTCTTTCATTTTAGGTTTGTTTTACTCTCGATTTCCTTTTAATTTTAGTTGTATTTTCTTGCGTAACGCGTGTCTATGTATGTTTTCAGTTCTCGCCATATGCTTCATTGATACTGCAATAAACGAACTTTAATCGAGTACGGAGCGTGTGGTTGATCACAGCGAACTCCACCCGTGGGAAAGCGACATGGATACACCCAGGAGATGATGGAGAAATATATACTAAAGTGCTAGACGTTTAAATTCAATTCGTTAGCTCAATAATCCTTACCAACCTTGTGGACTGACCCAAGAGTGCGGGTAACGCAGGAAGATATTGAATGGAGACATAATGGCACTGAAAGTCTACAAGAGAATAGTGGCAAAATCGGGGCAAACGGCGGAGAAGCCCGGGGGAGGGACTACGCATATGAAAGGGGTGGGGATGCTCGTCGTCTCGCTTAGGGGTATAAATTTCATATTTTGGTCTCACTTAGGGTGTTCTGGGCAAAACCCCATCATATTTAGCCGTGAAGGTCTCGTTTAGGGTCGCACGCGAAAAATATAAATAGATGTCATATTGTCTGTGTTTCAACATGGTCTCTTTTAGGGGTCAAAAAAAGCTTGGGCCACGCTCAGATCAGTCTCCTTCAGGGGTTTAATATAATATTTCCGACGAGCATCCTCACCCCTTTCATATGCGGAGTCGCCCATCCGGCGCCCCCCCCCCCCCTTCCCCTCCCCCCCAGGACGGGGAAGCTCCTGAGCTGTGTTGCTGAAGCATTTGGATTCCCTTCTTCTGATGACATATGAAAGGGGCGGACGGAGGATTTTGTGATAGAGGGGACCTAGAGAAATAGTACAGTGGCAATACGGGTGCGATAGCGCCCATCAGGACTGCGAACTGCGCACTCTTCTAGCAAGTTTCGGGCGCATGCTCTTTATGGAAAATTTTGACATTGAAGTTCTCTGAGATGCAATCTAGTGCATTCTGGACGCATAAATTTAGCAAATGCCTGGATTCCAAATTGAACGTGTATTAATGCTGAAATATTTAATAAACCACAGGTGTGGTTGCGGTCAAAGAAGTAATTAACACTTTATGATGCTAGCAGGGCTGAAGTAGTCTGCTACACAGCCGTTTTTAGTGTCGTCACGCAACGCTCTAGTGTGGAGGAGCGTTGCGTGACGACGCTAAAAACGGCTGTGTAGCAGACTAGGGCCGAAGCGATTGGGGCGAAAGTACAACCTCCCAGCAAAGACAACGTTCGATAAATTTTCTTGTTAACAATGTTTATGAAAGAAAATGTATTTAAGACACAAAGCTCGAAGTACCATCCTTCACACGTTTACAAAAGAAAAAAACTCCCGGACAAAAGCGGGGGCGGGTCCCCCTGGGCCCACCCCTAAATCCACCCTTGTTGTACCTCTTTGCGCGGGCGGGGTTGCACATTTTGCGGTGAAATCTTCGAGGGTTTACAAATCGCCGAAAAGTCAGGTCGTGTACTGCAACTTTGAACTTGCGACATAGACAATACAACCACCTCCGTTCTCAGCGCCAATTTTGTTTAAAGAAATGGGTTCTTTTATAGACCTTGTCACGGTTTTCGACGCCATCTTGACGAGTAGGCAAACGCGTGAGAAATTAAAGTGTTTGTATGAGAATCTAATTTCGAATAATTTCCGTAGAACAGCTGTTCTGAAAAAAATATGATTTGTAAACTAAAGCTTCACAATTTGAGGGCGTTACATGCACTAGAAGACCTAGAACCACTTTTTAAATTTCCTATACATTTGTCTCTAGGAAAGTCCCCGGAAAATTACAGACAAACATATGAAAAATCTAAAGCAAGCCTCTGGAAAAATTTAAGCACAGGTACGCCTCCAAAATTTTTTACGACAATCCTTTGCTTTGTAGCTTTAGTTTGCAATTGATATTTTTTTTCAGAACAGCCGTTTTACGGAAATTATTCGACATTAGATTCTCATTCAAACACTGTTATTTCTCACACGTTTGCCTACTCGTCAAGACGGCGTCGAAAACCGTGACAAGGTCTATTGCTGTAAGGTTAACTTCACGGCATGGTTGAAAATTGGGCTCCAGTACAGTGGAAATTACAAAGAAATTCAATTGGCTCTTGGTATTGTTTCATGTCTTCAAAAAAGTTTTAGTTCGACGCTCGAAATGAAGGCAATTGAGCAAGAACGATGGCTTCGTAATGACAATCACTGTTACAGTGCTGATCGTGTGTGAGCCCAGGCTGCCTTATGAAGGTTTCGTGACCTCTTATCGCGTGACGTATTTAACATGCGTTGATATTGCGCGTGTGCGGCTATCATTTGTTGCTCAACTCATGCTAGGGTGTAAAAGTTACTAAAAAGGCGAGATTTTTTGACTTCTTACTACAGTTTGACTAAACAAATATGTCTACCGAAACAAACTGGCAAACGACAAGACCCACTATCAGAGAAAGAGGCAAGTTTATGCTCAACAATGATCGCTTGAGCGATGTCAAGTTTATTGCTACAAAGAGCAATGGCGAAAGCGAAAGTAAGCAAGTGATTCCAGCTCACAAATTCATACTGGCGATTGGCAGTCCTGTGTTTGAGGCCATGTTTTACGGCGAACTGGCTGAGACTAAAGACACTATTGAACTGCCTGACTGTGATAACGGGAGTCTGTTGGAGTTGTTTCGCTATATGTACAGCGATGAAGTGAATTTCAGCGGAAGTAATGTGATGGGAGTGTTATACTTGGCCAAGAAATACATTGTGCCTTCACTCACTAACAAATGCGCAGAATATCTGAAAGAAAAGTTGGATCCTTCCAATGTTTTCAGCATCCTGCCATTTGCGCAGAAATATGAAGAAAAAGCCCTGGTGGATCGATGCTGGATGTTGATTGAGAATCATACAGAAGCGGCTGTAAAATCGGAAGGATTTGAGACAATTGAGAGATCCTTACTTGAAGAAGTTGTTGCGAGAGACAATTTGTCGATCAAAGAGGTCTCCTTGTTTCAAGCTGTAGATCGATGGGCAACTACACAATGCGAAAAGCAAGGCTTGGCAGAAGAAGGTCCAATGAAAAGACGAATCCTCGGCGAAGAAATGATAAAAGCCTTGCGCTTCCCGGTTATGACAGGAGAGGAGTTTGCTCTCAACGTCCTTGATACAAACATTCTAACTTCAGATGAAATAGTCACCTTGTTTAAGTACTTTACAGTACCAACCTCTCCCAGGCCTGTCGCGTTTTCTGAGTCTCCGCGGGGGAAATTGACCCATGCTGGACATTGTATACGCTGCTGCAGGTTTCCCTTATGTAGTCCAACGTGGAATTACAATGGAGAGCGCAGTGATTTGCTCTGCTTTTCTGTGGACAAAAACATTACATTACATGGACTCCGCTTATTTGGCAGTGAAAATAACCGCTACACATTAACACTGAAAGTTACGGATACTGGTAGTAGAATAACTGTAGTATCCAAATCTGGAACATATTCTTCAAAACTTTTGCACTCTAAACACTTCAGTTATCATGGGTTTGAAGTTATGTTCGACTCTGCAGCTGTGTTAAAAAGCAACGCAAGGTATCAGATTGAAGCGTTGATATCAGGTCCTCCATCTGGAAGAGGATGTAACGGGCTGGGTAGGATCTTTGATACTGTGAAAGAGTCCGTTGTTACGTTTACATTTTCTTCCGTGGATAGGGAAGACAGCAACTGTACAGATGTTAACGATGGTCAATTTCCAGAAATCCTGTTTTCCGTTTAGATAAGGTGTATACGGTGAACAAGGTATATCCAAAACGTCTAACCCCTTTTAATAATAATAACTAGGGTATCTAAAAGATAGTAATGCTGCGGCACATTCTGTTGATACTGGCATTAGTTAGGCAACGAGACTTAAAAGAATCGAAAATGACATTGAATGTCCTATTTACATGTTGGAAAGTACTAGAATATTTACTATCAGTCTATAGATCGTTTTCACTGTCACGCAACAAAAAAATAAATTGGAAACCGTCCAGTGGAAGAAGCCGAGAAAATGACATGTTACAAAAGACTAATATATAAACAATTTGTCCAAGTCTCAGGTCTTTGTGGCCCACAGTTTCTGAGTTATTTGCCGAAACGTTTCACGCACCCTTGTAGAGCTTTGTATGGAGACGCCATATTGGTGTACCGTTTTGGTCCACCAATATGGCCGCCGGAAATCAACAAAACATCTGGAGTTCACTTTTTCTATAAAAGCTCTTTCTTTTCACTCGAGAACCAGCCTACGTGCGCATAAACATATCTTGTAATACTTGAAATGGTTATACTGCTGAAAATCAAGAGGAGAGACTTTTTTCAACGAGACAGCATTCCTGTTTTGGTGTCACGCACTGTGAAAACTCGGAAGTTCGTATTGCTGTATTTTCGAAATGAAACATGCTACGGGAATGGAAACTTGAACAAAGATTTATTTTTTGTTTATCTTCAACCTAGTCTAAATACGAATTCGTAAAACCTCGCTGTTTTGACTTAACAGTTTGATGACGTCACTGTGAAAACCATCTATAGAAAGAACTCGTGGGAACGTTGTTTAGAAAATGATCAAGTGGTTATAACTCTGGTTTTCCCACAGTAAATTGTGGGAAATAATAGAAATTCAGATTGTTTATCCATATATTGAATATACGGTGCACGATATTTTCTCTGGAAACACAATACTTTTCTTGCTGTTTGTTGCACTTTATTAAGTAACAGTTATTTAGCTATATATTTATAGAAAACAACAACACAAAAAACGGAAAAAAAAGAAAGAAGGAATAAAGAATTCGGTAGGATTCGAACACTGCACCTTCGGCTCAACGCGACTACACCTAACCACTACACCACAGAGGCTGATTACGTAATTTTGTAGGAAAAGTCTTGATTTTATTATTTTATTCCTTTTCCATGAAACTTCCGCCGGCAAGATGATCGCCAGCCGCATTAACCGAGCTATTAACAGTGAAAAAACAATGTAAACGCATATTCCATGGCAATGAATGAATGAAAGAACATAATTATGCTTTTCAAAACGCCGATACACGTCCTCGTCTGCAAAGTAGGACACAAAACATATGTTTTGTTATCTCGATTTCCGCTGTTATTTTGAAGCGAATGGTCAAAATCATCCATTTTCGGCTCATACAGTTTCTTAAGAATAGCACTGCATGACATTTTCTCACTTTCACATTACCTTCTAGCAAGCTGGAATTTGTATATCCCCCGTATTGCGGAGTCGACGAGCAAATGCTCATCTTCTCGTCAGGTTTAACACCTGGACGAGTCAAAGGCTCTTGAATTGAAATCCAATCCCCAAGTTAACCATCGTACTCATCTGAAAGACTCCTGCGTGTCTTGAAATTTGGTAAGACCTCTAACCGTGCTGTAGAAAATTTGCCACAAAGAAAACTCTAAGTCTGAGCAGCGAACGATGTACTCTCTCACCCACCGAACTTCCCCGTGTTTTTCTTTGAGTTGTTCGTGGCGCAATGCACTCTGGTTAAATGCAATGCATTGTGGTAAAAAGTGATGAATTCGAGAATTCGTCGCCCCTTATATATTTCCTTTAAATCCTGATTATGTTGCTGCTCGCTTCCTTCGGTCGCTCCGCAGCAATAATAATAATATTAAGATAATAATAACAATAATTTTAAAATAGTAATAATAATAATCTTTATTCAACCGATAAAATACCTATCGAAAGTTACAAAAATCTTTAAAAAAAATGTAAATTAAAAATAACAATTAAAGTAATATCATATTCTTAAGTTAGAATTAAAGCATAGCCTGTTTACAAAACAGTTTTTGAAACACTCGGTTTCAACTAAAGGTACCTGAAATGTCTTTCTTCGAAGCCTCTGAGAACAGTCCTTTACAGTCGGTACTGAGATAGAGTATAACGGATGGCGCTTCGTCCTCTCTAATTTTATCATAGGGCTTTCTGTCAGATTGTTCCAAAAGATCATAAATACTTAATTTGTCTGAGGTGTAGCGTCTTTAATGGCATCCCTTCAGAAAGCAATCCATAACAACAAGGTCAGCCTTGCTAGCACCATAAAACGAGAGTCCATAGGTCAGCACAATTGATTTAAATAGAAGGTCAGCATCTTTCTGCCCATAACCCTCTTTCCTTAATCCGCTTATTACAAACACGCATTTTTTAGCCTCCAATAATTTGGCCTTCATGTTCGGAACATTTACTGTTGGATTGGAAAGTTACACCTAGTAAAGTTACACGATCATATTACTTAATATTAAACATTTCCGGGTATAGTGAATTGTTACATTTCTTTCTAATTACTAGCTCCTTACATTTAGCCGTATTACATTTCATTCGCTATTATTGTTGGTCCAAACCATAAATTGTGCAAATTGCGCTCTCTCAGAGTTGTCCAAACTTTCGTTCACGATAACCAGCATAATGGAATCGCTGTTCGCGTACTTAACCATCGATACATTGTCGAGGTTGCTGTCGGTTTCCAGATCGTCCAAAAACAAATTGAAGAGATGAGGTCTACTCACACTAAATTGCGTTGTTTCTTTACTGATCATCATCCAATCACACCCCGTACCGTTGTATACCAGCCTTTGCTTTCTATCAGACAGGAAACTAATATACCAGTTAACCATATGTAGACTCTGTGGGCTTACTTTTAGTTTTTAGTGTTTACCAAATCAGTGAATAGCACTTTTCGCGCGTTTTGATTGGCTCCTGTAACTCGGAATATCATTCACTGTTTTACGACCGGAGCCAAGATGGCGTCTCGCTTCGAGGCATTTTCGGAAGACGAAATTTGAGCGATAGATGAAGCAGTCTTAAACAAATACCAAGAAAGCGACTATCCTTGGCTTGTCAGTGTTTACTGGTAGGTAGAAAACTATTCAGTAGTCCAGTACCTCACATGAACCTCTAATTTCAGTGGTCGACTAAAACAATATTAGGTAATATTGCCTTTTGTTTCAGGGATAGGGGCATTGTTAGTCTAGTTATGTCACCGTTTCTATTGTTTTCACAGCCAATTGTGTGAGCTGTTCAGTGAGGTGCTGCTTGATCATTTTCAAGCAGAATTTGCAACAAAATCGTAAAATGCACTTGACAAAGTTCCCGAAATGTTTGTAAATTGTAAATAAAAAGTCCTACTAAGTGATGTTTTTAATTTGAAAAAAGTTACTTTTTTCATTTTTATCCAACTGATTTGGCGTCAGTGTCGGTGAACAGTGTTAGTTATACATATACCTCGACGCTTCGCTTCACTATTCACCTCCCCTTTGGGAGATAGTTGTATAATATTTCGAAAAGGACACGTTCAGTGTAAGGATCGACTGCGCAGAATAGAAATTTCGCATAAATCATATTCAGAAACTGAAGTCAGATCGGCTTGCAGAGAGTAAGGGGTACAAGAAATAGGGGACGCAAGAGAATGTCCTTCCTAGATTTCCTTAGCGTGTGAAGACTTGACTCAAAATACAAGACAGTATTTTACTTTATAGTTTTATCCCTGTTTTTTTTTTTTGTTATTGTTTGTTTTTGTTTTTCTTGACTGTTTTATTTTTTCAATCAGATTCACTACACGGTACAACAAGTAATTGTGATATTATTCGCTATTCGATAAAATCGGAGTGAATTGAACTCAGTGTTGAAGGTTATACTAAAATTTACACTATAATTTGCTGTATTTCTTTTCAGGTGCCTTTGATTGCGTAGGTAAGTCGAATGCTCAATAAATATCTTATAATACTTCTTTTCGATCTGTGCCCTTCTCTTGATAAAAATAGATAAAAAATACATAGTCAAAAAGACAAATAAATAAGAAACGGCAGGCACAGTAGTTTAAAAGGCTAAGCTGCTTTTTATTTCATAAAAGTGAGCATTACACTCCCAACGCATTAACATGGTTATGATAGCTTTTCCCGCAACTATCGTGTATAGGTATAGCCTTGAGGCTAATCCTGTACAATGCATGTTTTTAGCATCCCGGGATCCTGTTCACAGGCAACATAATTTTCTAGCCTAATTTCAACTGAAAAAAGGGGTACGATCTTATCTTGTTTTAAAAGAAGCAAATCAGTTTAACAGCAAACAGCTCTCTATGATTTAGAGCCAAGTCTTTTATGTGCTAATCTTATAATTACTAGTTTTGAATGAAAACTAAACTCGGAGCAGCCCCAGTGGCTATCAAAATCGCAAACCGTGGAATTTGGTGCCGAACGGAAGACAGTGCAATGTCTGCGATGTGTTTTGGTGATTCTTGTAAATCAGCTGATCATAGCGAAATAGCTCTGATTAGACTTTGAATGGACTTGGTTGTCGTGGAGATGGATTTAACCTCTCTTCCGGGATCACTCTAATTACAATTTTTTTCATTACAGTGGACATAATGCGTTTGCCCAGAAATCCAAAAATCTGTACTTAATTCAGGAGAAACTTAATCGGAAATAGAATCGCCCTCTTCCTCTTCCTGAATTCACTTCAGGAGCCGACCATTTAACTCAAGTAAAATTTTGGGAATCTCTTCGTTCGGTACAGAATTATATATGCTACCTTGCCCGGCTAAACGTTTAAATTTGACATTCTTGTAGACCGAAGAGGGTAATGCAAGGGGGGTGTTGACGGGAAAGATTTTATTACCAGAGATAGGAGCAAAAATCGGGGAAAACGGGAGAGCTCCTGAGCACGTCCCTTGCTCTTAGAGAACATGTTCCAGTAGCATAAGGATTCCCTTTTTTCTGATTGCATAAAAAAAAAATATTTAGAGAAAGTGTTCTGTTGGCCACTTTTGTACCTTTTTTGCACGAGCGGGGTAGATTTGGTCATTTATCATAGTGCTGATGTGTCGGAAATTTTGTGACGAGATTTTTGAGGGGCTTTACAGATTCCCGATAGGTCAGGCCGTGAACTGCCGCTTCCATGTTCTTGATCGTTGAACGCGTGACATATAAACGCAATACTGAACCACTTCCGTTCGCCCATCAGTTTTGTTTATTATTGTTACTATATAATAATAAAACAAAAAATCCTTACTTTTGAAGAAAAGTAAAACCGCCTCTTTCAATTGTTTTAAGATTTTTGTTAGGCCAACCTGTACATTATTTAAAATTGTGCTCATATTCAGGCTGCTTTGAATATTGATGTGTTCAGAGGTTTCGTGACCTCTTGGGAGATGGTTCGTTATTTTCTGCAACAGGTCGCGTGACATATTTTTATATGCATTGCGAAGGTCGCGCAATTGCGATCCTGACAAACTAAGACAAGCTGATTTCAATCACTAATGAAAAATTTTCGGCATCTGTATAGATTGGAGTTGAAATTTAATTTGAGGTGATATACACGACCCCACAAGCTTTAAGAGCATTAAAAACTATTACAACAACAACATCATTAACTTTGTTATATTGAACAGATATAATCACATCATATTATTATCCTCCCCCCAAAAAAAAGCTATCGTGTTTAAATAAAGATTATGTATGCATGTATGTATATGTTGTGGTTCAATTTCATCCTTGGTTTAAAATGTCCCTTTGTTTTACAACTCATTATCATACATTACCATACCTCAAAACAAAGGGGAGTAGAATTGAAACCAAGAATAAAATTGAACCACAACATATATAACCCTAACCCTAACCCTAGGAAATGCAACTACTATTTTTACTTAGGCCTACCTAGAAATGTGCTTCTGGGACTCATCTTGCCAATGACAGGAGTTAAAATGGCTTGCCAAACACACTTTTTGTATCTGTTGCTAAGGTTAAGCTTTTTCCAGCGTTCTATGTTGAATACTCAGGGACCAGGGAGCTATGGGGCTGGGTAGAGAGTAGAGCCCCCACCAACAACTTCATCAGGATTTTTTGAAATATTAAATTTACAATAAAATTTCACTATAAAAAATTGCGATAAAACATTTCTTAAAATCATTTTAAGATTAAAAAAAATTGCTAAAAAGCGACGACGTTTCGACGTTAGCTGAACGTCATTATCAAGTCAAAATAAGTTAGTGATTTTTGGTCTATAAATACTAAAAAAACAACAATAGCTGATTAAAAATTGTAACGTGAGAAAATATTAAACAAAGAGTTTCGCACGTATGGAGTGCGAAACTCTTTGTTTAATATTTTCTCACGTTACAATTTTTAATCAGCTATTGTTGTTTTTTTAGTATTTATAGACCAAAAATCACTAACTTATTTTGACTTGATAATGACGTTCAGCTAACGTCGAAACGTCGTCGCTTTTTAGCAATTTTTTTTAATCTTAAAATGATTTTAAGAAATGTTTTATCGCAATTTTTTATAGTGAAAT
>CALNXI010000123.1:43916-67738 GCA_942486025.1 Porites evermanni | reverse complement strand
TTTTTTCAAAATCCCCCCCCCCCCCCCCCCCCCCCCCTCAAGAGTTAAATGGTCGGCCTCTTATGCAAATTGTGTTCGCACGGTAAGCTATTTAAACCTGTAAGTGGATTACAATGCTGTCGAATATATGCCTAATTCAACAATTGGCTGGCCGCCTCAATGTTTATCGTTCTCTTACGAGTTAAACGACAATGAAGGTTTTGAATACCTGTTCTCGATGAGGTGCACTTCTTGCGATTGTGCTTCACGCCAGCGAGTCCTTCTACAAAACATGTCACTGACAGGAGACCTTGAAGGACGCTATTCAAAAAGCAAGTATTCCCGAGGTTGGAAATTCCCTTTGGATTCATTTCGGAAGCGACTGCTGTCAGAATTAAAAATTTTAATTCGAAGAAGAAAGAGCAACGCAAAGACAGGACGTTCGTGTACACACATTCGATGAGATAATTTAATTTCTTTCCCGCGTAAAAAACCAAAAAGTTAATAGATAACTTTCCCGCGAAAGTTTAAAAAAATTCCGTACCCTGTACCCCTGCTTTCACACTTCTAACCGTCAGGGGATTTGGGCGCAGGCCGTCCAACCCATCAGGAGGCTTGGTTGCTGATTTCAGCCTGGTTCCCAAGAAAGTGATCCCCAAAAAAATTTTTGATCAAGGTTACACAATAGCAGAAAAAACAACTAAAGTCTAATTTCGTAGAACTTAGAAGTTTATTATTATATTTTAAGTTTATTTCATGCTTAAAAGGGGTTGGACAACGCACATTGTAAATTTATCAAGCAAAAAGAGAAGATAAAAATATTAAAACAAATATTAAAACACTGACTGCGACTTACCTTTCGGTATTAAATGTAAAAGTTTCCAGCTTTACTGCAATAAAACTTCGGCTGAATGCTAAACTTGACATTGCATACAAATGGCTCAGAAAGGATTGGAAACTAATTGGGAAGGCTTGGTTACTATTCTAAGCTTAGTTTCCAAGCTCCCAAGGAAGTGATCCCAAAAAAACTTTTCGAGGCGGGCATCATTCTTTGCCCGAAGAAGTTACTAAAAAGGCGAGAAATTTGACGTTCTACTTCGGTTCCCCCAATCCAATATGTCTGTCGAAACAAACTGGCAAACAGCAAGACCCACCATCAGAGAAAGAGCCAAGTTTATGCTCAACAATGATCGCTTGAGCGATGTCAAGTTTATTGCTACGAAGAGCAGTGGCGAAAGTGAAAGTAAGCAAGTGATTTCAGCTCACAAATTCATACTGGCGATTGGTAGTCCTGTGTTTGAAGCCATGTTTTACGGTGAACTGGCTGAGGCTAAGGACACTATTGAACTGCCTGACTGTGATCATGAGAGTCTGTTAGAGTTGTTTCGCTACATGTACAGCGATGAAGTGAATTTAAGCGGAAGTAATGTGATGGGAGTGTTATACTTGGCCAAGAAATATATGGTGCCTTCACTCACTGATAAATGCATGGAATATCTGAAAGAAAAGTTGGATCCTTCGAATGTTTTCATCATCCTGCCATTTGCACAGAAATATGAACATAAAACCCTTGAAGATCGATGCTGGAATGTAATCGACGAACAGACAGAAGCGGCTGTCAATTCGGATGGATTTGAGATGATTGAGAAGTCCTTACTTGAACGAGTAATCGCGAGAGACAATCTAAAGATTAAAGAAGTAGCTTTGTTTCAAGCTGTAATTCGATGGACAACAAAACAATGCGAAAAGCAAGGTTTAGTGGCAGACGGTAAAGTGAAAAGAAGAATTATTGGAGAAAAAGCAATAAAAGCAATACGCTTTCCATCAATGACGATGGAAGAGTTTGCCTCTGTCGTCATTGATACAAATTTGTTGACGACAGAAGAAACAAATGGATTGTTTAAGTTTTTTGCAATACCCCGGCACAGTGCTCCCGTCGAATTTCCTAAGAATGAAAGACGGCCTCGCATCGTTCGCTGTGAAAGGTTTGGTTCAGTGAAGGGAATTTGGGGTTATGGAAAAAGTATAGACTATCTTGGTTTTACAGTAGATAGAGACATCAAATTACGTGGAATCTCCTTGTTTGGCAGTGAGAACAACAGCTACAAAGTAACATTGGAGGTAAAGAATGCCGATAATAATACCACCATAGTGTCCAAATCAGGAACATATCCTTCAAACATTTTGCCCTCTAAACGCCATCGATATCATGGATATGAAGTTTTGTTTGACTCAGCAGTTCTTTTGAAAAAGAATATTAGGTATAACATCGAAGCTTTTATAATTGGTCCTGACTCTGAAAGAGGAGAAAAGGGATTTGATACTGTGAAGGAGTCGGATGTTACATTTACATTTTCAAAAATTGAAGGCAAGGTAGACTCTAACGGTACAAGTCATAGCAGTGGTCAGTTTCCTGAGTTTTTGTTTTCTGTTTAGAGCCGGTTTTTTAAACCCATTTTACAATTTAATTGTTACAGTATTACTGCTTTATTCAGTATTTGCTTGTGTTATATATTCTTATTCTTGTGTTTTATATTCTTATTATAAATCTAGTCGTCATCGTCATCATCATCATCATCAAGTTAATCATCATCAAAAAGAACAAAAGAACTACCTGTAGTCCCAACCTAGTTATTTTTTCCAATTTTTTTGCCTTTGTGTTAAGCGCAAATGAAGTCGAAGTTTTCTTTGTGGCTGAAGACTAAGTCCTGTATAGCTATTGCTAAGGGTGATTGATGCGGAGGTTTTATTCAGACGATAAAAATGATCGTAAACGTTTTACGACTCAGTCAGTTTTCAGTGTTACAAGTATCTTTACCGTGAAACCCGGTTCAAGTGTCTTTCTTCCTCTTGGGCAATTTTGTCGGCGTGTTACCTCGAAAAAAGAGAGTACTCAAAACCAAGAGCAAAGTAATCCCAAGCTATTTCCCCAATCGGAGATTTTAATTTGGGAAAAGGTCTAGTGAAACCCTACAATAAGGAGTTCAGCGTTGATATCAGGTCCACGGTCTGTGAGAGAAAGTAGATTGCTCGTTACAGAGGATATTGTGAAAGAGTCCAGTGTTTCGTTTACATTTTCGTCCTTAGATAGGAAGACCACAACAGTTCAAACGCTATGTTTTCAGAGGTCAATTTTCAGGCGGAAATTCTGTTTTCCATTTAGATCAAGGAGTACGTTGTTCACAGTGTATTCCCAAACTTCTAAGCCTTTTTATATTGCTAAACGGGCACGTTCAATTCAGCGTAAGGATCGACTTCATAGAGTAAAAACGTTGAATAAATTCAGAAACAAGTCAGATCGGCTGGCGATGATAGGAGGGTAGGGGTGATAGGGATAGGGTGACACTATAATCAAATTAAAGTAGTTTCGCTATTCGGCTGATTTTAAATAAAACAGTCGTCTCTCCTCGCTCCCCATCACTAGGGACTTTTCAAAACGTCTCGGGGGGGGGGGGGGGGGGGGGGGGGGGGGTGGTAGTATGATGTGCATACGGTTGTGGGCGGCGAGGGTGCCGGTGGTTGGGGGGGTGGCTGGTGGGTGACTCTGGGTGTGTAAGGGGTGGCTCTCCCGTGGTCTCGGGGGAGGGGGGGTGTGGGAGGGTGGGGGGGGGGGGGGGGGGGGGGGGGGGGGCTGTTGATTCATTTATCGCACTGTGGCGCGCGGCCATATTAAATTCCGTGGTCTGCTGTTTTGGTGGCCGCTGAGGCTGCTCCAATTTTAGATCTCTCTTAACTAAAACTCTTCATTCGTGGTAAGATTAGCACATAAAAAATCGTAGAGTGCAGTTTGCTGTTAAATTTGCCTATTGAAAGATCAAAATAACGACGTTACCCCTTTTTTCATTTAAAAGGAAAAATATGTTGCCTGTTAGCAGGCTCCCAGGCAAGATGGAAAAATGCAATAGAGAGAGTTAAGATTCACGTTTACCGCAAACGGCAAACGTCAGACTCAAGTTGAGAATTTCTCAGAATAGAAAATAAGCAGATAAAAACAGTCCCGAACGATTCCTATGGTTAAAACTGGCATAAAACGACTTATTTTGGCGTAGAAGCAATAAAGAGTAAACGGAAATAAAGGGAAAACTTGGTCACGTGGTACAAATTGACGTCTGCCGTTTGGCGTAAACGTGAATCTTAATCCCTCTATGGATGCAACAAGGCGAAACCTGTACACGCCAGTGCTATGATAGCTTTCAGTAAAAGCCTCTTAACAGGAGTATACTGATGTACATATAACGAAATATTTTCTCTTTAGTTTTCACTTTTCTGTATTAAAAAGCAACTTGTACCCGCAATGAAATAAAAAGCAACTTATATACTACTGTACCTGCGATTTATTTCTTTATCTATTCTATTTAATCATGCATATTAAGAAAAGGGCACGGATAGAAAACAAGTATTATAAGGATTTTATCGACCACCTCACCTCTCTACAACTGACCCTACAACTGACCCACACAGTCGGAGGTAGAGACAGCAAATGAAATAAAACTTTGACAAACTTTAACAATGCAATTCACTCCAATTTTTTCGAATAGTGAATATTATCATTACTCCTCGTTGTACTTGTAGTCGGAAACTGATTTTTAAAAATACGTGGAGGAATCTTTAAGGTTAACTTCTTTCTCGTATAAAGATCGACGAGAGAACCAAGTCTTCATTGGACTTGGCTGTCATAGAGATGCCATTGGATTTAACCTCTCTCTCTCTCCCAGGATCATTCTTTTTATTGTTACAGTGGATATAATGCCGTTGCCCAGAAATCCACAAATTTGTACTGAACTGGAGGAGAAACGTCCGAAACTTAGGTAATCCTGACTTAAGTTTAGGAGCCGACCACTTAACTTACGCAAATTTTTGGAATGTTTTCTGACTGCATTTCTTGGTTCGGAACAGTGACTACACTAAAGTGCAAGACGTTTCAGTTCTAGTCGTTAGTCTAATAATTGACATCCTTAGGTAGACCAAAGAGTGCGGGTAATGCAGATGGAACATTGAAGGGAGAGATTCAGTTTTTAACAAGCAATGAAAGTCCTCAAGAGGATCGTGGTAAAATAGGGGCAAACGGAAAAAAGCTCTTTACCACTTGCCCTTATATTACTGCTAACATGTTGCTGAAGCATTTTGATTCCCTTCTTCTAATGGCATGTAAGACTATAGAGAAACTGTCCAGTGGCCACTTTTGTACCTCTTTGAACGGATGGGGTAGATTTGGACATTTATCATCAAGCTTGTGTTCTAGTGTGTTGTCCATTTGGCGGAGCGATTTTCGAAGACTTTACAAATCACCGAGAAGTCAGGCCGTGTACCGCTGTAACCACTACTTTTAGACCTTTTATGGTGTTCTTTTTAGTTTAACGTATTACAAAAGCAATACAGCCACTTCCGTTCTCTGTGCACATTTCGTTATCATTGTCCTTATATGTAATAAAAAGTAGCAATGTACAGGGGACGCAAAAGAGTCTCCTTCCCATAGTTTTCCTTAGCCCGTGAAGACTTGACTCAAAATACGAGACAGTACTTTACATTAAGGTTTCCTCCCTGTTTTTAATTTTTTATTTTTCAAAAAAATTAATTTCACTACAAGCACAACGAGGAATTATGATATCATTCGCTATTCGATAAAATCGGCGTGAATTGAATTGTTGAAGTTTGAACTTAAATTTACACTGTAATTTGCTGCTGTATTTCTTTTTCTGCCTTTGATGGTGTAGGTAAGCTAAGCGGGATGCTCAATAAAATTCTTATAGTACTTGGTTCCCATCCGTGCCCTTAAATAAATAGGTAAATAAAAAAGGCGGGCACAGCACTTTATAAGTTGCTTTTTATTACCAAAAAGTGAGCATTAAATAAAATCATTTTATGTGCATCAGTAGTCTTCTGTTAACATGGTTAACTGTGGCTTTTCCCGAAACTGGCGTGTGTAGGTACAGCATCGCATATCATCCATGTGAGGCTAATGCTGCAAGGCATTTTTCCAACATCCCGAGACCCTAGCCTGTTCACAGACAGGTTAATTTTCCAGCCTTTCAACTAAAAAAGGGGTGCGTTGTTATCTTGTTTCAAAAGAAGCAAATTTAACAGCAAAATACTCTCTACGATTTTGAGCCAAGTCTTCATGTGCCAATCTTATCGTTACAGTGGACATGATAATACCGTTGACTAGAAATCTTGTACTAAACTCAGGACAAATGTACGTAATCAGAAATAACATCGCCCCCTTCCTCCTCCTGACTTAACTTTAAGATTGGACCATTTAACTTAGGTAAATTTTAGTTAGAATTTTGTACTGCATCTCTTCGTTCGGTAGAGAACTATACTAAAGCAATAGAGAATAAAAGTGAATTCATTTCGTGATTCCACTGATAATTGATATCCTCGTAGACCCAAGAGTGCGGTTAATGCGCGCACATGGGATATTGAATGGAGAGGTTGCTTATGGTACTGAAAGTCTGCAAGGGGATTGTGGCAAAATACGGGCAAGCGGGAGAACTCCTTAACACTTGTTTTTTATTTTATTTATTTTTTTATTTTGAATAATATCTATTGAGGAGTGCCCAGTTCAGCGAGGTTGGTTTGAATGGGGCCCTGATGAAAAGAAAAAAACAACACAAAAAACAATACTGAACAGATTTAAAAACTGGAACAACTAAGTATAGCGAAAGTATTGGAGGCTCAATTTGGCTTGGATCTAAAGTGCCTTTTTAGGCCTAACCCAAACTTAGTTAAATCATGCTCGCTCATCAGGGCCGGAGGAAGTGTGTTCCAGATCTTGGCTCCGCTGAACCTGAAGGAGCCCTAGTACAGCTGTACTTAGTTTATAGCGAACATTTTCCACAAACATTAAGATTCCTCGGCTTCTTCTGATCGCATAGAGGAGGAAAACTGTTCAGTGGCGCTGGCATGGCGATGGCTACTTTTCAGAAACTATTTAAGAAAGTTGTACAGAACAAGCTCCACGGCATTCTCATTAATGTTAATACCCGTAGTTCGAACCTAAGAAACGCATGGAAATTTAGGCCCGTAATAACGTCCAACGCCCTCAAAGCTTAAGCTGTGTTCCCGGTCTATAGTTTTAGAAGTTTCGATTGCTTTTTATCCTATCGATTTTTTATTTTTTTATTTTTTAACAAATCACAATTTACAGTAGTGTATTCATGTATTGTTTCTGTTATTCGTTTCTTTCATTTTTCTTCATAAACTAGCTTATTAGTGGTAGTATTTTTAAATAATCATAGTTATTTGTAAATAATCGCCTAATTCAACCTCTCGCTTGTGACGTGATCATAAATAAAATATTTATCTATCTTGTACCTCTTTGCAAGGCGGGGTAGATTTGGTCATTCATCATGATGCCTTATTGTTGCCCATTTTGCGGACGTTTTTCGAGGGCTTTCGAGAAGTCAGGCTGTAAGCCGCTGCAGCCACTGCTTTTAGACCCTTTATGGCTTTGTAATGGTAACCACTTTTACTGTCCTGCTCATGTATCCAGGCTGCCTTATAAATTTATGCTATCTGAAGGTTTCGTGACCTCTTGAGAGACATTGCGTGATATTGTGCGACAGATCGCGTGACGTTTTTAATCACATTTAATTTATATTGCGCGTGTGCGGGTATCATTATTTTGTTGCTGGATTCAAAGCAGGTGCTCAAGTGTGAAGGTTTAAAAAAGGCGAGATATTTTGACTTCTTACCACAGGCCGACTAAACAAATATGTCTATCGAAACAAACTGGCAAACGGCAAGACCCACTATCAGAGAAAGAGCCAAGTTCATGCTCAACAACGATCGCTTGAGCGATGTCAAGTTTGTTGCTGCAAACAGCAATGGCGAAACCGAAAGTAAGCAAGTGATTCCAGCTCACAAATTCATACTGGCGATTGGCAGTCCTGTGTTTGAAGCCATGTTTTACGGTGAACTGGCAGAGATTAAAGAAACTATTGAACTGCCTGACTGTGATTATGAGAGTCTGTTAGAGTTGTTTCGTTACATGTACAGCGATGAAGTGCATTTAACGGGGAGTAATGTGATGGGAGTGTTATACTTGGCCAAGAAATATATTGTGCCTTCACTCACTGATAAATGCACGGAATATCTAAAAGAAAGGTTAGATCCTTCCAATGTGTTCAGCATTCTGCCATCTTCATTGAAATATGAAGAAAAAGCCCTGGTGGATCGATGCTGGAAAGTGATTGAGAATCAGACAGAAGCGGCTGTGAAATCGGAAGGATTTGAGACAATTGAGAGGTCTTTACTTCAAGAAATAGTCGTAAGAGACAGTCTGACGATAAAGGAGGTAGCTTTATTTAAAGCTGTAGACGGCTGGGTAACAAAACAATGCGAGAAGCAAGGTTTAGTGCCAGACGGTAAAGTGAAAAGACGAATCATTGGAGAAAGAGCAATAAAAGCAATACGTTTCCCATTAATGACGATAGAGGAGTTTGCCTCTGTCGTCATTGATACAAATTTGTTGACGACAGAAGAGACAAATGGACTGTTTAAGTTTTTTGCAATACCCGGGCACAGTGCTCCCGTTGAATTTCCTAAGAATGAAAGGCTGCCTCGTATCGTTCGCTGTGAAAGGTTTGGTTCAGTAAGTGGGAAATGGAATTATAACGGACTATCAACAGACTATCTTGTTTTAACTGTGGATAGAGACGTCAAATTACATGGAATCTCCTTGTTTGGCAGTGAGAACAACAGCTACGAAGTAACATTGGAGGTTAAGAAGGCTAATAATAATACAACCATAGTGTCCAAATCAGGAACATATCCTTCAAACATTTTGCCCTCTAAACGCCATCGATATCAAGGATACGAAGTTTTCTTTGACTCAGCAGTTCGTTTGAAAAAGAATATTAGGTATAACATCGAAGCTTTAATAACTGGTCCTGCCTCTGAAAGAGGAGAAACGGGATTTGGTACTGTGAAGGAGTCGGATGTTACATTTACATTTTCGAACATTGAAGGCTATGTAAAGTCTAACGGTACAAATAATACCAGTGGTCAGTTTGCTGAGTTTTTGTTTTCTGTTTAGATCCGGTTTTTTAAACCCTTAATTATTTTTTTACAATTGAATTGTTACATTATTTACTTCTTTATTCAGTATTTGCTTGTGTTATATATTCTTATTCTTGTGTTTTATATTCTTATTACAAATCTAGTCGTCATCATCGTCATCATTAAGTTGTCATCATCAAAAAGAACAAAAGAACTACATGTAGTCCCCACATAGTTGGTGCCAAATCCTACGCGCTATTAGACTTTTAAAAGTTTGAAAACACAACAGGATTTCGGAGTGCTGCTATGAAGGTTTTTTTTTTTCACGTTTAATAAAATCAGAAGCGTTCATTGTAAGGATCGACTTCACAGAGTAGAAAAACGCCGAGTAAATTCAGAAACAAGTCAGATCGGCTGGGCGATAGTTGGAGGGTAGGGGTGACAGGGATAGGGTAACGCGAAAGAGTCTCCTTCCTAGTTTTCCTTAGCATACAATCAAACTGAAAGTAGTTTCGCTATTCAGCTGATTTTAAATACCTGCCTGCGAAAACAGTCGTCTCTCCTCGCTCTTCGCTCTTCTAGGGACTTTTCAAAACGTCTCTGGGGAGCCTGTTTTCCCAAGCTACTGATTCATTTTACGGGAATCACCAATCGCACTGTGGCCGCGGCTTTATTAAATTCCATAGTCTGCTGTTTTGGTGGCCGCTGAGGCTGCTCCAATTTTAGTTTTCTCTTAACTAAAACTGTTCATGGTAAGATTAGGACATAAAAAATCGTAGAGAACAGTTTGCTGTTAAATTTGCCTATTTAAAGATCAAAATAACAACGTTACCCCTTTTTTCATTTAAAGGGCTTTCTGGAAAATATGTTGCCTGTAAGCAGGCTCCTAGGGAAGATGGAAAAATGCAGTAGAGAGATTAAGATTCACGTTTCACGCAAACGGCAAACGTCAGACTCAAGTTAAGAATTTCTCAGAATAGAAAATAAGCAGATAAAAACATTCCCGAACGATACCTGTGGTTAAAACTGGCATAAGACTACATATTTTTGTGTAGAAGCAATAAATAGTAAACGGAAATAAAGGGAAAACTTGGTCACGTGGTACAAATTCATGCACGTCTGCCGTTTGGCGTAAACGTGAATCAGCCTAATCTGTCTAATGTGCGGGCCTAGCTTTATAGGGATGCTACAAGGCTAAACCTGTACACACCAGGGCTATGATAGTTTTCAGTAAAAGCCTCTTAACAGGATATACTGCTGTAAATACAACGAAATATTTTCTCTTTAGTTTTCACTTTTCTGTAATAAAAAGCAACTTATATAGTACTGTACCTGCGATTTATTTCTTTATCTATTCTATTTAATCCTGCATATTAAGAAAAAGGCACGGATAGGAAAACAAGTATTATAAGGATTTTATCGACCACCTCACCTCGAAACAATTGACCCACACAGTCAGGGGTAGAGAAAAAAAGACAGCAAATGAAATAAAACTTTAACAATGCAATTCACTCCAGTTTTTTCGAATTGTGAATAATATCACTCCTCGTTGTACTTGTAGTCGAAAGCTGATTTTAAAAAAAACGTTGAGGAAACTTTAAGGTTAACTACTTTCTCGTATAAAGATCGAGAGAACCAAGTATTCATTGGACTTGGTTGTCATAGAGATGGATTTAACCTCTCTCTCCCAGGATCATTTTTTTTATCGTTACAGCGGATATAATGCCGTTGCCCAGAAATCCACAAATTTGTACTTAACTCGAGGAGAAACGTCCGAAACGTAGGTAATCCTGACTTAAGTTTAGGAGCCGACCACTTAACTTACGCAAATTTTTGGAATGTTTTCTGACTACAGTGACTACTCTTAAGTGCTGGACGTTTCAATTCAAGTGGTTAGTCCAATAATTGACATCCTTCAGTAGACCAAAGAGTGCGGGTAATGCAGATGGGACATTGAAGGGAGACTGAGATTCAGTTTTTAACAAGCACTGAAAGTCCACAAGAGGATCGTGGTAAAATAGGGGCAAACGGAAAAAAGCTCTTTACCACTTGCCCTTATATTACTGCTAACATGTTGCTGAAGCATTTTGATTCCCTTCTTCTGATGACATATAAGACTATACACAGTATAGAGAAACTGTCCAGTGGCCACTTTTGTACCTCTTTGCACGGTTGGGGTAGATTTGGACATTTATCATAAAGCTTATTGTGTCGCCTATTTTGCGAAGCGATTTTCGAAGACTGAACAAATCACCGAGAAGTCAGGCCGTGTACAGCTGTAACCACTAGTTTTAGACCTTTTATGGTGTTCTTTATGGTTTACCGTGTTACAAAAGCAATACAACCACTTCCGTTCTCTGTGCACATTTTGTTATCATTGTTATTATATAATAAAAATTAGCAATGTATAAGAGACGCAAAAGAGTCTCCTTCCTATAGTTTTCCTTAGCCCGTGAAGACTTGACTCGAAATACAAGACAGTGCTTTACTTTAAGATTTCCTCCCTGATTTTTATTTTTATTTTTCAAAGAAATCAATTTCACTACAAGTACAACGAGGAATTGCGATATCATTCGCAATTCGATAAAATCGGAGTGAATTGAATTGTTGAAGTTTTAACTAAATTTTACATTGTAATTTGCTGCATTTCGTTTTCTGCCTTTGATTGTGTGGGTGAGCGAGATGTTCAATAAATTATCATGCATATTGATGTTTTATTTTTTAACAAATCACAGTTTTACTGTAGTGTATTCATGCATTGTTTCTATTGTTAGTTTCTTTCATTTTTCCTCATAAGTTAGCTTATTAGTGGTAGTATTTTTAAATAATCACAATTATTTGTAAATAATCGGCTAATTCAACCTCTCGGTTACGATGTGATTCTTTGCAAGGCGAGGTAGATTTGGTCATTCATGATGATGCCATAGTGTTGCCCATTTTGCGGAGCGATTTTCGAGGGCTTTACAAATCGCCGAGAGGCTAGGCTGTAAGTCGCTGCAGCCACTGCTTTTAGACCCTTTATGGCTTTGTAGTGGTAACCACTGTTACTCTCCTGGGCCCGGTTGCATAAGTAGGTCACTTACGAATCCGTTATGGGTACACTTACCGGTGTTTTATGTGGTAACTTACGGGCTCACTTAAAGGCTCACGAAACTTTGATACAGTACTTTATTAATGACTGACTCTTTTTTTTTTTAAGCTAACCATCGGTGAATGTAACGAAATTTTTTAGTCGTTTCGAACACTTTTAAGCCTCTCAAAAAAAATGAAATTTGCACGTAATCGTTATTTTTCTTCAATGTCTACTGAAAATGATAATTCTTCTTCTTTTTTCACCACGTCGGCTTAAAGTGTACATCAGAAAGCGCATTAGAACGAATTACGTGACGGAAAATTACTTTTTTTTTCACTTCTTAGTAAAAGATCTTGTTAACTTTAGTAAAAACAGTAACGATACGGGACCTAGATAGGTCCCGTAAATTTACGAGCTATTTTTCCCGTAAAAAAAGTTTTATGCGACGCCCGTAATTTCTGTTGCGTGACCGACACTTAAGTGAACACTTACGAAAATCGTAAGGGCAACCACTTAAGTGAATTACCTAAGTGGACCACTTAAGTGATTTAATGCAACTCACTTAAGTTACGAGTGCACGTACGTATACCCGTAGTTGTTACGGACGTTTTATGCAACCGGGCCCTGGCCCCAGTTGTTCAAACGTTGGATAGCGCTATCCAACGTTTGAACAACTGGGGCCAGGTCATGTATCCAGGCTGCCTTATGAATTTCTGCTATCCGAAGGTTTGGTGACCTCTTGAGTGACATTGGGTGATATTGTGCGACAGATCGCTTTACGTTTTTAATCACAGTTAATTTGTATTGGGCGTGTGAGGGTATCATTTGTTGCTCCTAGTGGACTCAAAGTGAGTTCTTAGGTGTAAAGTTTAAAAAAAGGCGAGATATTTTGACTTCTTACCACAGGCCGACTAAACGAATATGTCTACCGAAACAAACTGGCAAACGACAAGACCCACTATCAGAGAAAAAGGCAAGTTTATGCTCAACAACGATCGCTTGAGCGATGTCAAGTTTGTTGCTGCAAACAGCAATGGCGAAAGCGAAAGTAAGCAAGTGATTCCAGCTCACAAATTCATACTGGCGATTGGTAGTCCTGTGTTTGAGGCCATGTTTTACGGTGACCTGGCGGAGACTAAAGACACTATTGAACTCCCTGACTGTGATTACGAGAGTCTGTTGGAGTTGTTTCGTTACCTGTACAGTGATGAAGTGAATTTAAGCGGAAGTAATGTGATGGGAGTGTTATACTTGGCCAAGAAATACATTGTGCCTTCACTCACTGATAAATGCGTGGAATATCTGAAAGGAAAGTTAGATCCTTCCAATGTGTTCAGCGTTCTGCCATCTTCACTGAAATATGAGGAGAAAGCCCTGGAAGATCGATGCTGGAAAGTGATTGAGAATCAGACCGAAGCGTTTGTGAAATCGGAAGGATTTGAGACAATTGAGAGGTCTTTACTTGAAGCAATAGTCGCAAGAGACACTCTGACGATTGAGGAGGTAGCCTTGTTTAAAGCTGTAGATGGCTGGGCAACACGACAGTGTGAAAAGCAAGGTTTGGCAGCAGAAGGTCAAATAAAAAGAAGAATCCTGGGCGACAAAGCAATAAAAGCAATACGCTTTCCAGTGATGACTGTTGAGGAGTTTGCTGATGTTGTTCTTGATACTAACATTCTTTATCTCAATGAAATGGCCTCCCTTTTTAGGTTTTTCCTCTCAGCATTGCCTTCCCCCCCTCTGCCTTTTTCAGATACTCTGAGACATGGACCAAGTAGTCCCCTTCGCAGCATTTCTTTTGCGGACATCTTTGAGGACGATTTGATTTGGTGAATAGGGGTAGAAATTGGGGTTACGCTGGACACAAAAATGACCTTTTAGCTCTTTTTGTGAATCGAGACATTACTTTACGTGGAGTCTGTTTGTTGGCAGCGCAGACAACAGCCACACAGTAACACTGGCGGTGAAGGACACCACTAAAAACAGTACCATGGCTATCACGGTGATTTTTCACCCCCATTTCGCGGGGACATTTATTACTCACGCTGAGAGGCATTTTACCCACATTTTCACTAATTATTTGGCTAAAACGCAAGACACTCAAAGGGATATCGATATATATAAGTATGCCTAGTGCAATGGAGATTTATATTGATCGACTTTTCGACCAGCATAAAAATGCTATAAAAATGCTCGAAAAAAATTAAATTAATGTATACAAAAAATGAGCCTGGGGCTAAGCAAGTAAATGAGCCCAAGGCTAAGCCATACTATACCGAATTTGTGTTTATAGATGACGAAATATTTGATGACGAATTATTTGAAGAGCTACTAGACCCAGATTATAAATTATATGATGAGATCCAATATATCTGTAAACCTGAAGAAGGCTGGTATGGCCAGCCGAAATATTGTTATAAAAAACAATACACGATGTTTTAAATCCGCTTTGCAGTAGTCTTTGGACTTCTCGTTCTTGGTTCTTTATATTTTGGCTGATTAGATCTCTTTTCTAGAGATTCAACGTTTACAACTAGCAGGATCTTCGTCCACTGTTTTTGCAGTTAATTTAATCCAGAAAATAATGAATTAAATGAGCCTGAGGCTGAGCCAGAATATGATTATCGAAAATATCGAATATATGAACACCCTAAATTTGCTAAATATTATGACGAAGCATTTAATCACGACCGTATATTAAAAGATGCCAATTGCGGAAAATATTTAGTAATACCAGTAATTAATAAGTAACAAAAATTCAACAAAAATGACACTCATGACTGAAGGCAAGGAATATGATTATCATAAATTTTTTAAAGAGTGCCATGGCATAAAGCCATTAACAAAAGAACAACATGAATATTTTGATAGAAAACGCGAGGCACGTAGATTAGAAGAAAAAATGAAACGAAAAAAAAGACGAAATAAAAAGTAAAAAAAAAAGTAGTTAGTAAATGAGCTCAATATAGATTGGTAGTTAGTATAGTAATCCGGATTTTAGTTAGTTTTTTATTTAGTTAGTTGGTTGGCCAACTTAGCTAATAATTCATGGGGTAATTTTATGCTAACAGGGGGTATATTATCTTGTTTAGGCTTAGCCTGTCTTTTGGTACCAGTTTTATTCAATAAATGGGGAAACAAAAACCGGTAAATAATTATAAGATCTATGACTTGGTTAAGTCTCATGCGCGTAACAGCAAAGGTCAGGTGTTTCATTTTTATTACCTCCTTTTTTAGTTCTTGTCATGTGAACGTATTTAAATTTTTGTTACGTAATTTTACAATATCGAGATCTATAAATATATAAATACGGTAGATAAAATAATTAAACATTGTATTAGGTTCCGGTTACCAAGATCCTAATACAAGTACCAAAATATGATACATGTAATGCATGGCATACATGGATATATATAAATAGGTTCTCCAGTTCGGTGGATAACTTTATAATGTGTTTTTCGTGTTTCCTTAGTAAGGAACAGTTTTCCACAGTATTTACATGGTACTCTCATGCCCCGCATATATTCATGTATAGCTTTGCATATTTTGTCATAATTATTTGACGGGATAAATGTATAGCCATTATCAACATATCGTTTTTTCATCTCCTATTGTGCATCTTAAACTCGGTATATATTGGTGGGAGATTTGAATTCAATGCCAAGGCCTTCAAAATCTTTGTGATAATTGAGTACCATCAGATCAGGCTGTCCTCTCACATATCCCTTTTTTATATGAGTCGAGTCTCTTATCCTCATTATCCTGATTCTCCCCGAGACCGGCTACTAAGATTGAATCTGGGTAAAATTTTCTTATGAGATCCACAACTTTGTAGTGTAAATTAGTCTCATTGCAAATCATAATCATGTGGTTATTTGGATTGTCAAACAGTTTGTACTGGCCATATTTTCTTATGTATGGGAGTACATGAGAGAATACCCAATCGCAGAATTTTTTCGCAGCTGGTAATTTTGATTCGAAGAAGTAAGTTCATAAAAACCAGCTTCATCAATAAAATAGGTCTGCGACCAACCAGGTGAAACGCCCGGTTGCCCTGAGAGATGTTTTATCTTGCGTTCTTCTGAAACATGCTTTCTAATGACATCACGTGTGTCAGCATATCCGAGGATTTTGGCAACACTAGGTTGAGTATAGTGCTATGCCATTCTTTTCCAACAGTTCCTTCAAATTTTCGTTATAATATTCTTTCCCTTTATCAGTCCAATGATATTGTGGCTTACGCCCCTCTTTGAAGATGGTTTTTGAATGCTTCTGTGACAGTTTCTCCTTTTTTATCCATCAATGGAACAATCCAGCCATGTTTGGAGAACAGATCTAACACCATGAGAAGATATCTATGACCTTTGTTCCACTTGCTGAACTGTTACATTTCAACCAGATCTGATCACCAAATTTTGTCGATACCGTTTACAACAACCAACGCGCCGCCGAGTAAAGTTACGCTTTATGGGTTTATGTAGTTCATCTGCTAATTGCTGTTGCCAACTTATTTCTTTACTCAACGGCTATTTTAGTTTAAACCGAGCCCGGGTTTCTGTGTTTTGTTAATTATATTTCTGGCTACCCAATGGCCTCATTGCCTTTTATTGTAAGGTATGGTGTCAAGTGATTTTACCCTTTTACGGTCAGCCTTATGTTTGCACTTTTTATTATCACCACAGACATGCTGCATGGCCACCGCATCTGTTTTTCCTGTTGGTGGATCATATATTTCTAATATTTTACCAGTATCTTTATCGTACCATACTTGATTTTCCAAATCGTTCTACGGTCCTGTATACCGATGCCCTGGTAATGTCCATCCAGCCTTTGGTTTTGGTAATTTGCCAATTTGCTTATGAAGGTCTATTCCACTTCCAAATCCTGAAAATGCAAATGATGGTTTTCTAACCCAACCCATTTTTTAGCATAACTTGTATAAGACCCCTTGTAACCATTAGCTTTAGCTTTCTTGTATTACTCTTTGTGGTATTTAACTTGTTCCTTCATATTAGCAATTTCTTGTTTGTTTAGTGTTTTGAATATTAATCAGGGTCTTTTAACAATTCTATTACTTTTTTATAATAAACACGATGCGGGAACCCAAATACACCTGATGTTCAAGACGTTATTCCTTAATAGCTATAGGTCATCGGAACCGATTTTGGTGACCCGTACTTTGACTGGCAAACAACAAATTTTTTTGCCTTTTTTTAGCGCAAATGAAGTCGAAGTTTTCTTTGTGGATGATGGATAACTTTCTGAGGGTGATTGATGCGGAGGTTTTATTCAGACGATAAAAATGATCGTAAACGTTTTACGACTCAGTCAGTTTTCAATGCTAGAAGTATCTTTACCGTGAAACCCGGTTCAAGTGTCTTCTTCCTCTTAGGCAATTTTGTCGGCGTGTTACCTCAAAAATGAAAGTACTCAAAACCAAGAGCAAAGTAATCCAAAGCTATTTCCCCAACCGGAGATTTTAATTTGGGAAAAGGTCTAGTGAAACCCTACAATAGGGAGTTCAGCGTTGGTATCAGGTCCACGGTCTGGGATCGATCGGAAAGAAGGTAACTTGCTCGGTACAGAGGATATTGTGAAAGAGTCCAGTGTTTCGTTTACGTTTTCGTCCTTAGATAGGGAAGACCACAACAATTCAAACGCTTTGTTTTCAGACGTCAATTTTCAGTCCGAAATTCTGTTTTTCATTTAGATGAGGAGTACGTTGTTCACAGTGTATCCCCAAACTTCTAAACCTTTTTATATTGCTAAACGGGCACGTTCAGTGTAAGGATCGATCGCACAGATTAGAAACGTCGAACAAATTCAGAAACAAGTCATATTGGCTGGCGATGGTGGGAGGGTAGGGGTGATAGGAATAGGGTGACGCAAGAGAGTCTCCTTCCTAGTTTTTCTTAGCATATAATCAAATCAAAGTAGTTTCACTATTCAGCTGATTTTAAATACCAGCCGGCGAAACCAGTCGTTTCTCATCGCTCCTCGCCGCTAGGGACTTTTCAAAATCTCTCTGGGGGCCTGTTTTCGCAGGCTACTGATTTATTTTCCGGGAATCACCAATCGCACTGTGGCATACGGCCTTATTAAATTCCATAGTCTGCTGTTTTGGTGGCCGCTGAGGCTGCTCCAATGTTAGTTTTCTCTTAACTAAAACTCTTCATGGTAAGATTAGCGCATAAAAAATCGTAGAGTGCAGTTTGCTGTTAAATTTGCCTATTTAAAGATCAAAATAACAACGTTACCCCTTTTTTTCATTTGAAAGGCTTTCTGGAAAAATATGTTGCCTATAAGCAGGCTCCCAGGGAAGATGGAAAAATCCAACAGAGAGATTAAGATTCACGTTTACCGCAAACGGCAAACGTCAAACTCAAGTTGAGAATTTCTCAGAATAGAAAATAAGCTGATAAAAACAGTCCCGAGCGATTCCTATGGTTAAAACTGGCATATGACTACTTTCTTTTGTGTAGAAGCAATAAAGAGTGAACGGAAAATAAGGGAAAACTTGGTCACGTGGTACAAATTGACGTCTGCCGTTTGGCGTAAACGTGAATCACCTTAATCTCTCTAATGTGCTGGCCTAGCTTTATAGGGACGCTACAAGGCTAAACCTGTACTCGCCAGGGCTATGATAGTTTTCAGTAAACAGGGGTATACTGATGAAAATATAGCGAAATATTTTCTCTTTAGTTTTCACTTTTCTGTGATAAAAAGCAACTTATATGGTACTGTACCTGCGATTTATTTTTTTATCTATTCTATTTAATCCTGCATATTAAAGAAAGGGCACGGATAGAAAACAAGTATTATATGGATTTTATTGACCACCTCACCTCTCTACAACTGACCCACACAGTCGGAGGTAGGGAAAAAGACAGCAAATGAAATAAAACTTTGACAAAACTTTAACAATGCAATTCACTCCAATTTTTTCGAATAGTGAATAATATCATTACTCCTCGTTGTACTTGTAGTCGGAAACTGATTTTTTTAAAAAAGAACTTATAAAGATCGAGCGAACCAAGTCCTCATTGGACTTGGTTGTCATAGAGATGGATTTAACCTCTCTCTCCCAGGATCATTCTTTTTATCGTTACAGTGGATATAATATTTTTAACAAGCACTGAAAGTCCACAAGAGGATCGTGGTAAAATAGGGACAAACGGAAAAGCTCTTTACCACTTGTCCTTATATTACTCCTAACATATTGCTGAAGCATTTTGATTCCCTTCTTCTGATGACATATAAAACTATAGAGAAACTGTCCAGTGGCCACTTTTGTACCTCTTTGCACGGATGGTAGATTATGTTGTCCATTTTGCGGAG
The DNA here is from genome assembly GCA_942486025.1 of Porites evermanni. NCBI lineage: Eukaryota > Metazoa > Cnidaria > Anthozoa > Scleractinia > Poritidae > Porites > Porites evermanni. The sequence goes on along the minus strand of CALNXI010000123.1, from coordinate 48,348 downwards.
CGATTTTCGAGGACTTACATATCACCGAGAAGTCAGGCCGTGTACCGCTGTAACAACTTCTTTTAGACCTTTTATGGTGTTCTTTATGGTTTAACGTGTTACAAAAGCAATACAACCACTTCCGTTCTCTGTGCATATAATAAAAATTAGCAATGTATAAGAGACGCAAAAGAGTCTCCTTCCTATAAATTTCTTTACCCCGTGAAGACTTGTCTCAAATTACAATACAGTACTTTACTTTACTTTAAGGTTTCCTCCCTGTTTTTTATTTTTATTTTTCAAAAAAAACAATTTCACTACAAGTACAACGAGGAATTATGATATCATTCGCTATTCGATAAAATCAGAGTGAATTAAATTGTTGAAGTTTTAACTTAAATTTACATTGTAATTTGCTGCTGCATTTCTTTTTCTGCCTTTGATTGTGGAGATAAGCGGGATGCTCAATAAAATTCTTATAATACTTGGTTCCCATGCGTTCCCTTTTCTTAATCAAAAATAATAAAGAAAATAAAAGGCAGGCACAGCACTCTATAAGTTGCTTTTTATTACCAAAAAGTGAGGATCAAAAAAATCATTTCATTTGCATCAGTATTCTGAGGCTTTTCCCGAAACTGGCGTGTGTAGGTACAGCATTGCATATCATCCATGTGAGGGTAGTGCTGCAATGCATTTTTCCAACCTCCCGCGACCCTAGCCTGTTCACAGGCAGGTCAGTTTTCTAGCGCTAGCCTTTCAACTAAAAAGGGGGTGCGTTGTTATCTCGTTTCAAAAGAAGCAAATTTAACAGCAAACTTCTCTCTACGATTTTGAGCCAAGTCTTTTATGTGCAAATCTTATCGTTACAGTGGACATGATAATACCGTTGACTAGAAATCTTGTACTAAACTCAGGAGAAATGTACGTAATCAGAAATAACATCGCCCCCTTGGGATATTGAAGGGAGAGATTGTTTAAGGCACTGAAAGTCTGCAAGGAGATTGTGGCAAAATACGGGCAAGCGGGAGAACTCCTTAACACTTGCTTTTTATTTTGAATAATATTTATTCAGGGGTGCCCAGTTCAGCGAGGCTGGTTTGAATGGGGCCCTGATGAAAAGAAAAAAAAACCAACACAAAAAACAATAAGAGATAAAAAAAATTGGAACAACTAAGTATAGTGAAAGTATTGGAGGCTCAATTTGGCTTGGATCTAAAGTACCCTTTTAGGCCAAACTCAAACTTATTTAAATCATGCTCGCTCATCAGGGCCAGAGGAAGCGTGTTCCAGATCTTGGCTCTGCTGAACCTGAAGGAGCCCTAGTACAGCTGTACTTAGTTTATAGTTGACATGTTCCACAAGCATTTAGATTCCCCGGCTTCTTCTGATCGCATAGAGGAGGAGAAACTGTTCGGTGGCGCTGGCATGGCGCTGGCTACTTTCCACAAACTATTTAAGAAAGCTGCAGAACAAGCTCCACGGCCTTCTCCCTGCTCTTAATACCCGTAGTTCGAACCTAAGAAACGCATGGAAATTTAGGCCCGTAATAACGTCCAACGCCCTCAAAGCTTAAACTGTGTTCCCGGTCTATAGTTTTAGAAGTTTCGATTGCTTTTCATCATATCGATTTTTTATTTTTTAACAAATCACAATTTTACTGTAGTGTATTCATGTATTGTTTCAATTATTCGTTTCTTTCATTTGTCGTCATAAATTAGCTTATTAGTCGTAGTATTTTAAATAATGATAATTATTTGTAAATAATCGCCTAATTCAACCTCTGTGTTGTGATGTGATCATAAATAAACTATCTTGTACCTCTTTGCAAGGCGGGGTAGATTTGGTCATTCATCATGATGCCATAGTGTTGCCCATTTTGCGGAGCGATTTTCGAGGGCTTTACAAATCGCCGAGAAGTCAGGCCGTAAGCCGCTGCAGCCACCGCTTTTAGATACTTTATGGGTTTGTAATGGTTACCACTGTTACTGTCCTGCTCATGTATCCAGACTGCCTTATGAATTTATGCTATCTGAAGGGTTCGTGACCTCTTGATATTGCGTGATATTGTGCGACAGATCGCGTGACGTTTTTATATTGCGCGTGTGCGGGTATCATTTGTTGCCGGACTCAAAGCGCGTTCAAAGGTGTAAAGGTTTTAAAAAAGGCGAGATATTTTGACGTCTTACCACAGGCCGACTAAACGAATATGTCTACCGAAACAAACTGGCAAACAGCAAGACCCACTATCAGAGAAAGAGCCAAGTTCATGCTCAACAACGATCGATTGAGCGATGTCAGGTTTGTTGCTGCAAACAGAGATGGCAAAAGCGAAAGTAAGCAAGTGATTCGAGCTCACAAATTTATACTGGCGATTGGCAGTCCTGTGTTTGAAGCCATGTTTTACGGTGACCTGGCGGAGACTAAAGAAACTATTGAACTGCCTGACTGTGATTACGAGAGTCTGTTGGAGTTGTTTCGTTACATTTACAGCGATGAAGTGAATTTGAGCGGAAGTAATGTGATGGGGGTGTTGTACTTGGCCAAGAAATACATTGTGCCTTCACTCACTGATAAATGCACGGAGTATCTGAAAGAGAAGTTGGATCCTTCCAATGTTTTCAGCATTCTGCCATGTTCACTGAAATATGAAGAAAAAGCCCTGGAAGATCGATGCTGGAAAGTGATTGAGAATCAGACCGAAGCGGCTGTGAAATCGGAAGGATTTGAGACAATTGAGAGGTCTTTACTTGAAGCAATAGTCGCAAGAGACACACTGACGATTAAGGAAGTAGCCTTGTTTAAAGCTGTAGATAGGTGGGCAACACAACATTGCCAGAAGCAAAGTTTAGCAGTAGAAGGTAAATTAAAAAGAAGAATTCTGGGCGACGAAGTAATAAAAGCAATACGCTTTCCAGTGATGACTGCAGAGGAGTTTGCTGATGTTGTTCTTGATACCAACATTCTTCATACCAATGAAATAACCTCCCTTTTTAAGTTTTTCAACTCAGCATCGCCTTCTCCTGTGGAGTTTTCAACTACTCTGAGACGTGTACAAGGTACTGCCCTTCGCGAGATTCACCGATGTGGAAGGTTTCGATCGGTGGAAGAGAATACTTGGCTTTACTCTGGACACGACAAAGACCTTTTAGCGTTAGTTGTGGATCGAGACATCACTCTACATGGAGTCTGTTTGTTTGGTAGTAAAAACAACAGCTACACAGTGACATTGGAGGTGAAGGACACCACTAAAGGACCTAAAGACACAACTGTAGTGTCTAAATCAGGAAAGTATCTATCAAAACTTTTGGGGGCCTATTATGGATATGAAGTTTTGTTCGACTCTGCCGTTTCTTTGAAAATGAATACCCGTTATCGAATTGAAGCGTTAATATGTGGCCCAGCATCTGAAAAAGGACATACTGGCATTCAAACTGTGACAAAGTGTGGCGTTACATTCACATTTGCTACGGGGTTTGGGTCATTCATTTTCGGTACAACAGTTGCTACAGGTCAATTTCCCGAATTTCTGTTTTCTTGTTAGGTTATAGAGTTACAGTGAAACCTGTATTAAGCGGACACCGTATTAAGCGGACACCCTCTATTAAGCGGACAGTAGCCGAAGTCCTAAAATTTATTTCCCTTATTTACTTTAAATGAAACCTTTATTAAGCGGACACCTCTATTAAGCGGACGCGGACACCCTGTATTAAGCGGACACTACAGCATTCCCCGAGGGTGTCCGCTCAATACAGGTTTCAGTGTATAATATTTTCCCGCAAGTTCAGTCTGTTGGTCAGTCTGCGTACGCGGATTTAGAGACTTTTCACTATTGTTTCAGATCTTACTTCCGAGGAGCCATCAACCACTTTTACTTAGTCAGAACTTGTAGTGCAGTATTAAAACATTTAAATGTAGGTACCTCATACTTACTTAGGAGTGCTTATTAAGACATAGCCTGCTTGAAAGAGCCGTCATCCAAGGAACACCATAGCTAATTTGCTTCATTTATAATGTATTACTATGATTTATTATTCCTTCAAAATATTTCCCCAATTCTGATTGGTTAAAAGCACACGCATAATTCACCATAATCAGTTACTGATGACCAAATTTGGAAGAATTTTGTGTTTAACGAGGAAATGACGTCAAAAATGCAGCGTTCTTACAGGTTAAGGCACCGTTAACCGAGAAGACCTGGGGACGAGATTGAGGGTAATAAATCCGTGTTCTCCTACACGAATATAAAAAATCCGCTTAAAATATATTTATGTAACATGTAACCATGTGTAACTCAACATAACTACGCATCACTACTCATCACCACCTATCACTGTCCATCACTACACATCACTACATATCATTACATATCACTACACATTACTACATATCACTACACATCACTACATATTACTACAAATCACTACCCATCACTATCCATCATTACACATCACTA
>CALNXI010000123.1:0-35081 GCA_942486025.1 Porites evermanni | reverse complement strand
TAGTGATGGGTAGTGATGGGTAATAATGGATAGTGATGGGTAGTGATGTGTAGTGATGGGTAGTGATGGATAGTGATGTGTCATGATGTGTAGTGATGGATGGTGATGGGTAGTGATGGACAGTGATAGGTGGTGATGGACAGTGATAGGTGGTGATGGGTAGTGATGCATAGTTATGTTGAGTGACACATAGTTACATGTTACATGAAGATATTTTAGTTGGATTTTTTGTATTCGTGTAGGAGAACACGGATTTATTACCAGATTGAGTTGTTTTCGTTATAAAAACTAAAATGGCGGACACTTCACTCGTTGCAAGAGTAAGAACTACAGCTGGAACTAGGCGAAATAATAGCTAAAAACATAGCAAAAACAGCAAGAAGACAACTCGGAAGGCGACATCTGCTATTTAGAGAATATTTGCGGAGCTGGATAAACCTAAACGTAAACTATCGAAGATAAACTTAACATCGATGCGGGTAAGCTTGTTTTAGCTATGTTTTTAAACTAGGAATTATTTTGAATGAATAATAAAACAATTATTGAATTCGGCTTTCGTATCTTACGAAGAATTATGGAGATCTCGGAGGGTGTTATCCGCCTCGGCCTACGGACTCGACGGATAACACCCTCCTCGATCTCCATAATTCTTCATAAGATACTCAGCCTCATTCATTAATTGTTAAATATGTGCACCTTATTGATTACGTTGCTAAACATTGCTAGACTACGAGTAGTCCCGCAATTTTCCTCAGGGATAGTAGAGCGAGCGAAACGCGAGCGGGCGTGAAAATCAACCCACGCGTGTCGCCTTTTCTCGCGTGGGGTGATTTTCACGCGCGCTCGCATTTCGCTCTCTCTACTATCCCTGAGGAAAAAAGGGGGACTACTCGTAGTCTAAACATTGCTAGCTAATTCACTCTTAGGCCCAATTGCCAGCCGCTCAGTTGTTATCCCCACTTCTCGGGGAGAACAAGACCAGACCCCAGAGCGGCAGAAATCCAGCGTAATTCACTCTTTACCTGAGTTTCGTTTCTGTAGTACGCACAAGGAGAAAGAGTGTCCCGCGGGACCCTGCAGTTGGAGACGACACCTTGTTACTGCTCAAAAAGGAAAAAATTGAGTTATGGTTCAAAAGGTAGCGCCGGTTACGGTAAAGTTATCGCGCGTTTCTCAACGAGAAGTCATACATGGAAACGCTTGCTGTACAGGCTATGAAAAAGGACGTTTCGGGGTAAGAGGTAATGGTTATAAGATGTTTTTTCTTTCTCTTTCAGTTCCATCTGAAAATTGGGTCCCATTTTATTGCGAAAACTACCGTGACAATAACCAAATAATCTAAACTCGTTATAGGGGAAAATGACCATCACAAATTGTCACGATTGCAAGTACATGAAGGAAATCAATGCATTCTTTGTCCCCAGCAAGAAAGTCTACAAAACTACAAGAAAAAGCTAAAGTACATTTCGTGTTATTGATACACCCTTTTCTTTTTCTGTAACCAATGTTTCATGGCTTGCTTTTCGATCCTAAACTATACCCTGCTGTTTTTGTGTTTTAACTCAAGTTACGACTGCAGTGGAATTTTAGCGTGGAGTCGAGATGTGCCTCAACGAAAAAAAGTACTGTTTTCACATCCTTGGGGTAACAAATTAAAAATGAGACGGCCTGCACTTCCTTGTTTTTTGTTGGGAAAAAAAACATGGTGGTTCTCCATTTCCTTTTCTTTTTCTTCTTTCTTTTTCCAAGCAGAAGAACATCACACTTTCCCATACTCTGCACGCTCGTATTAATGGGGCAACTTGCGCAGATGACCAGATATCATAATGCGGCAAAATTCAATCCAATTTATTTCACCACCAAGCTAAAGAGTTTACAATGTGTCTTGGATGTCGTTGAATCTCCTCCAGTTCATTCATGTGTTTTAATCTTCTCTTGATGTTTTTCTCTTTACCAGTACCCTCCTTCAGTACAAGGAAATAGTGGCAGAATTTCTTTTCCTGGATACCAAATCTTCCCCTCCCGTGCATGCGGATTTTCTTTATGTATCTTCCTTTGCCGACAAATGATTCCGCTACAAGAAATAAATGCAAAACAGCTGGGAAATGAGATTACATTTGTATCGTACAATACGCTGACTTTTGCATTAGAGTCTTAAAAAAATTAGTGTTTCCGGTCTGGTTCACAGGCCATTTCTCCATTGAATGGAGCTGAAACAAGACAGGAAACACACTAAATCAGAAAACGTGCTATGGCTGGTACACAGGGAGCACACAATTCTGGAGAGATTATCATCTGGGTCGGAAACAACTATTGCTTAAAGGCTGACATCTTCGGAAGGCAAAACTTAGCGATCACAGCCCTGGTTGTTCAAAGGTTGGATAGTGCTGTCAAACGGATAAAAATCTATTCAAGGAATAACGCAATTGGTTTCCCTAATCCAACATTTGAACAACCGGGGGCAGCCCTTTAACCTACAGCAACAGCAAGATCAATCATTTTCAAGGGTTCTTACTGGACCCGACACTGGACTGAGAAACTGAACTCAACTGGACCCTGTTCACAACTGGGCTGTTCCCCGTTCACACTTACACTTCTGCCATACTCAGTTTTTAAATGCCTGAACATGTAAACAGCCTTTGCCCACAAAGAATCCTGGTGTTGAACAGCCTTCCCTTTTTGGCGATACACAGGCTAATACAGATAATCCATGACTGAGTCCTTTGTGAAAGATTGAAGGCTTATTTTTTCTATCTAGTTTCTTATTTATCTGTTCATTATTGCTACATCTGATGAAGTACATAATTGCTTATGAAATTGTTATAGTTGAAGGAAATATAAGTCCATTTACAACCACCCTGGCTATACACAGATATGGACAGCTCAAATGTCAAAAATTAATCTGGCATTAGTGCATAATAGTAATTAGTAAAATCCAACTAGTGGTCTATTAACAATGCTGCATTCTGATTGGTTGAGCTACTACTAGGCTATATATTATAGCCCACTTGTAGCGAAAAGTGCCGGCTTTTTGGCGGCAAAGAAGGATTAGTCTAGCTTTAACTAGCTAAAGTTGTTTTGTCTCAATATTTTTGACCAACTAGTTGGATTTTACTAAAACAACTATTCCTCTCGCCCTCGTGGCCTCTGAGTCAATAGCCCATTCGGTCTTCGGCCCCATGGGCTATTGACTCAGAGGCCATTCAGGCTTGAGGAATAATAATTTTTAAATAGCAAGCTGGCAGCCGACCTATGCCACTGCTGTAATACATGTAGTTTTCTAGAGACAACTGTTGCAAAAGCTAAACATTAAAGCACTAAAGACTAGTAAAGTCATCTTGTTTCATACTCACTCTGAAGCTACCACAGGTATAACATACTTACCAATCCACAAATGCGTCTTGTCTTCTATTCCATGTTTCTCTTGAGCTATAGCCTGGGCATCTTCAATTGCCTAAATCAGAGAAGAATTGTATACAGGGTTCGCAAATATGCCAAAATTGTTCAGATGACTCCACTGAGGTTATGGAAGGAGTCACTTTGACTCCAGAAATTTTCCATAACAAACATAGTTTTGTCCTTACCTTTTTCTCAACAAATACAATTTACGTTAATTGTAAACGTTGTAAACCTTAATTAAATCGTCAAAATTAAAGAATGATACTGCACGGCAAAACAGGAAGAGGGTAAACTACGATGACAGTTTACTTGATGACCGCCATCATGGAATTGAGCTTTCCAGGTCAGCGGACCGCCACAGCTACTTCGTGTACGTGCTGGAAAGTCTGAAAATGGCCTTTTTCGTTAAGATACTTGACTCCAAATATTCCAAAATGACTCCAAAATTTGTGAAGCAGAAGTCACACTGACTCCACTCATCAATAAAATTTGGAAACCCTGTGTATAGCAACAATTACAAGTTCTCTACAACATTACTGTAAAAAAATAATAGATGTGGAACCTTGAATTCAGTGGTGAAACTTTGACTTAATATTTATTGTATTAGGGATGGATATGGCTGCCAAACTTACCTTTTTGATAAACATTGCTGGTCGTTTGGGGGAAAATGTCATCTGTTTGATAGCTTCCTCGACAGGGAGTCCTCTGATCTAGAGGTAAAAGAAGTTTTCTGTGCTAAGATTAATCCACACAACATGTAAATTAAGAATACTTAAGAAGTGACCAGAACAAACTCCCCCCCCACCCCACCCCCTTGCACAGTGGCTTCTATAGTGGTATACCTACGAACTCTAACACAATAAGGTGCGAATCCAAAGCCTTGAAATCAAAAACTTAGATCTTGTCCCAGCTTTTACCTGCAGAGAGCAATAAACTCCATGTGGGAAAAGCCCCTGTGAGTGATCATACTGTACACTGCACTCCCATCAGATTTTTTAATTGAATCATTTTGTAATCAATTCATGAGAAATTATGAACTTTTTACAATGCCTTTGAAAATGTACAGTATATCCTCAGACAGTCATCTCCTAATTATGCCAGAGTCCTCTTTAAAAAATACTAGCTCTCATGGATTTTTGCACACAAGAATCCTGTAGAACATCATTTTTATGGCACACCAAGGTATTGGTATACACAGCAGTGATGAATAATATTATTCTACCTGTGCTGCAACCAGATTCATCTTGATAGGACTGCATCTTAGTTCTCTTACACAGTGATGAATGGTCTAGGGAAAAAACAACATAAGTATTGTGAATTGAGATTACAGGTTTGCCTAATTAGTGGTAAAAACTCTTTGCAAAAAACCTTGCGAGCAAAAAAGGAGAACATAAGGGAAGCAGTTTAAAACCACAATATACTGTGCAGGGACTAGGGGAAAAGCTGGATTTTAACAACTACAACAGAAAACAACAGCTGGGAAATTTGAAGTTTGGCAAAATCTCCATACTCAAAAGAAAATTTTCACTTTTTCCAAGTAGCATGAGAAAACTGAAGACAGAATTGTAATTTGCCTTAATGAATTAGTGACATCTGCCATACAATACACCTACAGTCAATCTTTAAGAAGGAAATCTTACATAACTTCTCCTCAGTAAAGCTTTGTTATAATAAAATTATAGCAATAACAATCTAAAGCCTAAACAACTGAAACTTCAGAATTTTATCAAGCAGAGCTGTTGCCTTGTATATTCTCTTGAAGAGCATTAGTAAATGAAAAGACAGTATTTTCTGTTTTTTTTTTTCAGTAAATTAATTTTACTTACCGGTAAATTGCTTTCAGACAAGTTGTTCTGACCATGAAACATTACCATATCAAGTTATTGTCTTTTCCAAAAAAAAAACTTTGCTTCAGAAGCACTCCCAGATGAAAAACCCAGACCATTTATTGCCCTTGTAATGTTATAGAGGGTTACCTCTCTTGGTGGTTCAGGGATTCCTTTTTCCTCTTCAATTTCAGCATCAGTCTTTCCCCATATTTCTCTTGTAACTGAGAAAGTAGCAGAGTGGTCTGTACTGGTATGGAACTTGGATGAAAGTAATGGCCCCAAATGTAAGTTCCTGATTAGTAAAAAACAGAAACATCACGTAAAACCACTCAGAAAAAAATAATGTAAAGCTGTATGTTCAAAGGACAATACATGAAGTCCCACAGGGGAACAGAAATTAAATTGATCTTTAAAAGTGTTGGTCTACAAAAATGAGGAATGACGGGTACTTGAGAAATGTTTACATTCTGAATGTTTACATTTGTATTTGCATGTACATTTTTGCTGAGGTCACTCGTACACCAATGTAGGGTACAAAGAATAATCTTCAAGCCTTTGAAAACAAGTAAAAGAGCAAGTCGTATACAGTACAGTGAATGGTTTCAGGAGTCATTTCATGAGTAAGTTTTACACTGTAGGTTTTCAGATTAGTTTTGTTAATACAAAAATGTGCTGATCAGAGTACCGTAAATCCTCTATTAAGCCCCCCCTCTCAAATAAGTCCCCTGCCTCTAATAAGTGCCCCCCTCCTTCTCAGGGGAGGCAAGTTAATAATCCCCCCCCCACCTCCCCAACCCCTAATTATTCTTCGCTAATAAAATAATGATAGACTGTATTAATCAATCACAACTGTAAAGCTTCGTGGGGACTGATCCGTGACGATTTATTTACCAACTGGAAGTTCGGATTTGATTCTGATCCTCAGCTGCATGACCTCCAACCTTCTTGTACTTGAGCTTTTCCACTTTCTATTCAAGTTCTTTATGGAGAACTGATACCATCGTCGTTTCTAAATTAAATAAGCCCCCCCCCTCTTAAATAACCCCCCGTTTCTATTAAGCACCCCCTCAAATAGGCTTTAAATAGATAAACCCCTAGGGGGGGAGGGGGGAGCTTAAAAGAGGATTTACGGTATATGCGCTTACATTGATCATGAATATCTCTGATAGAGGTATGCCACGCAAAATTCTGTGTTTAAACCTTGAATCCCTTGCCGAATCCGGGTATTCTGCATTCTAGCCGAATCCCTTTACAGACATGAGCTTCATTTTTCATTTGATCGTATAAAACATCCAGGCCATGCAATTTTACGTGCGCAGCTTGACAGTCGTGCAGCTTCACTATTAAATCACTAGTATAACCTAAAAGAGTACAATGTCAGTAATCAACCTTACATTTACCTCAACTGAAATTGCAAGAGCCTCAGAAACCCTTCAACTGTAAAGAAAATGTTTCAAAAATTAGACTGAAGTAGGGATAACCTAGGCAAATAAAGCCAACAAGTCTGCAGAAGTCGCATACCCTTGAAGGCGGCCATCTTGTTTCAGCGATAAATTTACTCAAGAGGTTATGTAAGTACCACTATTGTGTCCAGAAACCAGCTGATTACTATGGTGACTAGTCCCCTCGCGGTATCTTCACGGTTCGCGGTCCAAGATGGCCGAAGATGCGTCGAAGTTCGTTCTTCTGGCCTCACCAAATTGGTACTGTAGCAGTGTAGCGGACTGCAGTTTGACTCAGATATACGCCTTTGGGGCGAGGAACTGCGTGTATCTTTTGGACGTCAGCTCGGACAAGCCCGTTTTCCACGGACAGCTGGTCGGTCATACCGAACGAGTGTCAAGCGTGTGTTTTTCAAAGCACAAACTGCACGCGAATTTTGTGGGTAGTGGCTCCGACGATAAAACAGTTAAAATATGGGATACAGAGACGAAGCTAAAACTGTTGGAACATAAGGCGCATAACGTAAGAAGTGTAATTTTTTTTTTAAATTATATGTTTATTTTTATTTATTTTCGCTCTGGAAAATATTCAAAATAACCCATGTGGCAGCGGAGAGTTCACTGAAAATGAAAGCCTGCTGAGAGTCAGACTCAAATCCAGCTTACTTCATTGTTTTAAATTATGTTGTACTTTATTCCCTTATTCGACTTAAAAATCTTTTGCGCTTTTGCTGCAACTGCGAAAGAAAAGTCGTCACTTGCTCGTTTTCAACGAGGTTACAGAAACAGCTGATTAATGCTACGCTCATACTATAACGAATAGTTTTCGAGCCAGCACAAAAAGCTATTCGATATAGTATAAGCAGCAATAGCCTCGTACCGATACAAGTCGTTCACACATATCAAACAAAATGGGTGCCTTCCATTCCGGTTTTAGCTGCAATTTTGATTGACAGTTAAGTGAACACGTAACATTGAGGAATGAACACATGTGTTTTGAGTCTTTTGCATTGAGAACAGTTGAGTTAATATTTCTGTGTTTTATTATGTTGAATTAGTGTTCACATTTAACCGTCAACTCCTCAACATAATTTATGCCGGAACAGTTGGCCGAGAGGGCTTGGTGAGCTTAATCCCAGTCCTACACATGTAACTTTTCTCTCTGTCGATTTCTGGTCCTTACTGTTACTTATTTACTTCCGTGATAGTCTGAATTGTTGTTCTCACTACACCAACATGTGACACAAAACCTACTATTTATCCAATATGTGACACTCCATTTTCGAGATTGGCACAGCTCAGCATTGCAGAAGCCGTATCCGTTATGATTTTCCTGGTATAGTGGTAACATAGCCTAAACAAAATCCTTCCCCTCCCCCCCCCACCCCCCCCCCCCCCCCCCCCCCTTATTGTGAATGGGAGGAGAAGAGGGTGGCAATCTGATTCTTAACAGTAAACAAGACTAAAAATGCTTGGTCACTAATTTTATGTTGGAAATTAATTCACATTTTATATTGATAAAAAGCAGAATATTCCCTTGGCTGCAAACTAGTTTTACTTTAGCCTGCGAGCAAGCTCTCCTATTTGGGCAAGCGAAGCGAGCCTCGCGAGAACGCGCGAGCGAGGGGCCGAGGAAAAGAGAGCTTGCAACCATCTCTCATAAATTTTCATTTCCACCCCGGAAACCCCGGGACTCCGCAAAGCGTGAAAATTGTCACCGCAAACGTGCGGCAGATTAGAAAAGTGACAACCGCCTGTCAAGTAAGTTTAGACAGCCGAGGGCGTGTAGAATTATTTATTTATAAATCTTTTTCGCAACAGCATTAAAGCAATGTTGTTAGTATCACTGATATGTTTTTTTTTTCACGGGGACATCGAACTTCAAAGTGTCCGCTCGGATAAGAACTCACTACTTTGATTCTCGTTTCGTTTACTTTTGAAAGGTGGTCCATACTGCAGCGTAGAAAACTACTCCCCATCACAATCACCAACAAAAACATCATATATTTGTCCGCCTGGAACGGGAGAATAGCGTTTCCGGCACTTGGTTCTCGTAAGGTTTATTCCAGTTGCTTCCAACTCTTTCTCTTTTCCTTCTTTACGATCAAGCTACACAGCTACACTGTCAAGTACATGTTTCTGAATTTTTCTACCCAGTAGAATTCAATCGGGCGAAGAAACCGATGTTGGAAGACAGCGCTTTAATCACTCTTCACTTTCATTCTCCCGGTTTTCAGAACTAAACAAGGCGCTTGACACAAATGAATACAACTGATGAAGAGTTTTCATTTTCCTTCTACAAGAACTACAAACTCGGTCCGACTTATCCTCAGCACACAATATTCTCTTTGCGAGAATTTAATTACAACAAACGAGCCCGTCTGCATTGAGGGCTGAAACAAGTTCTCGGTACCAATCTGATCCCCTGAGAACCAAATTTGACACACAGGCGAAGCGGGTGCCAGCTTGGCCTGTTATCAATCAACTTTGATTTCCGGAACGTCATTTTTCAGCCAATGGTATTTCCCTTCGTCTGGGCGAAGTACAAATGAAAATTTGTAAGGGATGGTTGCAAGCTCTCCTTTCCTCTGCCCCTCGCGGCTTCGCCGCTCGCTCGCGCGTTCTCGCGAGACTCGTTTCACTCGCCCAAATAGGAGAGCTTGCTCGCAGGCTAGTTTTACTTCAATGTTTAAATTTGGAAAATGATATACATGCATCAAGCATCAACCAATTTCACCGGATGAAAGAGCACTTTTAATACTACCCGCTCAAATTGCACTGGAAAACAAAATACATGGGATAATTTTAAAGGTTTAGTTTAAAAAGCCAGCTTGAGAAATCAAGGCCTAATATACATGTACTGCTTAAAATTGCATGGAACAGATTTTGTGAAATCTCCTCCTATTTGCAGTGTTTTCCTAGATATTTTTATGTGTATTTTGTTTTGATTAATTTTATTTCCCCTTTTTGTTTTGAAGGCAAAGGTCACCTGCCTAACGTGGTCTCCTGTAATCACAGACCTTGTTGTATCAGGTACAGTAAGAAGAATTTTTTTTTCTCTTACAGCTACAGTTGATGTAACCAGCGCACTATTTAACAAATAGATTCCATGTTGCCGTGCGTCTGTTCAGTAATAGATCACAGATGACGTCAAAATGTCGTAAAAACAAAGAAGTGGCACATGAGCCGCAGGCGAGTGTGTCACTGTTGTTTTTACCACATTTTGACGTCCTCTGTTGATCTATTACTGAACAGACTCACAGCAACATGGAATCTATTTGTTTTATACAATGATCAGAAAAGAAAAAGACTGATAGACATACCTGCCTCGAACCGCTTGACCTTTTGAGGATTTGTGCTAGTTTAGGCATTTTTTAAGTCCCAAACCCAACTTTTCATCTTAGCGTCTTCTTTATCTTACTTGTGTACAGTTTCTTCGGAAAGTTTTTCACTGTCTTTTTTTGCTCAGAGAAGAATAATAGCGAAAACATTTTGCAAAACAGCGAGTCTCTCGTAGCAAAGACACACGATCCGTTGACAACACTTCTAAAGAACATCAAATCCGTAACAGTTCATCAGTTATCGAAAAAACCAGAGGCAAAGAGGTAAAAAGAAGAAACATTTATCGAGGACGATTTGAAAAAGGCTTGCTTTCACTTGCTTCAATCTGAAATAATCTCACAAACATTTTCAAAACCGCATGCCATGTTGAACAAAACAAAGAAAACAAGTTTCCCGTGACGTCATCCATGTATCTGTACTCTAATAGATCATGGGCAACGACCAATCACAGCGCGCGTAGCATTCACATCATTGTATAAAGATAAATTGATGTATAATTTCCATGCTATGCCCAATATAAAGGTGATGAAAAAGGACAGATCATTGCCTGGAGATATGAAGAAGGGAATGTGTTTGGTGGTACCCCTGTGCAGGACCACATATTTTCAATGGCTCTATCTTACTTGTCTGAAAGTGAACTTGCGGTCGGGTAAGTTAAAGCTCATTATTACATACCACTTATTAACTGAGGGTGAGGTCATTACAGGGAAATCTCAGACCAAGGTCTTGAGGTACATGTATTGGTCAACACATCAAGGCCAAGGTCTGAGATTACCCTGTAAAAACTGAACAGACAAGGTTAATAAGTTATCTATTGTATGGCATTTTCATTGTAGACCTGAGTCTGCAATCAATGAGTTGTACACTTGAGCCCGTGTCGTTTTACATGTATACCCATGACTTAAGTGTCCCTTACAGAAGGTGTTTATTAAACATTCTCCCAGGGGAATTTTGCTAGAAAAAGCTTTCAGCAGCTAATCCAGTCACTGTCTGGCCATACAGAGCCAAAACTGCACAAAATGCCATTTTTAGGTTGAGTACTTCATGGCCTTTTTATCGTTTCCAGATGAAAAATTTCAGCTTCCCAAGTTTGAGGATGCACAGGTCTCCACTTTTAACTTTTCTTTCACCTCCTGTTTTCTTTTGCTTTTCTTGAGCCATTTTTTTTTCTTTTACTGGGCATTTACTAGCCTTTATTTTGGTGAGGAAAGATTTGCTGTAAGGAGGAACAGGTGGGTAGTGGAACAGGATTTTCATTGGCATTTTTGGGTCAACTTTGCATGGTCTTTGACTGGATTGTACTCATTCTGGCGTGGTTTTAAAGATCTTTGCACAAGGTAGAGATGAGACAAAGTAGTCCTTGACCATTAAAACTGATGCTGTCACAATCACTATGAGGGATGTGGATCCACACAGGCAGGCAATTGACTTTTTGGACCACAAATAACTTGTCGTGACAAGTTTAATGGTACCATAAGCTAATTTTTAGTAGGCCACCAAAGTGCATTGTACACTGTAAATGCTACATGTAATATGTACAGTGTAGGTACACTGACTCCGTTGAATTTGAGGAGAAATCAATATTGACCAATGTTGACTGGCATTTCTATTCTGTTTATATTTCTTAGGTACAAGAGTGGTCTAATATTGTTGCTGAATGTGTCAAGTGAGGGAGGTCTCACAATCATACACAAATTGCAAGGACACTCCAGTGAAATTCACAGCCTGGCTTTTTGTCCTACCCCCAAAGAAAACATTGATTTTGGTACATATTACATGCATTTTTAAAAAAATCCTGCTTCTGATGTAACAGTCTTTGTTGTATGTTTTAATCCGTTCTCACGGTAAACCAGAATTTTCTTTCTTTGCTATGAATCGACCCTTTAAGTCCCCATGGTGTCCAACATCAATTTTCTCCTAACCATATCTATTGATTGTCAAGAGATTTGGTTATGAGAATTAATAAATTGATCACCTAATAGAAAATCTTTGATCTTTCATCAAATTCTCTCAACTTATCGTTTAAGAAAAAGTATAGAGATCAGTTTGGAGAATTTGTATGTGGATATTGGGGCTTAAAGGGTTAATGGGGCTAAGAAGACAAAGGTACATGTAATTTCTGAAGCAAACTAACTTGAGAACTGATTATTTCCACAACATCACTGTTATTAATAAGGGCCTGTCAAAAAAGGCATAAGTGATTACTGATAATTACTTTTAGGAACAGACTTCTAAGCAGCCTACAGTTAAAATGGTACTGTACCTAACAAATGTATGACCACACCCCTAACCATATTTCTGGTCACATTTTTTTTAGCAAAAAAATCTTTTACCACACAGTCACTAAATTATTTCTGAAAACCTCTTTAATACAATACGAGAACCTTGCTTATTTTACCAGATTTTATTTCTGCATGAGTGGTATCAATCAAAAGAGGATTTCACATCAAACAGTTGCTGCAAAATTTTTAGCTTACATGTACAGTTTGTATCCCTGTAATTGATTTTTTGGATGGGAATGCCAAACAAAATAAGCTAGAAGATTGTAAGCTAGATCAAAAAAAATGAGAATGGTTGCTCGGTACATCTACAAGGTTATCTGTACTAAGTGTCCGGAGCAAAATTCTCGAATTTTTCAGGTCCACTGCAGGACAAGACAAATGCCGCTAAAGGGCACTTGTTAGTATCTGGAAGTAGAGACCAAACAATAAGGTTATGGGATACAGCACAAGGCAAGGTACTATCAGTCAAACAGTTACCAAAACGATCAGGACAGAGATGGAAAGATAAGCATGATTCACACTGGGCCAAGGACAGGCTGTGGCTGAGTCTGTGTTGGCCTGTAGCATCACCTGGCCATGTTATTAGTAGTGGACAAGGGTAAGTAGAATGGTATCAATTCCAGGTAAATTTTAAATTTTAAATATCTTATTATCCACTCCCCTTAGGGCTTTTCAGGGATAATTTACAACACTGGTTGGGGCACTTTGCCAGACTGCTTAAGGTGCAGTTTACAAGTAATGAAGGAATGAGTAATGATGCCCCCATTTATGAGTGTGAAAGTGGGATAGACTACTACACTGGGCACTATGTGCCCTGCTCTTCACGAAGAGTATGTGTGTTCGTTAACATCCCACAGATTTATTACATGTGCAAGGGCATGGAGACGGAGCCTACGGTTTATCATCCTTATCTGAGAAGACTAGAAAGTCTAACCGTTTGCTGATGTTATTACAAAGGCAGCACTATCTCTTCAGTTATTTAAAGACCCTGAGAGTTGGTTCGGCCTGGGTTTGAACCTACAGCCTCCCGCTCAGCAGACAGGCGCTAATCCCATTGAGCTAACTGGGTGGCAGTAATAATGTGATTGTCAGCAACATTTTTCTGCTTCCTGATTAGGCCATGTGGGGAGAACCCTCATTTGCTGATTGGGAGACATGGACTCAAACCCAGTCCAGCCCAACAACCAGGGTCTTAAAGAACCTGGCGAGATCATCAGGAGACTGTGTTATTGTTGGCCTTATCTCCTTCATCCTTTCTTATCAATGGAATGGGACGTATGTGTAGAAGAAACCTCACTCTTGTTCTAAAAGAGTAGGGGAGGTAGATACTGGTGGTTTGGACCATTTCTTTTATGGGGGAGGGGACTGTTACAAGCCCACAGTAATTCGCTTCTTGCCATTGCAGTGACCATTCATAAAAAAAAATACATTTTGTGAGGCTTCTCTTTTGTTGAAAAGGAAAACACATTGAAGTGTCCATCAGATCTGCCCAGCTGAGAAAAAGGCTGGCTGAACTCTGACAAAAGCACGCACCAATACTGACTGTTAACTTTTTCAGCAATAGAAAACGTTTTCTGTTTTTGCATTGCCTGATATAAACACGAGAGGGGTTGGGAGAATTCGAGACAGTTATGCAAACCCGACACGAAGTCGAGGGTTTGCATAACCATCAAGAATTCTCCCAACGCCTCGAGTGTTTATATCAGGCTATGCAAACACTGGAAAAAAGTTTTCTATTGCTTTTTCTAAAATAACTTTCCGAGAAAAAACGCAAAACTCTTTGTATGGTACTGATTAAAAGAGAAATTCTTACCAGTCGCAAAGTCTTGTCCACAAAGTCTTGCATGCGTAATCAGTTCTTGTTTTCAAAAAGATGCTTTCAAAAATATGGACTTTTCTCGCTTAAAATGTCAGCTTACACGAAAAAAATTGACACACCTTCTTTGTAATGATTTTCTAAGTTTCAGCTGGCGAGGGAATGGGCAAATAAAGTAAACTTGTTGAGTTTTGAACTCGAAAACTTTTTCAAATTTGTGCTTGTGTGATTAGCGCGTGAAAAGCAAAACATCTTGACGCCACAACCATGTTTACATACTCTCATGCAAACACTCCTCTCAGCCAATCAGAACATGCGTACTATCTTTGTTGTTTTATAAACATTTATTGTATGTTTGTTTTTTTGTAGAGGAGAACTTCTATTGTGGGATTTAAGCAAAGAAGGTAAAGAACAGTGTCAGATGTTTGGCCTAGGTCACTCCAGAATTGTATTCAACATCAGCTGTGATGTGGGTGGAACTAGAATAATGACGGTTTCTATGGATCGACAGGTGCAGTACACTTATTAGCACAAGTAGTATAATTAGTGATCATTGTATGAGACTGAGTTTGATCAGAAACCCCTTATGGGTTTCTGGTTTGATACAAAGAGTTACACAAAATTGGATGAAAAAACATGGCCGATTATAACAAATTTTCATCTTTATGTATTCCCTGATATATTTATTAATGCCAACTAAGTAAAAGCTCAAACTTGGAAGGTATCCTCCCAAAAAAATCCAGTCAAGCCACCTTAAGCCAGAGAAAAAATTGTGAAATAAATTATGTTGAATAAATTAGTAATAATTAGTCTTTTAAACAATGGGGGAATTTGTCAAGGTCCTTCCACAGAGTAAACTGGTGAAACAGTTCTTAAACATTAAAACGTTAATCCCGGCTGGAAAGGAGTCAGATTGAGGTCACATTCTTGAAAATGCTTATCTGACGTTTTTAAGACTATCTCAGAATTTCTCAGCTGTGATTATAATAATAGGGGACATGTTTATCACATATTATAGGATATTTTTGTCTATTCACTCGCAGATTGTGATTTGGGATCCTCAACATTTGCGCAGTCTCCACACCCTCCCCACCCTTGGTGGTTTTGCATATTCTGTGGCCATCTCTCCCCTTGATCCAGGTACTCTGGGTGTAGGGGTAGGGGACAACATGCTTCGTGTTTGGCAAACGATGTCTTCAATGGGGCCTTATGAAACCTTGACTCTGTGGCAGGGTATTAAGTCCAAAGTCATGGTGGTAAGTAGTAACATTAACTAACATATTGTAAGTATGCACGTGTCGGACACGTGCATAAACCTTCTGGGTATATTTCTTTACCCGTCTCTGCGCAACTTCTTTAAGGACCTTCAAGTTAAGGTAGATCTCCACCGTCGCGTGATTTTTACATACGTAAATTTAGTTTGCGCGCGTAAATAAAATAGAGGCAATGATGAAGTGTTAAGCGAGTTTCAACTTTTACATTAACGTGCGCCTTTTCAAACATTACCCCTATTTTACTTACGCATGTACTGACGCGTAATATTTACGTGCATGCGCACGTACATTTTACGTCCGTAAATAAAATAGAGGTAATGCATGGAATGTCACTCGTAAACATAAAAGGTGAACCTCCCTCAGCTTTTACGGTTTACGTCTATTTTATTCGCGCTTGTAAAATTTACCTGCGTACAAGTTTACGTACGTAAAAATTGCGCGACAGTGGAAATCCATCCGTATACAGGCACGCTAGGTTAAAAATGTTGGTACAACAATTGAAAGCAATGTGGGAACGCTGTGTTGCGCTGAAAATCTACGTTGCGAATTGTTCCCTGTAACGTCGCCTTAATTAGAAAACAACAACTCGGCACGTGCAGCACTGTTTTTGGTACACTTCTTTGCCCTCACTGCAGACTACCAAAAAAATTTCGTGATTTAATTTTTGATTTTTGGCTTTTGTTTCTGTTTGTGGTGGTGGTGTCCGATATCACAAGCACCACCATCTGCTGTAGCAGTGGCAGAGAAATCGTGGTAGTACTAAGTCAAGGTTTTGTGGTAAAGAAGAGTATCAGCAGTAGCGAAAGAAAATCAAGTCTTAGACCCTGTTTACATGGAGTGGGGGACCCCGGTCTAGTGGGGTAAGTTTCTTTTGTTTTGTGTTCCCCAGAGCGTGAAAACAAAAGAAACCAACCCCACTAGACCGGGGTCCCCCACTCCATGTAAACTTGCCCTTAGGCTACGTTCACACGCACAAGACGAACTTTCAGCCAGTTGAAAATTCATGCGTTTAGGTGTTCTGTTCACACGGGACCACCTTAACCGCACGAAAGTACTCGTAGCCGTTCAAAGTTTTGAAAGGAGCAAAATTATTGAACGATCCCCTGTGAATGAAGTGTCCGGCGGAAAATTCGTCCGAAAGTGGACTGCACCTGGAAACTCGCTCCTCCATGCACACACACTGCGCACTGCGCACATACGAACTAATTAACGTGAGAGTAGATCATAAACAATATTAAGTTTTTGTTGCTTGCTCTATTCTATAGGTTAAGTGGCATCCTCGTAAGGAAGGCCTTCTTGCTTTTGGAGCTGATGATGGACAAGTTGGAGTTTACAACATCATCAACAAGAGGTACTGTACCCGCACAGTGCAGCACAAGGATGATCCGTCTTCATAAAGACAACGAGGCGGTTTTCATGTTGGACGAATAATCTGTCTGACTTTATCCGTCAGTTATCCTTCTGAGAAACGGCCATTCTTTACTACCGGGAAAAACTCTTTGTTTGACTGTTATCCCTTCCCATGTCCCGAGAGGATTAGCACTGAGTACTCTTAGGGCCAGTTGTTGCCCGTTTCATCGAACCTTAAGATGTAGTTGCGTTTTTTATAGTTTCTTTTTGTAGTCCAGTCTTTGTGGCTCCTGCATGACATACTATAAACTCAGCTTTCAGAAATGTTTTGATTTATTTTCTTGTAGAGCCGAGATGTCTGCAACATATCACAAGAAGACGGTGTATTCTCTCTCCTGGGGACCACCTTGCCCTAAAGCAGGTATTTTTAGTTATTTCAGCCTACGCCCATCCTGCAGCAGTTTCAAAGATTGCAGCATGTTTTGGTAAAAAGTTTTCGGAAAAGATGAAGGGCCTCAGCTGTATGACCTCTTTTTCGTTCATTCGTTCTGAAATAACCAACCTGACTATAGCAAGCCTGCACCTGTCCATTTTGTCGAACTGTGCTCATTTGACGCATAGTTAACTTATTATTTCGAGATGACCACTCCCTTGTTCACCTTGTAGGTGTTTTTTTAGTTGCCTGCACAAATGTCTGATTGATCCAGCTTCGAAGATAATTGAAGTGGAATCAGCTGATTTCTCCGGTTTTGTTTTGTTTGTTTTCCTTGCAAACGTAAACGCTCGAGAGTTCTACCTGCCCGCTACTAAATTGCCCTTTGAAATTGGTGTGCAGGATATAGCGTAAGTCGATACTGATGTTTTGGCGCCGACATGATTCGCGGCTTTAGGTGTTCCATTATTGTTATGAAATCGATTGTGTTTAGCTAAACAGATCTAAAAGTTATATTTTGTTATTTTTGTTGTTGTTGTTAGGTAATGAAGACAGCACCACTCACAATCTGTACAGTTGTGCAGGAGATGGGAGTGTCCTGCAGCACAGAACTGGACATTTCATGGATGACCCTGTGGACGTTAACGCTCTGATCTTGAAAACTAACAATCTTAAGGTACAGTGTGAGAATTTATTANGTTATGAAATCGATTGTGTTTAGCTAAACAGATCTAAAAGTTATATTTTGTTATTTTTGTTGTTGTTGTTAGGTAATGAAGACAGCACCACTCACAATCTGTACAGTTGTGCAGGAGATGGGAGTGTCCTGCAGCACAGAACTGGACATTTCATGGATGACCCTGTGGACGTTAACGCTCTGATCTTGAAAACTAACAATCTTAAGGTACAGTGTGAGAATTTATTAAAAGCCGTTTCTATAAAAATGTGGATCGTAGAAAGTCGATACAAGACTGACCTCATGTTAGCTGCAACGGAATGCAAGGTTTTTCTTAGCAGATGTGTTTCAGTCATGTATTGTTTACGGAATACGTACTTAATACTTGCCAATGACATACATTCATGACAACCTGCAGAAACTTGAACGTTTTTGACGTCGAGTTTTAGACAAAATACAGAACGCAGCTATCAGTATAGGTACGAACACCAGCTTGTAAACGACAATTTTCGTTGTCCCGATGTAAACGCTTGTACATGTATATTTTCTCGTAAATTAGCCCGCTCAATATTAACAAGAGGTGGTACAGACAACAGACACGTTGCCTAACCGGCCTTAGCCTGCGAGCAAGCTCTCTATTTGGGGGATATCGTGAAAAGTAGACGCGCGAGAGGCACGCGAGAGGAGACGCGACAGCCGCACGCTCGTGCGTGCCCGCGCGGCTCGCTTCGCTCGCCCAAATAGGAGAGCTTGCTCGCAGCTAGACCGGAGTGAGACGCTATTTTATTACAAAAACTACTGACACTGGTCAGCTAGTCTGCTACACAGCCGTTTTTAGTGTCATCACGCAACGCTCCTCCTCTGTGGGGAGGAGCGTTGCGTGACGACACTAAAAAGGGCTGTGTAGCAGACTACTGGTCAGCCTGACTGATGCTCTACGCCCTGTATACGTCTTACCGGGAAGTTCGGGTTGTTGAATGTTAAACTTGAAATGAGAGGCCGTGCAAGATCGCAGTGTTTGAAACGCTGATGCGGCGAAGTATCAGTAATTTGAAGTACACTATATTTCAAACGAACGAGATAAGGTTTCTCCTCCTTGTGTAGTATCAGTAATGGTACAGCCACACGACATCACAGACCTCTGTTTCCGTTTACTTGTACGGGTAAATTACTCGTACCCATAGCTGTAAACACGGGTAACTTAAACGGCTAGGTGGCCTGGTAGAGCGGTGATGCCATTATCACAACTGGAAATCATAAATGCCTTTTCTACAACTACGTGCAAACATGTTGGCCTACTTGTAACCGTATGGAACAACAGTGTATCTTGAGGTCTCTATCGTTCTCTTGCTTTTATGCTGTGCAATTTAATCTTTGTATCAATATACGGTATATGTTATATGGACACTTTGGCCTGCCCCTTTAGTGTGTTAATTCAGCGAGTCAGTTCTGTAGTTAGGGCATCAATTTTTTGAGGGGTGGCGTTTACAGTGTATTATTGTTCTTGTGTTGTTGCGAGAACATTTGCTTTGCCTTTTTGATCTCAAAATATATGACAAAAACATACATATCTGGGACTCCCTTCACTACCCTACTGACTTTTTTACCCCTACTTCCAAAATGTGTACGGACGGTGTACGCTGACGTCATAACCAATTCTCTGGCATCGCTAGGTTTCTAGTTCTAAATTTCTCTCCCATGATAGCTATAGGGCTCCGCTATAAGAAACAAAATTGTATAGTTTCATATCACGAGTCACTTTCATTATAATACTCTTAAGTAATGAGTTTTATAAATTTTACGTTATTGCTCGTATACCCACAGCACAAGCCATTTGGTCGCACAGATGTGTCTTGGAATCTAGATGGTACAGTTTTGGCTCTGGGGAATGAAGACGGGTGAGTTTTTTGATATATGACTTTTCGATTAAGGTGTATTTTGTTCCGTAGCAGAATTAACACATCCAGTACTGGCGATGAAATAATTTCCAAATTCACCGTGTACAAGAAACTATTCCAGATGCCCATCTTTGGTGGCGATTCAAATCTGTCAAAACATAGCTGGCCAAATCAGTCATTAGAGAGCTTTAAATTCTGAGACGAGGACGACTACGAGTACGAGATTTTCTCAATATTAAGTATTGTTCACGGGTGAACATCATCATCCCTGATGATGCCGTTGATAGGCCAAAGCTTGGATTTCAATTTAATTTTTTTAGAACAGCAGTTTAAGGCAATCATGCTGCTGAAGGAAAACATGAACAGATTATCAGTCATTGTTTTTGATTTATCAATGTAGGTCAATTGAAGTGTATGTACCTCCTGACTTGATGCAGGTGGCTATAATTATTACCCACGAGAAAAGTATCACTACGCTTGTATGGCATCATGGATACAGCGAGCTTAACACCTCAGGTAAAAATAATGTGCTTTATTTTTTACCAGTTTGACTCTGAAGATGACCACCGCACAGGCTGTCGAAACGTCACTCACTGTGAACAACAGGAGTCCTTTTCAGGACTACGTTCACCCGTACGACGAGGGTCCCCAATAGGGTTCTTCCATCCCGTAATCCCGACCCAAAATTTCGTGCCATCCTGTAATCCCGAGGGTTATTTTTGGCTTCCCACCTCCCTCGCATACTCCCTCGCCCCGGTTTTGCTTTAAAATCTCGAATCCCGAGCTTCAAATAAGGGAAATCCCGGATCCCGAAAAACCTTTTGGGGGTCTTTGACGATCGTATTCAACCTACTTATGAAATGACTCCTGGGGTCAATCCTTTCACAGTGTTTAGAGGATAAAACCTTGTGGGGTTGCTAAGTAGCCTGCGTGGCAGCCGCAAAAAAAGGGGGAGGGGGAGGAGAGGTCAAGAAAATTGCAGGGATAGGGGAGGATCCCTTTTCCACTCTCGCTTCCTCCCCCTCCCTTTCGACACCGACCACTCAGGGCACCGCGTTATCGGAACGCTGGACTCTTTATCCCGTGTTGCTGGTCTCACACCGATCATCAGCTGGATTTGTTCAAATCCTGGACCACCCTTGAAATTACCCACCTGGTTGCTTTTTATCAGTTAGGATTCTTTTCTGGGAAGCACGTTAGGGAATTTTGCATAGGAGCAGGGGGGAACCAGGGGAGGGGCCCGGGGGACCCACCCCCCCCCCCCTCCCCTATATTTTTACAGCAAACTAGGGCCCGAAGGGCTGGGAAAAAATTTTTTGGAGACCGGGTCCCCCCATTTATCCAAGGGTCTGGATGACAGGGCTCCCCCCCTTATCTCAAGGTCTGGATCCGGCACTGAGGAGTTTGCTGCTGTAGCCTTCAAACCCTGATCTTCTTAAGGGCATTTATTACCCCTCCCTACTCAAGACAAGAGTCCTCTTTATGACTCTGATTCATTATATTTCGCTTACAGAATAGGCCATTTGCACTAAGAGGTCATGTGACATCGTTTTTATTAAAATGAAAGATTATAATTATGATTTTGCCTTCGAAAAACGATTAGGGCGTCATATCTTAAACAAAATAATAGTTATTTGGTTTTTCAAACCCGCACCATTTTCTTAAAATGAGTAAGGTCATAGCTGGTCACGTGACCAAAATGTGATTTTTAAAATTAGAATTACCTCTTTCTGAAAACAAATTTTGCGCTTAAACTTCAAGGAAAATGTTGAAAAGATGACGTGGTAGCGTTTACAGCACATCTTAGCGTAACTATCACACGTTTAACAAGATATAAGCAAAAAGGTCAAAACCGGCGGTACAACCTCCCGTTCTCATACGGGAGGTTGTACCGCCGGTTATGTTTAGTATGATGAAACAACTTTTTAGTTTCACGGTATTTTATACTCCCTTAAATCCGTTTTCTCTCAAATTTCGGGTGTACGAGAACTTTTATGTGCTCTGTCAATTTTTGGCATCAGCAAAATTCCAACTCATTGTTTAAAGGAAGCATTGGTCACGTGACCTCTTAGTGCAAGTGGCCTATTAAGTATTGGACATCATAGAATTAGATAGACCGCGCACTAGCCTGTTCCAGGCTCTCAGATGGTGGGGAAGATGCGGAAGACTGGGCAAGACGCGAAACTGAAATGTACGCGAAAGTGGGTATTTTCATGTTCGCGCTTTCTCAATACCCGCGGACCGGACTATCTCGGAACCTGGAACAGGCTAACCGCGCCTCGCCGGTCTAGAACTATATTCAACATAGTGAAATTTTTTCCTCTCAACACCCAGAAAACCATACCCTGTTCGGCGGCACATACCCGTTTGGGACAAAAAAGAGAGCCCCCCCCCCCACACTCCGTTGGGGAGGGTCTTAGCCTTGTTATCAGTGGCGAATAATAAAATCGAATAGGTAGGTGCATATCGTACTTACGTTTTCTTGGACAAATGAATTTTATATCTGGATGACCTAAATATGAGGTTTACCTGTCCGATAGAGAAGTGGAACGGAAAAAAGATTCTTTTGCTCGGTACTCTGATATTCCATTTTCTTGTTAGGCTTAACTGTAGATGAAAGTGGAAGCTGTAAGTACTGGCTGGCTTCAGGATCTAACGAGTCCACGATACATGTCCATGATCTGAGCAGTTTGCTGGGTACGATGTGTGTGTGTGTGTGTGTGTGTGTGTGTGTGTGTGTGTGTGTGTGTGTGTGTGTGTGTTTTTACATGGTGACGTTATCGGCCTGTCAACGATTTAATCGCTGTTGATTTTTTAAGCCTTGTTGTTCCTCTTTTCTAGGAGTAAACTACGAGAGACGCAGTTCATGCAAATTGACACATATCGTTAATGCATCTGACCTTTATTTCGCTCATTGAAAAGATTTGGGCTCAAGTAGAATGAGTTTCATATTTCAGGGGGTTGAATTCGTGGGACCGTTTGCAAGTTCAGATAGAGAAAGAAGAAAATTAGCTCTTTGTTCAAGTTAGTCAGGAATCCTCGTGTTAGTTTTAGGAGAGAACGACACAGTTTACTGCATCAAAATTTAAACTTTCTTCACAGAGGTATTGGTTTCCCATTGTTAAACAATTTGCCTCGTACCGTTCTCACTGTTGCCGGCGTCCTAACTGCAACGTTCTCTTGATAAAAAAGAAAAAAACATAAAATTTCCCTTGTATGTTATAGATTTTTAAAATTAATGATTTCAGCTTGAAGACGTACTCCCATTTATCGTTCCAGTAACTAATATGTTTCTACTGTTTACAATCAGGTCATTCATCCGGCCCCAGCCCTCGATCCGCTCCCCTTACTGACTCTTTTCGACAGCTGCCAGGTCACTCAGGCCGTGTCACGTGTTTGAGCTGGAGTCCACACCAGTCGGAATTGCTGCTATCTTCGTCGTATGATGGGACTGCCCAGGTACGAAAACAACGTGGCTTTAATGTGGGAAAAGGTGTTTTTTGTACTAAATATTTTATGTGTTTCAAATGCCAGTTAGGGAAACAATTTCATCTGGAGTAAGGAAACTCCTCAACGAAAGAGAGTGGTCGTACAAGTGGAAAACGACTTCCCCCTACAACCACCCTCTCTTCTCTCCCCCACCCAATGTAACCCATGATAAGCCAACTTTCAAATATTGTTATATTCACACGCCTCAAAGTAATGTTTTGTTCATGGTAAGGGGAATTTTATCCATCGTTTTGCTATGGTGTCTTCTATTAAAAGATTTCACAAATCTATCTTCATTTCGCCTTGATAGATCAATAACTTTTTTGTCTCTATTTCAAGGTTTGGGATGTAAAGAAAGGAGAACCACTGTACAACTTCCGCGGGCACAGCAGCCGTGTGATGTGTGTAGTGTGGAGTTATCTCGATTCTGACCTTGTGTACAGTGGTGGAGAGGATGGTACTGTACGGCCCTGGAGACCGTCACTTCAGCAGAATCGACAGCCACCGGTGCCAGGTACCCTGAGAATTAAAACAGAACTGAATGCAAGGCTGGTAATATGGCAAAGGGGTGATTTATTTGAGGTCAACAAAACTAGCCTTACTCAGGGCCAGAGCTACAATGAAAGGGAATACTGCTTCCTGAGGATGCTCAGCTCTTGGCGTCCAGTTTGTAGGAAATTTGCAAAAAGGAGAGTTGAATAGAAAAAACAAACAAGCTAAAAACAACTAGAAGAAAAAACGGCAAAAGACTACTTTTTAGCACTTTCTACTCTCTGAATGCCTGGAACAGGCCACACTGAAGACATCTCTAGCCCCTCAGATTGTGAAAAACAGCACTGAGAAAAATGCGCGGAAATTATGCATTACGTGCTAAAAGACAAAAAAGAAATCGCAGATTGGAATTTCAGCGCCTAAATTATTCGCTTTCAGTCGCTCAGTTTTCTGTGAGTGGCTCCTCCAATTCCGATCTAATCGCCCATTTGTTAGGAAATTTGTCATAGGATGATAATTAGTAACTGTTTTCAGCAAGCTCATGATTCTGACCCCCTAGTAATTTTTTTGGAACAGAAAAATAAAAAGAATATTTTAAAGACTGTTTACGCGGTTTTATGACAGTATTACTGTTGAATAGTGTGTCTAATCCAATTTTTTTGTCCATTTTAATACAGAAAAGAAATCGTCTCATTCTACAAGCAAGTCCTCAAAGAGCAAAAAGAACAAACACAAGCCAAAAGGAAAGACAGAGACTACAGAAGTTCACACTGAATCTTGGCGGGAAGAAAGAGAACCCAAACCTGACAGCAATGGAGTGAGGACTGCCCAGAGTCAACAGAACAGAAGGGTTAAATCACAAGAAACTGAAGTAAGTTTTTACTTGGAGCCGAACGAACCCCAGTCAAACCTCGATGACGAGGCTACAAGCGAAAAAGGTGAGATTGTAAAATCCCAGCAGGATGGGAGGGAAAGGAAAGCAAATTTGGAAGAAAATGAGGAGAAGAATGTGAAAGAGAATGGAGACGAAGTGACACGTGCAGCTGAGTTGAAGGGGGAGGAACCTGAAATTGAAGAGATGAATCCACCAGAGATGAATTCTCCCGAGATGACCATGACTGAACAGAGGAAGGCTGGTATGGTGTTTCAACAAGAGCCAGTTGTTCCCCTGCGTTCCAGAGGTAAACTGGTTTCTTTCATGTTGTCAAAACTTAGAACACTGATTTTATTCACAGACATCATACAAGGAAGTAGCTTTGTCAGGCAGTCGTTCTTAGAGCTACGATACACGTCCTGTCACGCGTTCCTTGACGTGTGACGAAGCCCCAAGGACGTCTGTGTGGGAGACTAACAAGGAAGAATATCCTAGCAAATACTGGCAAGTGTAAACCGTTTGAATACGTTTCATTCTTCAGTCACACTTGAAGCATCCGCATCCTCCTCCTCCACAAAGATGTTCTTAGAGCTTCGTCACGCGTTCCAACACGTTTCTTAACGCGTAACGAAGCCCTAAGAACGTCCGCATGGGAGACTAAGAAGGAAAAATGTCCTTGCCCATACTGGCAAGTGTAACTCGTTTGAATACTTCTCATTCCTCAGTCACGCGTGAAGCATCGTCATCTTCCTCCTCCAGATGTTCGTAGAGCTTCGTCACGCGTCACGCCTTCCTTAACGCATGACTAAGCCCTAAGAACGTCTACGTGGGAGACTAACGAAGAAGGATATCCTTGCACATACAGTAGCTCAGTAACTCGTTTGAATACTTTTCATTTCTCAGTCACACTTGAAGCATCCTCAGCTTCTTCCTCCAAGAAAAAGAGAAAAGTCAAATCTATGTTGCCACTGTCTGCTGTTGCTGACAACAAATCCAAAGCAGCAGCACAAAAAGAATGCGTGGAGCTGGCAAAGATTATCTACGGTGAGGTCATGCTGAAAAACCTCAACCCCTCGGAGAGGGATGTTGTTCCGTACTTATGTCATGTTCTAAATTCTCAAAGGTCTTGATAGAACGGGTTTAGTGTGAGTTGACCACGAAATATATTTCGCCTTATTTTCGATGGGCTCTTTGCAGCTAGTCACTGAGTCGCTTGGTACAAAATGCACCATGCTGGAGAACAGGAAATGCACTTAGACAAGCAAACAATGAAGATTAACGTTTTGTGTTATGAGAGCTTTTTGTTTGTCTTATCCTAGTGCGTTGCCTGTTCTCCAGCAGGGGTTTTTTTGCCACGTGACTGATCAGCTGCAAAACTGCAAACCAGGGCCTATAGACCTCTTTCATAATAGCGGCCTATTAATATATTATTTTATATGTACGATAATTAGCCTTTTTGACCTCGTTAGCATGTGTAAAATACAAAATAATTCTTACTTTCAAACGAGGTCAGAAAGGCTAATTATCATCCATATAAAAGAATATATTAATAAACCGCCAATTTGAAAGAGGTCTATTGTTCTACTCAGTGATATTCGTGCCGCTTCCTCAACTAATCAGTGATTATACCGAAACGAATTGGCGCCAGTGATATTGCTTTCTTATTTAATAAATCCTTCATGCCGCTTTTCGAGTCATTAGGTTAGCTATTTAGCGAGACAATAACAGAATTTTTAAGATGCTTGCTAATGATGATGGCAGGTGTACTTGGGTTTCCCACAATCACTGATTACGTAGAGAGACCCGCGCCAGTACATTATGGAGGTCTACTTGAGATATCTGCTAAAGTCATATCCAAAAACTGGCTTCGGTCTGTGATTAATTTTAATTAACTCGACAACGTTTTTTAATAACCTACTTATCTGTCAGGTCTAGGTCAAGCTGATGATAAGAGTTCAGATGTTTCAGGTGCACACAGCATTGCTGGCTCAGAGGAACTTGTAAACCTCGGGTTATTTGCTGATAGGTGTGGAGCTTACAGAATGCTTGCCACCGAGGGTATTTACACCCTTTTAATTCGAGTCCTTTTTTTCTTTCTGATTAGCAATGTCAGGCTCTGATTTTTCTATTGTCTAGTTTCTTTGAATTCAGTTTCAACCTTGTCACTTTGGGAGGCCTAAACAATATTATAAACTAGGAATACATTAGCTTGTCTCTTTGCAGCTATGGACGGACAAATACAAATATCTCATTATCCACTCCCCCCGAGGCTTTTTATGGATAATTTATAACAGTGTGTGAGTGATCGGGGAGACTTTGCCAGACTCCTGGTAGGAGCAAATGGCTCGCTTTTGTTTTACAATCATGAGTTATGAGTGCCCCTCTTGTAAATTGGAACTAAGATAAACTGAAGAGAAGCTCTTCACTGATAGAGGTTTCTTTTTTGTCACTGGTGCTTTTTGCACGTCCCACTGATTCTAGTGAAAGTACTCTAAGACCAGCCCTACGCTTTTTCTTCTCCATGCGAGTAGACTAGAATCTCTGATTTCTTTTTGTAGGTCAGCATCACGAAGAGAGTGGTAACCTTGACTACAAACTTCAGCTGGAGATCTGGAAAGGGAATTTAGGTGGAGCGCTGGAGATGGCTACTAAAAGCAAACAGCTCAATGACTGGCTTGTGGCTCTCAGTCCTCTAGGTAGCACGGTATTCCTTTGTTACATAATTTGCGTCCACTTAAAGCTTAATCTTACCATTTCAATTTCAGCTCAACAACAGCAACAACAACAACCTTTATTCCCTATTCCAAAACTCTAAGAGGAATGAATACAAGCTTTCGGCGCAATGATTTCTGGGATGGTTTGGGTGGGCAAGTGATGCCTATGATTGGTTAATAATTGCCGTTAATATCATCGACCAGTCATAACTAACGTTTGTGCACCCAAGCGATCCGAGTAATCACTGCGCCCAAAACTTGTACCCATTCTCCCAAGAGAATTATAACAGCAGTAAGACAACTTTACACAAAGGAATTCAATGCAACTAACGCATATTTTAATGTTACCAATTACCACAGGGCTAAAGGACCAAAAAGGCTCCGTTTAAATATATTCAACCTGTGCCTACTGAGAACGGATTGAGCCAAAGCAAATGCGTTACGATAAAGTGGTTATTAGATAACGAGGAAACATTCCTGTAGATTTTCTGTAGAGTTATATATCGAAGGTAAACGGACACCTTTAGGACTCGGCGACACTAAGTGTCCGTCATAGAGAGATGTTCATCTTAAAGAAAGTCAAATATAAGGAGCAATGAAAGGCTGGGATCAACCCGAGATGTCCGTTTTACGGAAGTGTCCGTCTTATAGAGGGGTTTCGTTTCAGGCCGGACGCCGGACGTAACGTCCGGTAGTGGACACACGTACACTCTTTCTGATTGGAATTCATTTTGGAATCAACTTAAAAAAACGAACAACTGCAGTTGAAACCGATAATTATAATTGCCAAATGAAACATTTCATATTTTGTGACCATTTTTAATGCCTTAAAAGACTTCCCAGTTTAACCAATTCCGGTCGAGGGAAGGCAGGAAATTGGATTTTAGAGAGTCCAATTTCTGAAAATTTCCCAGGGAGCATGCCCCCAGGCCCCCATAAAGTTCTTGCCTCCGGCGCTCAACGTTCGC
Source organism: Porites evermanni (assembly GCA_942486025.1). Classification (NCBI taxonomy): domain Eukaryota; kingdom Metazoa; phylum Cnidaria; class Anthozoa; order Scleractinia; family Poritidae; genus Porites; species Porites evermanni. The sequence continues at coordinate 6,803 of CALNXI010000123.1, read as the reverse complement.
GTCTACGGCACGAACGGTGCAAGTCCGGCAGCCCAATCTCTGCATCCGGTTCTTCCAAATGCTACCGAAAACCCTGATTATTAGAGGTGTCCGTTTAGCGAGATTTGACCGTATGCGCTTAAATGTCACGTAAAAATGGAATGATGGAGGTTGGATACCTGAGTCTTCAAGCATAATTCAGCATTACTGGCAGGTAAATGCCCATCGTTCTTCCCGAAAGTCCCGGAAAGTTTTGGTAAATGGGAAACAACCTCTCCTACAAAATTACTATTTTTAAGAAACCGTTTGAAACAATCTGCCCATCTTGATGACAGCTTCAGTATCATGAGTAGATTGAGTGTAAAAGCAAGTAATAATTGTGCAATATAGCGCAGCACTGGCGAACTTCGCCGACGAGTAAGGAAACCTAACAGAAAGGTTAAAATTCCTTAAAAGGACTGTTCTTGAGTCAAATTAAAGCGGTAAATGCTTCAAGTCCGACGCACTTTTGAAACTGAAGTGATAATACACCGATCCAAATCTAAACAGAAAAAGTAAATTCGGAAAACTGGCCAAAATAAATGGTAGTAGAGCTGCCTCCTAAGTCGAGAAATTTAAAGGTGACACCCGATCTGTTTATAGTTTTTAGCCCTTCAGTCCCGTATCCAGATGGAGGCCCGGATATTAACGCTTCAATGTGATATGTGGTGTTCATCTTCATGTAAGCTCCACAGTCAAACGATACTTCAAATCCAAAATAATTACAACCAGAATTTTTATGGGGCAAAAGTTTTGAGAAGTACGTTCCTGACTTGGACGCTATAGTTGTATTATTACTAGCATTCTTTACCTCCAATGTCACTGTATAGCTGTTGTCCTTACTGCCAATCAGGTAGACTCCATACAAAGTTATACTCCTGTCCACAGTAAAAGCAAGCGAGTGTTTACCCCCATTATAGGCAATTCTCCAACACGAACCAGGCGCGAACACCTTGAAAAATCGACAGTAGCGTTCATGAATAACAAGAGGCCGTCTTTGAGTCATCGAGAACCCTACAGGAGAGGTCTGTATTGTAAAACACTTAAACAAACCAGTTGTTTCATCTGGAGTAAGAATGTTGGTGTCAACGACAACAGAAGCAAACTCCTGTACTGACATAACCGGGAAGCGTATTGCTTTAATTATTTGTTCTCCCAGAATTCTTCTTTTCGTTTCACCATCTTCTGCCAAACCTTGCTTTTGACATTGTTTTCCTGCCCACCGATCTACAGCTTGAAACAATACTACTTCTCGACTGTTCAGAGAGTCTCGAGTGACTACTGCTTCAAGTAAAGACTTGTCAATTGTTTCAAATCCGTTCGATTCGACAGCCTCGACTGTCTCCTGATCAATTAATTTCCAGCATCGATCTACGATGACCCCTTCATGATACTTCTGTGCAAATGACAGGATATCGAAAACATTCGACGGATCTATCTTTTCTTTCAGATATTCCGTACATTTATCAGCTAGTGAAGGCACGATGTATTTCTTGGCCAAGTAGAAGACTCCCATTACATTACTTCCGCTTAAATTCACTTCATCGCTGTAAATGTAACGAAACAACTCCAACAGACTCTCGTAATTACAGTCAGGCAGTTCAATAGTGTCTTTAGTCTCCGCCAGTTCGCCGTAAAACATGGCTTCAAACACAGGACTGCTAATCGCCAGCATGAATTTGTGAGCTGCAATCACTTGGGTACTTTCGCTTTCGCCATTGCTGTTTGCGGCAACAAACTTGACATCGCTCAAGCGATCGTTGTTGAGCATAAACTTGGTTCTTTCTCTGATAGTCGGTCTTGTTGTCTGCCAGTCTGCTTCGAGGGACATATTCGTCCTGTAGTAAGGCCGTTTTAAAACGTCAAAGTCTTTCCCTGTTTTTGTCGCTGAAACCCGCAACGAAGATAGCATGCAGGCGCTTGTTAACCATGCATATCAAATTACCAAACCTAAGAAGTCACGCGATCTTTTGCGGAATATCACGCGATGTCTCTAAAGAGATCACGGCACACGCAGCGAAGTTTGCGCTAAACATATTAAAACTCGTACTTGGCTGCGGGGCTTGGGGGAGGAAAACAAAAGAAATCACCCTGAGGTTCAGAGATAAATAATACATTTATTTTGTTTTATTGCCACAATCCTTGGAGTTGGTCTATTACGAATGCCAAATGAATCTTTATCAGTCTTCTCTTTACAAATGCAATGTTATTTATTATGTACAATCTATTATCAAGAATTGTAATCATTAACCATTGAAGCACACTAGTCGAGGCACCGATGTCTTGCAAGTTACATTCTTGATCGACGTTTTGCATCATATATAGACATTCCAACACAAAGTCTCCATAGAAAATATTAGTTATTTTTCCTTTTTCATATTGCTAGCCGGACGTGACGTATGGATGACTATCACTCGAGCGTACGCTGACCAGCTAGCATCGCAGGGTTCTTATCATCGTTCGGTTCTTTACTACCTGGCCTGTCACGACACGTACAAGGCCATTGAGGTGTTCAAAACTCAAGCTATGTACAGGTACGACTGTTTGAGGGGAAGTATTTATACAGGATTTAGCACTGACTACAGTATGAGACAATTCCACTCGGAGGAAAGCTCAATATAGGAAAGATTCGGGTGCATGCCTTTGCTTTCCAAGCATTTTTTCTCGCACAGTTATGAGTGTTGTGATGTTGTGAAGGAAATGTATGGTACAAGATTTAGTGCTGACTACAGTATAAGGCGATAAACCGTACGAAACAGGAAAGCTTTACGTACGAAACAGGGTACATGCCGTTGCTTAGGTATAAAGCACAGGTATAAAGTAGAGAGGTCGTAAAGTAGAGAAGTGCGCGGTACAATATTCAGTACTGACTACGGTATATGGCGATGACACACGGAGAAAAATTTAATACAGGAAACAGGATGAGGTGAGAAAAGTCGCATCGAGGAGAGGGAATTGCGAAGAGAAAAGAGGTCTTAACCAGAAAATTGAACGAATAAAAAACTAGGCAACTGGAACCCCATAGAAACTAAAATTTTTAGAAAATGCGGACGATCAAATGATCAAATTCCACATTTTGTTGAAATACGACTGCTTATTAATTTACGCCCTCTAGCACTTCAGAGGACCAGTCCGCCTTTTTCATAACGTCATCAAGTGTAACATTAACGCCCCTAACAATTCAGTCACTAAAGAAAAGTGAACAAATTGAGACAATTGTCTTTCCATTGTATTTCAGAGAGGCCATCGCGTTGGCCAAAGTTCGACTATCCCCCCTAGACCCAGTTGTCTTTGATCTTTATAGTACCTGGGCTAGGAAGTTGGAGACTGACAGTTCCTTTGAACAAGCCGCTAAGTGGTAAGGTTACTGGAACTATCCAAGTGTTCTTATATATTTGGTCACGTGACCTAGAGGGCAAGAGGGCATGGAAAGCAATTGGACTTCAACAATAATGAATTTTCAGCTATTCTAGTTTCATTTAAGAGTGGTTTTTTTTGGTTTGTTTTCAATCTCAAGGTACTAACCAGTAAGCCCCGCGCAAGTATGTCATTACATAAATGTTTACTATAGCGTGGCATTCGAATCGTCCCCCTCCCCTCTCCCCTCCCTTATACGTGCTTAACTTTATTATGCCAGCATAAGAATGTCTTCATGCATCAAGCGTTCACATGTTTAAGAGTCGTAAAAGAAATACACGAAGAAAGTGTCGGGGGAATGCGATATATACACCATGAAGGTACTGTAGTGTCTTCAGAAAAGCTCAGCGTGGAGAAGAACATCTGGCCCTAGACTAAACGACGCTGAAATGTGTTTCGGTAATGGTTTGGTAGCCTCCCACACAGCCATTTTTATCTCGTCACGCAACCCTCCTCCCCAAGGAACAGGACAGGCGTTGCGTGGCGAGACAAACACGGCTGTGTGGGAGACTAATGGTTTGAAGACAACATAAACAACAAAATCTGTGGTTGTGGTTGTAGTTACTTGGCAGTCCATTCATCATGCGATGCAGTGCGCGTATTAAGCCGTCGTGGTGATCAGTCCTCACTTAGGACAGCATTACAGGTATGGTTTAAAGGGTTTGTCTGTTATGAGTTCCCACTTAGGTGAATGCTTAGGTGCATATTTGCCCGAGCAAGTCCTTGATTTGGTCTCTCCATGTCAGAGAATCTGGATTTTCGGTATCCGTCTAGGAAATTTTTGCTCTGAAATCCGGAGTCCGGGAAATTTTTGCTTGTGGAATCCGGAATCCGGTAAAGTTTTGCTCGTGAAATCTGGAATCCGGGAAATTTTTGCTCGTGAAATCCGGAATCCGGGAAATTTTTGCCCGTGGAATCCGGAATCCGGGAAACTTTGCTTGTTGAAGCTTGTTGTTTGTAATCCCTGTTCTCCTCCATATTAACCTTTTTGATGATTCTCTAGTTTGCGGTCTCGTTCATTTTCGAAATATTTGTTTTCTTTGCGAAAAATCGTATCTCGATATCGTGGCAGTGTTCCTTTACAATGTTTACAAGCTTTATCTTATCGTTATTTGATGGTTGCGTTATACATAGCCCGTTACGTCACGTAACGCTCTGCACTTGTAGGTACACAGCGTGACGTAATAGCTACATCGTTCTTTTTGTGTGCTCTTATTTTAGGTTGCGTTACTTTCTGATGAATCTGAACTTGCCATATCTCTCAGCCTACGCCTCACGCATTCTTATTTGATGGCGTCAAACTGGCAGGAGGCCCATGAAGTCTTGACCAGCTGCCCGGGAGTAGAGGTGAAAATAACCAATAAAGCACTTTTCCACTACATACCTACTTGCCTTCCAATTCTTAAGGGTGCCTTACCATTTCGCCCAGTATTTCTAACTTAAGAATATATCGTCAGAAGTAACAATTTTTTCCTGAGACGATAAGTTACTTCCAGCTTCCTGATCTCATAAAATAGCGTCCCAAGTTGCATTTTTTCCTTTTAACTGAAAAAAAAACTTCCGCAGCGCTACAGTAAATAAGAGGTTTCGTTTGAATGCAGTCGCCACATGCATCATTTCATCCACGAACAAAAGAGACTTCAAACAGTTAAAAATACTTTACTAATCTTTATAATTAAGTGCTTAACACTTTTTTCTTTAATATTTAGGCCCATATTTTGAATCTGTGTGTACATGAGCTGTTACTTGTGGCGATGATCGAAGACCAAATCATCAGCAATGTCACATGTGATGTTGGAAAACAAACTAAGATAAGTTCTTTTCTCAAAAGCGAAGAAATATCTACTAAACCTTGGGGTAAGTTTCATTTTTTTATTTCAAAGCTCTTCCCTGTCTTCTCGTTCCTTACTGCTCAGTGTTTTTTTTTTTCATTGCTCCCTTTTTTCTTTGTCTCTTGTTTTGTTATCTAGTTTTCATGTTTTCATGTTCTCAGTTTGCAATTGTCACTCTGCACGTAGTATCATGTAGTTGTGTACATGTAGTGCGAGCATTTCTTTTCAGGTGGTCTCTTATGTGCTATTTCCATCGTTTTCTTATTCTTTTCTTTTTTTGTTCATCCCTCTTCTTCCCTCTCTTTTCTCTCTCTTTTATTCTCTCTTTCCTAGTGCTTCTCTATTCATTTTATCGGTTATGGTTCTCAGTTATAGTGAGCCTGCGTGGTGTGTTCACATTGGTTTAGCAATGCATTTGCCTCTGGAAAGCAATTGCTATGTTGTATTATTGTATTAAGCCTGCGTGGTGTGTTCACATTCGTTTAACAATGCATTTGCCTGTGGAAAGCAATTGCTATATTGTATTATTGTATTAAGCCTGCGTGGTGTGTTCACATTCGTTTAACAATGCATTTCCCTCTGGAAAGCAATTGCTATGTTGCATTATTGTATTAAGCCTGCGTGGTGTGTTCCGTTCGTTTAGCAATGCATTTGCCTCTGGAAAGCAATTGCCATGTTGTATTATTGTATTATAAGCCTGCGTGGTGTGTTCACATTCGTTTAGCAATGCATTTGCTTCTGGAAAGAAATTGCTATGTTTCACCTTGGGTGGTCAATAAAAAGCCCAGGAAGTGGTTCATCGCCTGTGTCTTAGAGGCCTGGTATCAATGTGGCGCGTTCAAGCCTGATTCAACAGCTACACTTTTTCAAACACTGAAGACATACTACGAGAGTATCTCCACTGGAACTGAGACTATTCAAGAGGTACAGTGTATAACTTTTGAACTCATTAGCGCTGTCAGTGTGCGTGAGTAAACGCGTGCAAGCGCGTCACGTTTGGTTCTGGTTTTCGCTCTGATTGGTTGAGAATGCAGTGGTACGAGAATGTTCAGCCAGTAAAATATCTCTTTCATCATCCAAAACCAAAAAAAAACAGAAAGCTACTCCAGTTGCCTTTCCTTCTTTCTCCAAATGAAGAAAAATTAAAGTCTTTGATATGAACATGATTTTTGTTTTTGATTCTCCTGCACATAAAACTCAAGTACATATTAGGATTGCGCTTGTCCTCGTTTAAGAGGGTGGCGGGGAGGCGATGGCAGAATTCGGAAATGGCCTACTAAACTCTGGTCTATTCCCAGAGCCTTATAATCTGGTCACTTCTTGGGAGGATTTGCATTTTCTTTAATACTGTTCCTGAACTTATAAGGCCCATCTCTCGCAAATTGTGGCAGTTAATGTTGTACATTTTTTTTTATTTTTACCCCAGATATTGTCCAGAATGTCTCTAGAGATAACTCTTGGCTTGCTATCGGCGCTGACCGGCAACCTTTATGGTACTTTCCAATACTGGCTGCAGTCCCTCTCAAGTTGCAACAA
>CALNXI010000122.1:432498-466930 GCA_942486025.1 Porites evermanni | reverse complement strand
TTGTCACCGTTGTCACTCTTGTCACCGCTGTCACTGTTGTCACTGTTGTCACCATTGTCACTGTTGTCACGGTTGACACTGTTGTAACAGTTGTCACTGTTGTCACAGTTGTCGGTGTTGTCACGGTTGTCGCCGTTGTCACTGTTGTCACCGCTGTCACTGTTGTCACCATTGTTGCCGTTCTACCTGTTGTCACTGTTGTTACGATTGTCACTGTTGTCACTGCTGTAACTGTTGTCACTGTTGTCACCATTGTCACTGTTGCCACCGTTCTCACCGTTTTCATCGTTGTCACCATTGTCACCGCTGTCAATGTTGTCACTGTTGTCACCATTGTCACCTTTGTCACAGTTGTCACGATTGTCACTGTTGTGACTGTTATCACCATTCTCACCGTTGTCACTGTTGTCACTGTTGTCACCGTTGTCACCGTTGTCATTGCTGTCACTGTTGTCACCATTGTCACCATTGTCACTGTTGTTACGGTTGTCACTGTTGTCACCATTGCCACCCCTGTCACAGTTGTCGGTGTTGTCACAGTTGTCACTGTTGTCACTGTTGTCACCTTTGTCACCATTGTCACCGTTGTCACCGTTTTCACCGTTGTCACCATTGTCACTGTTGTTACTCTTGTCACTGTTGTCACTGTTGTCACAATTGTCACCACTGTCACTGTTGTCACTGTTGTCATTGTAGTCATCATTGTCACTGTTGTCACGATTGTCACGGTTGTCACTGTTGTCACCGTTGTCACCATTGTCACTGTTGTCACCGTTGTCGCCATTCTAGCTGTTGTCACTGTTGTCACCGTTCTCACCGTTGTCACTGCTGTCACTGTTGTCACCGTTGTCACTCTTGTCACCGCTGTCACTGTTGTCACTGTTGTCACCATTGTCACTGTTGTCATGGTTGACACTGTTGTAACAGTTGTCACTGTTGTCACAGTTGTCGGTGTTGTCACGGTTGTCACCGTTGTCACTCTTGTCACTCTTGTCACCGTTGTCACTGTTGTCACCGCTGTCACTGTTGTCACCATTGTTGCCGTTCTACCTGTTGTCACTGTTGTTACGATTGTCACTGTCGTCACTGCTGTAACTGTTGTCAATGTTGTCACCATTGTCACTGTTGCCACCGTTCTCACCGTTGATATCGTTGTCACCATTGTCACCGCTGTCAATGTTGTCACTCTTGTCACCATTGTAACCTTTGTCACAGTTGTCACGATTGTCACTGTTGTGACTGTTATCACCATTCTCACCGTTGTCACCCTTGTCACTGTTGTCACCGTTGTCACCGTTGTCACTGCTGTCACTGTTGTCACCGTTCCCACCATTATCACTGTTGTCACTGTTGTCACGGTTGTCACTGTTGTCACCGTTGCCACCCCTGTCACAGTTGTCGGTGTTGTCACAGTTGTCACTGTTGTCACCTTTGTCACCGTTGTCACCGTTGTCACCGTTGTCACTGTTGTTACTCTTGTCACTCTTGTCACTGTTGTCACAATTGTCACCGCTGTCACTGTTGTCACTGTTGTGACCATTGTAACCGTTCTCACCGCTGTCACTGTTGTCATTGTAGTCATCGTTGTCACTGTTGTCACGATTGTCACGGTTGTCACTGTTGTCACCGATGTCACCATTGTTACTGTTGTCACCGTTGTCGCCATTCTAGCTGTTGTCACTGTTGTCACGATTGTCACTGTTGTCACCGTTGTCACTGCTGTCACTGTTGTCACCGTTGTCACTCTTGTCACCGCTGTCACTGTTGTCACTGTTGTCACCATTGTCACTGTTGTCACGGTTGACACTGTTGTAACAGTTGTCACTGTTGTCACAGTTGTCGGTGTTGTCACGGTTGTCTTCACAGTTGTAGGTATTGTCACGCTTGTCACCGTTGTCACTGTTGTCACTCTTGTCACTGTTGTTACCATTGTCACCTTTGTCACGGTTGTCACGATTGTCACTGTTGTGACTGTTGTCACCATTCTCACCATTGTCACTGTTGTCACAGTTGTCACCGTTGTCACTGTTGTGACCGTTCTTACTGTTGTCACGATTGTCACTGTTGTCACTGTTGTCACCGCTGTCACTGTTGTCATTGTAGTCATCGTTGTCACTGTTGTCACGATTGTCACGATTGTCACTGTTGTCACCGTTGTCACTGTTGTCACCGTTGTCACTTTTGTCGCGGTTGTTACAGTTTTCACTGTTGTCACTGTTGGCACCGTTGTCACTGTTGTCAGTGTTGTCACGGTTTTCACCATTGTCACTCTTGTCACTTCTGTGACCGCTGTAACTGTTGTCACCGTAGTCACTGTTGTCACCATTGTCACTGTTGTCACCATTATCACCGTTCTCGCTGTTGTCTCTATTGTCACTCTTGTCACTGTTGTCACGGTTGTCACTGTTGTCAAGGTTGTCACACTTGTCACTGTTTTCACCATTTTCACAGTTGTAACAGTTGTTGGTGTTTTCAAGGTTGTCACTGTTGTCACCGTTGTCACGGTTGTCACAGTTGTCTCTTTTGTCACTGTTGTCACCGTTGTCACCGTTGTCACCGTTGTCACCGTTGTCACCGTTGTCACTGTTGTCACCATTGTCACTGTGGTCACCGTTGTCAATGTTGTCATGGTTGTCACCATTGTCACTGTTGTCACCGTTGTCACCGCTGTTACTGTTGTCATTGTTTTCACCGTTGTCACTGTTGTCACGGTTGTCACCATTGTCACTGTATTCACCATTGTCACCGTTGTCACTGTTGTTATTGTTTTCACCGTTGTCACGGTTGTCACGGTTGTTATTGTTGTCACCGTTGTCACCGTTGTCACAGTTGTCACCGTTGTCACCGTTGTCACTGTTGTCAGGGTTGTCACGATTGTCACTGTTGTCACTGTTGTCACCATTGTCACTTTTGTCACGGTTGTCACAGTTGTCACTGTTTTCACCGTTGTAACCATTGTCACAGTTGTTACCGTTGTTACTGTTGTCACTGTTGTCGGTGTTCTCACAGTTGTCACCGTTGTCACTGTTGTCACTCTTGTCACTGTTGTTACTCTTGTCACTGTTGTCACTGTTGTCACAATTGTCACCGCTGTCACCATTGTGAATGTTGTCACCGTTGTCACCGCTGTCACTGTTGTCATTGTTTTCACCATTGTCACTGTTGTCACCGTTGTCACTGCTGTTACTGTTCTCATTGTTTTCACCGTTGTCACTTTTGTCACGGTTGTCACCATTGTCACTGTATTCACCGTTGTCACCGTTGTCACTGTTGTTATTGCTTTCACCGTTGTCACGGTTGTCACGGTTGTCACTGTTGTCACCGTTGTCACCGTTGTCACTGTTGTCACCGTTGTCACCGTTGTCACCGTTGTCAGGGTTGTCACGATTGTCACTGTTGTCATTCACAGTTGTAGGTATTGTCACGCTTGTCACCGTTGTCACTGTTGTCACTCTTGTCACTGTTGTTACCATTGTCACCTTTGTCACGGTTGTCACGATTGTCACTGTTGTGACTGTTGTCACCATTCTCACCGTTGTCACTGTTGTCACAGTTGTCACCCTTGTCACTGTTTTTGACCGTTCTCACTGTTGTCACGATTGTCACTGTTGTCACCGTTGTTGCCGTTGTCACCGTTGTCACCGTTGTCACCGCTGTCACTGTTGTCATCGTTGTCACTGTTGTCACGATTGTCACGATTGTCACTGTTGTCACCGTTGTCACTGTTGTCACTTTTGTCACGGTTGTTACAGTTTTCACTGTTGTCACTGTTGGCACCGTTGTCACTGTTGTCGGTGTTGTGACGGTTCTCACCATTGTCAATCTTGTCAGTTCTGTAACCGCTGTAACTGTTGTCACCATAGTCACTGTTGTCACTGTTGTCACCATTGTCACTGTTGTCACCATTATCACCATTCTCGCTGTTGTCACTGTTGTCACGGTTGTCACTGTTGTCAAGGTTGTCACACTTGTCACTGTTTTCACCATTTTCACCGTTGTAACAGTTGTTGGTGTTTTCAAGGTTGTCACTGTTGTCACCGTTGTCACGGTTGTCACAGTTGTCACTTTTGTCACCTTTGTCACCGTTGTCACCGTTGTCACCGTTGTCACTGTTGTCACCATTGTCACTGTGGTCACCGTTGTCAATGTTGTCACGGTTGTCACCATTGTCACTGTTGTCACTCTTGTCACCGTTGTCACCGCTGTTACTGTTGTCATTGTTGTTACGATTGTCACTGTTGTCACCGTAGTCACCGTTGTCACCCCTGTCACTGTTCTCACTGTTGTCACGGTTGTCGCGGTTGTCACTGTTTTCACCGTTGTCACCGTTGTCACAGTTGTAGGTATTGTCACGCTTGTCACCGTTGTCACTGTTGTCACTCTTGTCACTGTTGTTACCATTGTCACCTTTGTCACGGTTGTCACGATTGTCACTGTTGTGACTGTTGTCACCATTCTCACCATTGTCACTGTTGTCACAGTTGTCACCGTTGTCACTGTTGTGACCGTTCTTACTGTTGTCACGATTGTCACTGTTGTCACTGTTGTCACCGCTGTCACTGTTGTCATTGTAGTCATCGTTGTCACTGTTGTCACGATTGTCACGATTGTCACTGTTGTCACCGTTGTCACTGTTGTCACCGTTGTCACTTTTGTCGCGGTTGTTACAGTTTTCACTGTTGTCACTGTTGGCACCGTTGTCACTGTTGTCAGTGTTGTCACGGTTTTCACCATTGTCACTCTTGTCACTTCTGTGACCGCTGTAACTGTTGTCACCGTAGTCACTGTTGTCACCATTGTCACTGTTGTCACCATTATCACCGTTCTCGCTGTTGTCTCTATTGTCACTCTTGTCACTGTTGTCACGGTTGTCACTGTTGTCAAGGTTGTCACACTTGTCACTGTTTTCACCATTTTCACAGTTGTAACAGTTGTTGGTGTTTTCAAGGTTGTCACTGTTGTCACCGTTGTCACGGTTGTCACAGTTGTCTCTTTTGTCACTGTTGTCACCGTTGTCACCGTTGTCACTGTTGTCACCATTGTCACTGTGGTCACCGTTGTCAATGTTGTCATGGTTGTCACCATTGTCACTGTTGTCACCGTTGTCACCGCTGTTACTGTTGTCATTGTTTTCACCGTTGTCACTGTTGTCACGGTTGTCACCATTGTCACTGTATTCACCATTGTCACCGTTGTCACTGTTGTTATTGTTTTCACCGTTGTCACGGTTGTCACGGTTGTTATTGTTGTCACCGTTGTCACCGTTGTCACAGTTGTCACCGTTGTCACCGTTGTCACTGTTGTCAGGGTTGTCACGATTGTCACTGTTGTCACTGTTGTCACCATTGTCACTTTTGTCACGGTTGTCACAGTTGTCACTGTTTTCACCGTTGTAACCATTGTCACAGTTGTTACCGTTGTTACTGTTGTCACTGTTGTCGGTGTTCTCACAGTTGTCACCGTTGTCACTGTTGTCACTCTTGTCACTGTTGTTACTCTTGTCACTGTTGTCACTGTTGTCACAATTGTCACCGCTGTCACCATTGTGAATGTTGTCACCGTTGTCACCGCTGTCACTGTTGTCATTGTTTTCACCATTGTCACTGTTGTCACCGTTGTCACTGCTGTTACTGTTCTCATTGTTTTCACCGTTGTCACTTTTGTCACGGTTGTCACCATTGTCACTGTATTCACCGTTGTCACCGTTGTCACTGTTGTTATTGCTTTCACCGTTGTCACGGTTGTCACGGTTGTCACTGTTGTCACCGTTGTCACCGTTGTCACTGTTGTCACCGTTGTCACCGTTGTCACCGTTGTCAGGGTTGTCACGATTGTCACTGTTGTCACTGTTGTCACCATTGTCACTTTTGTCATGGTTGTCACAGTTGTCACTGTTTTCGACGTTGTAACCATTGTCACAGTTGTTACCGTTGTTACTGTTGTCACTGTTGTCGGTGTTCTTACAGTTGTCACCGTTGTCACTGTTGTCACTCTTGTCACTGTTGTCACTGTTGTCACAATTGTCACCGCTGTCACCATTGTCACTGTTGTCACCGTCGTCACCGCTGTCACTGTTGTCATTGTTTTCAGCGTTGTCACTGTTGTCACGGTTGTCACCGTTGTCACTGTTGTTATTATTTTCACCGTTGTCACCGTTGTCACCGATGTAACCATGGCCGTTTTTCTCACCGTTCTTGCCGTTCTCGCTGTTGTCACTGTTGTTACGATTGTCACTGTTGTCACCGTTGTCACCAATCTCATCACTGTCACTCTTGTCACTGTTGTCACTGTTGTCAGAGTTGTCACTGTTGTCACCATTATCACCGTTCTCACAGTTGTTGGTGTTTTCAAGGTTGTCACCGTTGTCACCGTTGTCACGGTTGTCACAGTTGCCTCGGTTGTCACTGTTGTCACCTTTGTCACCGTTGTCACAGTTGTCAAGATTGTCACTGTTGTCACCATTGTCACTGTTGTCAGGGTTGTCACGATTGTCACTGTTGTCACCGTTGTCACCATTGTCACTCTTGTCACCTTTGTCACTTTTGGCACAGTTGTCACCATTATTACCATTCTCGCTGTTTTTACTGTTTTCACGATTATCACTGTTGTCACCGTTTTCACCGAAGTCATCGCTGTTACTCTTGTCACGGTTGTCACGCTTTTCACTGTTGTTACGGTTGTCACAGTTGTCACTGTTGTCACCATTGTCACCGTTGTTACAGTTGTCGGTGTTCTCACCGTTGTCACCGTTGTCACTGTTGTCACTGTTGTCACCGTTGTCACCGTTGTCATCATTATCACCATTCTCGCTGTTTTCACTGTTGTCATGATTGTCACTGTTGTCACGGTTGTCACAGTTGTCACTGTTGTCACCATTGTCACCGTTGTCACAGTTGTTGGTGTTTTCAAGGTTGTCACCGTTGACACCGTTGTCACGGTTCTCACAGTTGTCACGGTTGTCACTGTTGTCACCGTTTTCACCGTTGTCACGGTTCTCACGATTGTCACTGTTGTCACCGTTGTCACTGTTGTCAGCACTGTCACTGTCGTCATTGTTTTCACGGCTGTCACTGTTGTCACGGTTGTCACAGTTGTCACGCTTGGCACCGTTGTCACTGTTGTCACTGTTGTCACTGTTGTCACCGATGTGACCATTGTCATTGTTGTCACCGTTTTCACCGTTCTCGCTAATTTCACTATTGTCACGACTGTCACTGTTGTCACCATTATCACTGTTGTCACCGTTCTCACCGTTGTCACTTTTCTCACGGTTGTCACAGTTGTTATGGTTCTCACCCTTGTCACCGTTGTCACAGTTGTCACTGTTGTTACTGTTGTCACTGTTGTCACCGATGTGACCATTGTCATTGTTGTCACTGTTTTCACCGTTCTCGCTGTTGTCACTATTGTCAGAACTGTCACTGTTGTCACTATTGTCACCGTTGTGACCATTGTCACCGTTGTCACCTCTGTCACTGTTGTCACTGTTGTCACTGTTGTCACCGTTGTCACTTTTGTCACGGTTATCACAGTTGTCACGGTTCTCACCGTTGTCACCGTTGTCACAGTTGTCACTGTTGTTACTGTTGTCACTGTTGTCACCGTTGTCACCGTTTTCACTGCTGTCACTGCTGTCACCATTGTCACTGTTGCCACTGTTGTCACGGTTGTCACGGTTGTCACTGTTGTCACCGTTGTCACCGTTGTCACCGTTATCAAAGTTGTCTGTGTTGTCGCAGTTGTCACCGTTGTCACTGTTGTCACTTTCGTTACCATTGTCAAACTTTTCACCGTTGTCACCGTTGTCACTGTTGTCACAATTCTCACTGCTGTCACTGTTGTCAATGTTGTGACCGTTGTCACCGTTGTCACCGCTCTTATTGTTGTCATTCTTTTTCGCCGTTGTCACTGTTGTCACTGTTGTCACGATTGTCACTGTTGTTACCGTTTTCACCGTTGTCACCTCTGTCACTGTTGTCACTGTTGTCACCGTTGTCACAGTTGTCACTTTTGTCACGGTTGTCACAGTTGTCACGGTTCTCACCGTTGTCACCGTTGTCACAGTTGTCACTGTTGTTACTGTTGTCACTGTTGTCACCGATGTGACCATTGTCATTGTTGTCACCGTTGTGATTGTTTTCACCGTTGTCACTGTTGTCACGGTTGTCACTGTTGTCACCGATGTGACCATTGTCATTGTTGTCACCGTTTTCGCCGTTCTCGCTGTTTTCACTATTGTCACGACTGTCACTGTGGTCACCATTGTCACCGTTCTCACCGTTGTCACCGTTGTTACCTCTGTCACTGTTGTCACATTTGTCACTGTTCTCACCGTTGTCACTTTTGTCACGGTTGTCACCGTTGTCACGGTTCTCACCGTTGTCACCGTTGTTACAGTTGTCACTGTTGTCACTGTTGTCACTGTTGTCACCGTTCTCACTTTTGTCATGGTTGTCACAGTTGTCACGGTTCTCACTGTTGTCACCGTTGTCACAGTTGTCACTGTTGTTACTGTTGTCACTGTTGTCACCATTGTCACCGCAGTCACTGCTGTCACCATTGTCACTTTTGTCACTGTTGTCACGGTTGTCACGGTTGTCACTTTTGTCACCATTGTCACCGTTGTCACAGTTGTCACAGTTGTCGGTGTTGTCACAGTTTTCACTGTTGTCACTTTTGTCACCATTGTCAAAGTTCTCACCGTTGTCACCGTTGTCACTATTATCACTGTCGTTACTCTTGTCACTGTTATCACTATTGTCACAATTTTCACTGCTGTCACTGTTGTCACTGATGTGACCGTTGTCACCATTTTCACTGCTCTTACCGTTGTCATTGTTTTCGCCATTGTCTCTGTTGTCACTGTTGTCACAATTGTCACTGTTGTTTCCATTGTCACCGCTGTCACCTCTGTCACTGTTGTCACTGTTGTCACCGTTTTCACCATTGTCACTTTTGTCACGGTTGTCACAGTTGTCACGGTTCTCACCGTTGTCACCGTTGTCACAGTTGTCACTGTTGTTACTGTTGTCACTGTTATCACCAATGTGACCATTGTCATTGTTGTCATCGTTGTCATTGTTTTTACCGTTGTCACGGTTGTCACGGTTGTCACGGTTGTCACTGTTGTCACTGATGTGACCATTGTCATTGTTGTCACGGTTTTCGCCGTTCTCGCTGTTTTCACTATTGTCACGACTGTCACTGTTGTCACAATTGTCACCGTTCTCACCATTGTCACCGTTGTTACCTCTGTCACTGTTGTCACTGTTGTCACTGCTCTCACCGTTGTCAGTTTTGTCACGGTTGTCAAAGTTGTTACGGTTCTCACCGTTGTCACCGTTGTTTCAGTTGTCACTGTTGTTACTGTTGTCACTGTTGTCACCGATGTGACCATTGTCATTGTTGTAACCGTTTTCACCGTTCTCGCTGTTGTCACTATTGTCACCATTGTCACCATTGTCGCCGTTGTCACCTCTGTCACTGTTGTCACTGTTTTCACTTTTGTCGCCGTTGTCACTTTTGTTACGGTTGTCACAGTTGTCACGGTTCCCACCATTGTCACCGTTGTCACAGTTGTCAATGTTGTCACAGTTGTCACCGTTGTCACCGTTGTCACCGTTGTCACCGTTGTCTTCGTTGTCACAGTGGTCACAGTTGTCGGTGTTGTCACAGTTGTCACCGTTGTCACTGTTGTCACTTTTGTCACCATTGTTAAAGTTCTCACCATTGTCACCGTTGTCACTGTCGTCACTGTTGTTACTCTTGTCACTGTTGTCACTGTTCTCACAATTGTTACTGCTGTCACTGTTGTGACTGTTGTGACTGTTGTCACCGTTGTCACCGCTCTTACCGTTGTCATTGTTTTCGCCGTTGTCACTGTTGTCACTGTTGTCATGATTGTCGTTGTTGTTACCGTTGTCACTGTTGTCACCTCTCTCACTGTTGTCACTGTTGTCAACGTTGTCACTTTAGTCACGGTTCTCATGTTGTCGCCTTTGTCACCGTATTCACCGTTGTCACTGTTGTCGGTGTTGTCATGGTTGTCACCATTGTCACTCTTGTCACTCCTGTCACTGTTGTCACCGTTGTCACTGTTGTCACCATTGTCACTGTTGTCACTATTATCACCGTTCTCACTATTGTCACTGTTGTCATGATTGTCACTGCTGTCACCGTTGTCACCGATGTCATCACTGTCACTCTTGTCACTGTTTTCACAGTTGTCACGGTTGTCACTGTTGTCACCATTGTCACCGATGTCACAGTTCTTGGTGTTTTCAAGGTTGTCACCGTTGTCACGGTTGTTACTGTTGTCACGGTTGTCAGCGTCGTGACTGTTGTACCCATTGTCACCGTTGTCACCATTGTCACGGTTGTCACTGTTGTCACCGTTGTCAACGTTGTCACTGTTGTCACCGTTGTCACTGTTGTCACTGTTGTCACCGTTGTCACCGTTTTCACTGTTGTCACTGTTGTCACCGCTATCGCAGTTGTCAGTTTTTTCACCGTTGTTACCGTTGTCACGATTGTCACTGTTGTCACTGTTGTCACGGTTGTCACGATTATCACTGTTGTCACCGTTGTCACCGCTGTCACTGTTGTCACCGTTGTCACCGTTGTCACCGCTGTCACTGTTGTCACCGTTGTCACCGTTGTCACCGTTGTCACCGCTGTCACTGTTGTCATTGCTTTCGCAGTTCTCACTGTTGTCACTGTTGTCACGATTGTCACTGTTGTCACCGTTGTCGCTTCTGTCGCGGTTGTCACCATTATCACTATTCTCGCTTTTTTCACTGTTGTCACGTTTGTCACTGTTGTCACCCTTGTCACCGATGTCATCGCTGTCACTCTTTTCACTGTTGTCATGGTTGTCACAGTTGTTGGTGTTTTCAACGTTGTCACCGTGTTCACTGTTGTCACAGTTGTCACACTTGTCACTGTTGTCACCGTTGTCACTGCTGTGACTGTTGTCATTGTTTTCCCCGTTGTTACTGTTGTCACGGTTCTGACGGTTGTCACTGATGTCACCGTTGTCACTGTTGTCACTGTTGTCACCGATGTGACCATTGTCACTGTTGTCACCGTTGTCTCCGTTTTCGCTGTTGTCACTGTTGTCGCGATTGTCACTGTTGTCACCGTTGTCACCGGTGTCACCTTAGTCACTCTTGTCACTGTTGTCACCGTTGTCACTTTTGTCACCGTTGCCACCGTTGTCACAATTGTCGGTGTTGTCACGGTTGTCACCGTTGTCACTTTTTTCATTCTTGTCACTGTTGTGACCGTTGTGACCGTTGTCACCGATCTCACTGTTGTCATTGTTTTCGCCCTTGTCACTGTTGTCCCTGTTCTCACGATTGACACTGTTGTCACCGTTGTCACTGTTGTCACCTCTGTCACTGTTGTCACTGTTGTCACCGTTGTCATTTTTCTCAAGGTTGTCACTGTTGTCACTGTTGTCACCGTTGTCACTGCTGTCGGTGTTGTGACTTTTGTCACTGTTGTCACTTTTGTCACCGTTGTCACCTTTGTCACTGTTCTCACCATTGTCACTGTTGTCACCATTATTACCGTTCTGACTGTTGTCACTGTTGTCACGACTGTCACTGTTGTCACCGTTGTCACCGTTGTCACCGCTGTCACTGTTGTCATTGTTTTCGCCATTCTCACTGTTGTCACTGTTGTCACGATTGTCACTTTTTGTCACCGTTGTCGCCGTTGTCACTGTTCTCACTGTTGTCACCGTTGTCACTTTTCTCAAGGTTGTCACTGTTGTTACTGTTGTCACTGTTGTCACCGTTGTCACTGCTGTCGGTGTTGTGACCTCTGTCACTGTTGTCGCTGTTGTCACCGTTGTCACTTTTGTCACTGTTCTCACCATTGTCACTGTTGTCACCATTATTACCGTTCTCGCTGTTGTCACTGTTCTCACGACTGTCACTGTTGTCACCGTTGTCACCGTTGTCACCGCTGTCACTGTTGTCATTGTTTTCGCCATTCTCACTGTTGTCTCTGTTGTCACGATTGTCACTGTTGTCACTCTTGTCACCGTTGTCACTTTTGGCACGGTTGTCACCATTATTACCATTCCCTCTGTTTTCAATGTTGTCACGATTGTCACTGTTGTCACCGTTTTCACCGAAGTCATAGCTGTCATTCTTGTCACGGTTGTCACGGTTGTCACAGTTGTTACTTGTCACCATTGTCACCATTGTCACAGTTGTCGGTGTTGTCAGAGTTGTCACCGTTGTCACCTTTGTCACTCTTGTCACCGTTGTCACCGTTGTCACCGTTGTCACTGTTGTCACTGTTGTCACCGTTGTCACTGTTGTCATCATTATCACCATTCTCGCTGTTGTCACTGTTGTCATGATTGTCACTGTTGCCACGGTTGTCACAGTTGTCACTGTTGTTCCTGTTGTCACGATTGTCACTGTTGTCATCGTTGTCACTGTTGTCACCTCTGTCACTCTTCTCACTGCTGTTACTTTTGTCAAGGTTGTAACAGTTGTCACTGTTGTCAATGTTGTCACTGTTGTCACTATTGTCGGTGTTGTTACCTGTGTCACTGTTGTCACTGTTGTCACGACTGTCACTGTTGTCACTGTTGTCACCGATCTCATTACTGTCACTCTTGTCACTGTTGTCACGGTTGTCATGGTTGACACTGTTGTCACTGTTGTCACCATTGTCACCGTTGTCACCATTGTCACGGTTGTCACGGTTTTTACTGTTGTCACCGTTGTCACCGTTGTCACTGTTGTCACTGTTGTCACCGTTGTCACGGTTGTCACAGTTGTCACTGTTGTCACTGTTTTCACGGTTCTTACCATTGTCACGGTTGTCACGATTGTCACTGTTGTCACCGTTGTCACCGTTGTCACCGCTGTCACTGTTGTCATTGTTTTTGCCGTTCTCACTGTTGTCACCGTTGTCACCATTATCACTGTTCTCACTGTTGTCACTGGTGTCGCCCTTGCCAGCGTTGTCACTGATGTCACCATTGTCATTATTGTCACCGTTGTCACCATTATGACTGTGTTTACTGTTGTAACTGTTGTCACCGTTGTCACTTTTTTCAATCTTGTCACCTTTGTCACCGTTGTCGCCGTTGTTACCGTTGTCAAAGTTGTCACTGTTTTAACTGTTGTCACCGTTGTGACGGTTGTCACCATTATCACTGTTGTGATTGTTGTCACCGTTTTCAGCAGTCACTCTTGTCACTGTTGTCACCAATGTCACCGTTGTCACTGTTGTCACTGTTGTCACTGTTGTCACCGTTGTCATTGCTGTCACTGTTGTCACTGTTTTCATCGTTGTCACCTTTGTCACCATTGTCACGGTTGTCACGGTTGTCACTGTTGTCACCGTGGTGACTGTCGTCATAGTTGTCGGTGTTGTCACGGTTGTCACAGTTGTCACCGTTGTTACCGTTGTCACTGTTGTCACCATTGTTAGTGTTGTCTCTGTTGTCACTGTTGTTACTGTTGTCACTGTTCTCACCGCTGTCACTGTTGTCACTGTTGTCATCGTTGTCAACACCGTTACTGTTAGCACTGTTGTCAACATTGTCATCGTTGTCACTGTTGTCATCATTGTCATCGTTGTCACAGTTGTTGGTGTTTTCAAGGTTGTCACCGTTGTCACCGTTGTGACGGTTGTCACGGTTGTCACTGTTGTGACTGTTGTCTCCATTGTCACCTTTGTCACCATTGTCATGGTTTTCACGGTTGTCACTGTTTTCACAGTTGTCACTGTTGTCACCGTTATCACCGTTGTCACTGTTGTCACTGTTGTCACCGTTGTCACCGTTGTCAGCGCTATCACTGTTCTTAGTTTTTTCACCGTTGTCACTGTAGTCACCGTTGTTACCGTTGTCACAGTTGTTGGTGTTTTCAAGGTTGTCATCGTTGTCACCGTTGTGACGGTTGTCACGGTTGTCACTGTTGTGACTGTTGTCTCCATTGTCACCTTTGTCACCATTGTCATGGTTTTCACGGTTGTCACTGTTTTCACAGTTGTCACTGTTGTCACCGTTATCACCGTTGTCACTGTTGTCACTGTTGTCACCGTTGTCACCGTTGTCAGCGCTATCACTGTTCTTAGTTTTTTCACCGTTGTCACTGTAGTCACCGTTGTTACCGTTGTCACAGTTGTTGGTGTTTTCAAGGTTGTCATCGTTGTCACCGTTGTGACGGTTGTCACGGTTGTCACTGTTGTGACTGTTGTCTCCATTGTCACCTTTGTCACCATTGTCATGGTTTTCACGGTTGTCACTGTTTTCACAGTTGTCACTGTTGTCACTGTTGTCACCGTTATCACCGTTGTCACTGTTCTCACTATTGTCATCGTTGTCGCCATTGCCAGCGTTGTCACTGATGTCACCATTGTCATTATTGTCACCGTTGTCACCATTATCACTGTGTTCACTGTTGTCACTGTTGTCACCGTTGTCACTTTTTTCAATCTTGTCACCTTTGTCACCGTTGTCATTGTTGTCACGGTTGTCACTGTTGTCACCGTTGTCACTTTTGTCACTGTTGTCACCATTGTCACTGTTGTCACCATTCTTACCGTTCTCGCTGTCTTCACTGTTGTCACGACTGTCAGTGTTGTCACCGTTGTCACCGATGTCATCACTGTCACTCTTCTCACTGTTGTTACGGTTGTCACGGTTGTCGCTGTTGCCACCGTAGCCACAGTTGTCACTTTTGTCACCATTCTCACCGTTGTCACAGTTGTTGGTGTTTTTAGGGTTGTCACCGTTGTCACCGTTGTGACGGTTTTCACGGTTGTCACTGTTGTGACTGTTGTCACCATTGTCACCGTTGTCACCATTGTCACGGTTGTCACGGTTGTCACGGTTGTCACTGTTGTCACTGTGGTGACTGTCGTCATAGTTGTCGGTGTTGTCACGGTTGTCACCGTTGTCACCGTTGTTACCGTTGTCTCTGTTGTCACCGTTGTTACTGTTGTCTCTGTTCTCACTGTTGTCACTGTTGTCACCGTTGTCACCGTTGTCACTGTTGTCACTGTTGTCATTGTTGTCAACACCGTCACTGTTAGGACTGTTGTCAACATTGTCATCGTTGTCACTGTTTTCACTGTTGTTACCGATGTCATCACTGTCACTCTTTTCACTGTTGTCACGGTTGTCACGGTTGTCACTGTTGTCACCGTTGTCACTTTTGTCACTGTTGTCACCATTGTAACTGTTGTCACCATTCTTACCGTTCTCTCTGTTGTCACTGTTGTCACGACTGTCACTGTTGTCACCGTTGTCACCGATGTCATCACTGTCACTCTTCTCACTGTTGTCACGGTTGTCGCTGTTGTCACCGTAGTCACAGTTGTCACTGTTGTCACCATTGTCACCGTTGTCACAGTTGTTGGTGTTTTCAAGGTTGTCACCGTTGTCACCGTTGTGACGGTTGTCACGGTTATCACTGTTGTGACTGTTGTCACCATTGTCACCGTTGTCACCATTTTCTCGGTTGTCACGGTTTTTACAGTTTTCACCGTTGTCACTGTTGTCACTGTTGTCACCGTTGTCACCGTTGTCACCGTTGTCACTGTTGTCACTGTTGTCACCGTTGTCACCGTTGTAAGCGCTATCACTGTTCTCAGTTTTTTCACCGTTGTCACTGTAGTCACCGTTGTCACGGTTGTCACAGTTGTCGCTGTTGTCACTGTTTTCACGGTTTTCACCGTTGTCATGGTTGTCACGATTGTCACTGTTGTCACCGTGGTCACCATTGTCACCGCTGTCACTGTTGTCATTGTTTTCGCCGTTCTCACTGTTGTCACCGTTGTCACCATTATCACTGTTCTCACTGTTTTCTCCGTTTTTACTGTTGTCACTGTTATCACCGTTGTCGCCATTACCAGCGATGTCACTGATGTCACCATTGTCATTATTGTCACCGTTGTCACCATTATCACTGTTGTCACTGTTGTCACTGTTGTCACCGTTGTCACTTTTGTCAATCTTGTCACCTTTGTCACCGTTGTCGCCGTTGTTACCGTTGTCACAGTTGTCACTGTTGTGACGGTTGTCACCATTATCACTGTTGTGATTGTTCTCACCGTTTTCAGCATAGTCACTGTTGTCACTGTTGTCACCAATGTCACCGTTGTCACTGTTGTCACTGTTGTCACTGTTGTCACCGTTGTCATTGCTGTCACTGGTGTCACTGTTTTCATCGTTGTCACCGTTGTCACCATTGTCACTGCTGTCACGGTTGACACGGTTGTCACTGTTGTCACCGTGGTCACTGTCGTCATAGTTGTCGGTGTTGTCACGGTTGTCACCGTTGTCACTGTTGTTACTCTTTTCACCGTTGTCACCGTTGTTACCGTTGTCACTGTTGTCACCGTTGTTACTGTTGTCTCTGTTGTCACTGTTGTCACTGTTGTCGCCGTTGTCACCGCTGTCACTGTTGTCACTGTTGTCATCGTTGTCAACACCGTCACTGTTAAGACTGTTGTCAACATTGTCATCGTTGTCACCGTTGTCACCGTTGTCACTGTTGTGACGGTTTTCACTTTTGTCACCTTTCTCTTTTTTGTCGCGGTTGTCTTTGTTGTCACCCTTGTCACCGTTGTCACCGCTGTCACTGTTGTCACTGTTGTCACCGTTGTCACCGTTGTCACCGCTGTCACTGTTGTCACTGTTGTCACCGTTGTCCCTATTGTCACCGTTGTCACCATTGTCACCGTTGTCACTGTTGTCACCGTTGTTACCGCTGTCACCATTATCACTGTTGTCACTGTTGTCGCCGTTTTTACTATTGTCACTTTTGTCACTCTTGTTTCCCTTGTCACCGTTGTCGCCGTTGTTACCGTTGTCACAGTTGTCACTGTTTTCACTGTTGTCACCGTTGTGACGGTTGTCACAATTATCACTGTTGTGATTGTTGTCACCGTTTTCAGCATAGTCACTGTTGTCACTGTTGTCAGCAATGTCACTGTTGTCACTGTTGTCACCGTTGTCACCGTTGTCACCGCTGTCGCTGTTGTCAACGTTGTCACCGCTTTCACCCCTGTTACTCCTTGTTACCCCTTGTTTCCCCTGTTACTCGTTTTACCCCTTGTTACCCCTTGTTACCCCTTATGACCCTTGTTACCCCTTGTTACCCCTTGTTACCCCTGTTACCTCTTGTTACCCCTTGTTACCCCTTGTTACCCTTGTTCCCCTTGTTACCCCTTGTTACCTCTGTTACCCCTTGTTACCCCTTGTTACCCTTGTTACCCCTTGTTACCTTTGTCACCCCTTGTTATCCGTGTTACCCCTGTTACCCTTTTTACCCCTTGTTCCCTCTGTTTCCCCTTGTTACCCCTTGTTACCCCTGTTACCCTTGTTACCCTTTCGCTGCTCCTGTTACCTCTTGTTACCCCTGTTACCCTTGTTACCCCTTGTTATCTTTGTTTCCCCTTGTTACCCCTGTTACCCTTGTTACCACTTGTTACCTTGGTTACCCCTTGTTACCCTTGTTACCCCTTGTTATCCCTTTTTACCCTTTGTTACCCTTGTTACCCCTTGGTTACACCTGTTTTCTCTTGTTACCGCTGTTATGCCTGTTACCCCTTGTTACCCCTGTTACCCTTGTTACCCCTGTAACCGCTTGTTACCCCTTCTTACCCCTGCTATTCTTGTTACCCCTTGGTACCTTTGTTACTCCTTGTTACCCCTGTTATCCTTGTTACCCTTTGTTACCCCTTGTTACCCCCTGTTACCTCTGTTACCCCTCGTCACCCTTGTTACCCTTGTTACCCCTTGTTACTTTGGTTACCCTTTGTTACCTTTGTTACCCTATGTTACGCGTGTAACCCCTTGTTATCCCTGTTATCGTTGTTACCCCTTGTTACCCGTGTTACCCCGTATTAGCCCTTTTTACCCTTGTTACCCCTGTTATCCTTTTTACCCCTTGTTACCGTGGTTATTCCTTGTTACCCGTGTTTCCCCTTGTTACCCCTTGTTACCCCTGTTACCCCTTGTTCTCCCTTTTACCCTTGTTACCCCTTGTTACACGTGTTACCCCTTTTTACCACTGTTACCATTGTTACTTCTTGTTACCCCTGTTACCCCTTGTTACCTCTTGTTACCTTTGTTACTCCTTGTTACCCGTGTTACCTTTTGTTACCGCTGTTACCCTTGTTACCTTTGTTACCCCTTGTTACCCGTGTTACTTCCTGTTACCCCTTGTTACCCCTTTTACCCCTTGTTACCTGTGTTACCCCTTCTTAACCCTTCTTACCTTGTTATCCCTTGTTACCTCTGTTACCCTTGTTACCCCTGTTACCCTTGTTACCCCTTGTTACGTTGGTTACCCCTTGTTACCTTTGTTACCCCGTGTTACCCCTTTTTACCACGGTTACCCTTGTTACCCCTTGCTACCCCTGTTATCCCTTTTTACCCCTTGTTACCCCTGTTACCCTTGTTACTCCTTATTACCTTTGCTGCCCCTGTTAACCCTTGTTACCCATTGTTACCTTGGTTATCCCTTGTTACCCGTGTTACCCCTTGTTACCCCTGTTACCCCTTGTTACCCTTGTTACCCCATGTTACCCGTTGTTACCCCTTGTTACCCCTTGTTACCCCTGTTACCCTTGTTACCCATCGATACCTTGGTTACCCCTTGTTACCTTAGTTACCCTGTGTTACCCCTTTTTACCCCTGTTACCCTTGTTACCCCTTGTTACCCCTGTTATCCCTTTTAACCAATTGTTGTTGTCACTGTTATCACCGTTGTCGCCATTACCAGCGATGTCACTGATGTCACCATTGTCATTATTGTCACCGTTGTCACCATTATCACTGTTGTCACTGTTGTCACTGTTGTCACCGTTGTCACTTTTGTCAATCTTGTCACCTTTGTCACCGTTGTCGCCGTTGTTACCGTTGTCACAGTTGTCACTGTTGTGACGGTTGTCACCATTATCACTGTTGTGATTGTTCTCACCGTTTTCAGCATAGTCACTGTTGTCACTGTTGTCACCAATGTCACCGTTGTCACTGTTGTCACTGTTGTCACTGTTGTCACCGTTGTCATTGCTGTCACTGGTGTCACTGTTTTCATCGTTGTCACCGTTGTCACCATTGTCACTGCTGTCACGGTTGACACGGTTGTCACTGTTGTCACCGTGGTCACTGTCGTCATAGTTGTCGGTGTTGTCACGGTTGTCACCGTTGTCACTGTTGTTACTCTTTTCACCGTTGTCACCGTTGTTACCGTTGTCACTGTTGTCACCGTTGTTACTGTTGTCTCTGTTGTCACTGTTGTCACTGTTGTCGCCGTTGTCACCGCTGTCACTGTTGTCACTGTTGTCATCGTTGTCAACACCGTCACTGTTAAGACTGTTGTCAACATTGTCATCGTTGTCACCGTTGTCACCGTTGTCACTGTTGTGACGGTTTTCACTTTTGTCACCTTTCTCTTTTTTGTCGCGGTTGTCTTTGTTGTCACCCTTGTCACCGTTGTCACCGCTGTCACTGTTGTCACTGTTGTCACCGTTGTCACCGTTGTCACCGCTGTCACTGTTGTCACTGTTGTCACCGTTGTCCCTATTGTCACCGTTGTCACCATTGTCACCGTTGTCACTGTTGTCACCGTTGTTACCGCTGTCACCATTATCACTGTTGTCACTGTTGTCGCCGTTTTTACTATTGTCACTTTTGTCACTCTTGTTTCCCTTGTCACCGTTGTCGCCGTTGTTACCGTTGTCACAGTTGTCACTGTTTTCACTGTTGTCACCGTTGTGACGGTTGTCACAATTATCACTGTTGTGATTGTTGTCACCGTTTTCAGCATAGTCACTGTTGTCACTGTTGTCAGCAATGTCACTGTTGTCACTGTTGTCACCGTTGTCACCGTTGTCACCGCTGTCGCTGTTGTCAACGTTGTCACCGCTTTCACCCCTGTTACTCCTTGTTACCCCTTGTTTCCCCTGTTACTCGTTTTACCCCTTGTTACCCCTTGTTACCCCTTATGACCCTTGTTACCCCTTGTTACCCCTTGTTACCCCTGTTACCTCTTGTTACCCCTTGTTACCCCTTGTTACCCTTGTTACCCTTGTTACCCCTTGTTACCTCTGTTACCCCTTGTTACCCCTTGTTACCCTTGTTACCCCTTGTTACCTTTGTCACCCCTTGTTATCCGTGTTACCCCTGTTACCCTTTTTACCCCTTGTTCCCTCTGTTTCCCCTTGTTACCCCTTGTTACCCCTGTTACCCTTGTTACCCTTTCGCTGCTCCTGTTACCTCTTGTTACCCCTGTTACCCTTGTTACCCCTTGTTATCTTTGTTTCCCCTTGTTACCCCTGTTACCCTTGTTACCACTTGTTACCTTGGTTACCCCTTGTTACCCTTGTTACCCCTTGTTATCCCTTTTTACCCTTTGTTACCCTTGTTACCCCTTGGTTACACCTGTTTTCTCTTGTTACCGCTGTTATGCCTGTTACCCCTTGTTACCCCTGTTACCCTTGTTACCCCTGTAACCGCTTGTTACCCCTTCTTACCCCTGCTATTCTTGTTACCCCTTGGTACCTTTGTTACTCCTTGTTACCCCTGTTATCCTTGTTACCCTTTGTTACCCCTTGTTACCCCCTGTTACCTCTGTTACCCCTCGTCACCCTTGTTACCCTTGTTACCCCTTGTTACTTTGGTTACCCTTTGTTACCTTTGTTACCCTATGTTACGCGTGTAACCCCTTGTTATCCCTGTTATCGTTGTTACCCCTTGTTACCCGTGTTACCCCGTATTAGCCCTTTTTACCCTTGTTACCCCTGTTATCCTTTTTACCCCTTGTTACCGTGGTTATTCCTTGTTACCCGTGTTTCCCCTTGTTACCCCTTGTTACCCCTGTTACCCCTTGTTCTCCCTTTTACCCTTGTTACCCCTTGTTACACGTGTTACCCCTTTTTACCACTGTTACCATTGTTACTTCTTGTTACCCCTGTTACCCCTTGTTACCTCTTGTTACCTTTGTTACTCCTTGTTACCCGTGTTACCTTTTGTTACCGCTGTTACCCTTGTTACCTTTGTTACCCCTTGTTACCCGTGTTACTTCCTGTTACCCCTTGTTACCCCTTTTACCCCTTGTTACCTGTGTTACCCCTTCTTAACCCTTCTTACCTTGTTATCCCTTGTTACCTCTGTTACCCTTGTTACCCCTGTTACCCTTGTTACCCCTTGTTACGTTGGTTACCCCTTGTTACCTTTGTTACCCCGTGTTACCCCTTTTTACCACGGTTACCCTTGTTACCCCTTGCTACCCCTGTTATCCCTTTTTACCCCTTGTTACCCCTGTTACCCTTGTTACTCCTTATTACCTTTGCTGCCCCTGTTAACCCTTGTTACCCATTGTTACCTTGGTTATCCCTTGTTACCCGTGTTACCCCTTGTTACCCCTGTTACCCCTTGTTACCCTTGTTACCCCATGTTACCCGTTGTTACCCCTTGTTACCCCTTGTTACCCCTGTTACCCTTGTTACCCATCGATACCTTGGTTACCCCTTGTTACCTTAGTTACCCTGTGTTACCCCTTTTTACCCCTGTTACCCTTGTTACCCCTTGTTACCCCTGTTATCCCTTTTAACCAATTGTTACCCTTGTTACCCTTGTTACCCCTTTATTACCTTTGTTACCCTTTGTTACCCGTGTTACCCCTTTTTACCCCTGTTACCCCTTGTTACCCCTTGTTACCTTCGTTATCCCTTGTTACCCGTGTTATCCCTTGTTACCCCTGTTACCCCTTGTTACCCCTTGTTACCCCTGTTACCCTTTGTTACCATTTGTTACCCCTTATTACCCCTGTTACCCTTGTTACCCCTTTGTTACGCCTGTTACCCATTGTTACCCCTGTTACCCTTGTTACCCCTTGTTACCTTTGTTTACCCTTGTTACCCCGGTTCCCCTTTGTTACTCCTTTAACCCTTGTTACCACTTGTTACCTTGGTTACCCCTTGTTACCCGTGTTTCCCCTTGTTGCCCCTGTTACCCCATGTTACCCCTTGTTACTCCTTGTTACCCCTCTTACCCCTTGTTACCCCCTGTTACCCCTTGTTACCTTTGTTACCGCTTGTTACCCCTGTTACCCTTGTTACCCCTGTAACCGCTTGTTACCCCTTGTTACCCCTGCTACCCTTGTTATTCCTTGGTGCCTTTGTTACTCCTTTTTACCCCTGTTACCCTTGTTACCTCTTGTTACCTTGGTTAGCCCTTGTTACCTTTGTTACCCCGTGTTACCGCTTGTTACCCCTGTTACCCTTGTTACCCCTTGTTACCCCTTTTATCCCTTGTTACCCCTTGTTACCCCTTGTTACCCATGGTACCCCTTGTTACCCCTCTTACCCTTGTTACCCCTTGTTACCTTATTTATTCCTTGTTACCCGTTTACCTCTTGTTACCCCTGTTACCCTTGTTACCCCGTGTTAGCCCTGTTACCACTTGTTACAACTTGTTACCCCTGGTACCCCTTGTTACCCCTCTTACCTTTGTTACCCCTTATTACCTTATTTATTCCTTGTTACCCGTTTACCCCTCTTTACCCCTGTTACCCTTGTTACCCCTTGTTAGCCCTGTTACCACTTGTTACCCCTTGTTACTCCTTGTTAGCTCTGTTACCCCTGTTACCCCTTGTTACCTCTTGTTACCCGTGTTACCTCTTGTTCCCCCGTTACCCTAGTTGCCCCTTGTTCCCTTTGTTTCCCCTAGTTACCCCTTGTTACCCCTGTTACCCCTGGTTCTCCCTTTTACCCTTGTTATCCCTTGTTACCTTGGTTACCCCTTGTTACCCGTGTTACCTCTTTTTACCACTGTTACCCTTGTTACTTCTTGTTACCCCTGTTACCCCTTTGTTACCTCTTGTTACCTTTGTTACTCCTTGTTACCCGTGTAACCTTTTGTTACCCCTGTTACCCCTTGTTACCCCTTGTTACCTTCGTTATCCCTTGTTACCCGTGTTATCCCTTGTTACCCTTGTTACCCCTTGTTAGCCCTTGTTACCCTTGTTACCCTTTGTTACGCCTTGTTACCCCTTGTTACTCCTGTTACCCTTGTTACCCCTGTTCCCCTTTGTTACTCCTTTAACCCTTGTTACCACTTGTTACCTTGGTTACCCCTTGTTACCCGTGTTTCCCCTTGTTACCCCTGTTACCCCATGTTACCCCTTGTTACTCCTTGTTACCCCTCTTACCCCTTGTTACCCCCTGTTACCCCTTGTTACCTTTGTTACCGCTTGTTACCCCTGTTACCCTTGTTACCCCTGTAACCGCTTGTTACCCCTTGTTACCCCTGCTACCCTTGTTATTCCTTGGTGCCTTTGTTACTCCTTTTTACCCCTGTTACCCTTGTTACCTCTTGTTACCTTGGTTAGCCCTTGTTACCTTTGTTACCCCGTGTTACCGCTTGTTACCCCTGTTACCCTTGTTACCCCTTGTTACCCCTTTTATCCCTTGTTACCCCTTGTTACCCCTTGTTACCCATGGTACCCCTTGTTACCCCTCTTACCCTTGTTACCCCTTGTTACCTTATTTATTCCTTGTTACCCGTTTACCTCTTGTTACCCCTGTTACCCTTGTTACCCCGTGTTAGCCCTGTTACCACTTGTTACAACTTGTTACCCCTGGTACCCCTTGTTACCCCTCTTACCTTTGTTACCCCTTATTACCTTATTTATTCCTTGTTACCCGTTTACCCCTCTTTACCCCTGTTACCCTTGTTACCCCTTGTTAGCCCTGTTACCACTTGTTACCCCTTGTTACTCCTTGTTAGCTCTGTTACCCCTGTTACCCCTTGTTACCTCTTGTTACCCGTGTTACCTCTTGTTCCCCCGTTACCCTAGTTGCCCCTTGTTCCCTTTGTTTCCCCTAGTTACCCCTTGTTACCCCTGTTACCCCTGGTTCTCCCTTTTACCCTTGTTATCCCTTGTTACCTTGGTTACCCCTTGTTACCCGTGTTACATCTTTTTACCACTGTTACCCTTGTTACTTCTTGTTACCCCTGTTACCCCTTTGTTACCTCTTGTTACCTTTGTTACTCCTTGTTACCCGTGTAACCTTTTGTTACCCCTGTTACCCCTTGTTACCCCTTGTTACCTTCGTTATCCCTTGTTACCCGTGTTATCCCTTGTTACCCTTGTTACCCCTTGTTAGCCCTTGTTACCCTTGTTACCCTTTGTTACGCCTTGTTACCCCTTGTTACCCCTGTTACCCTTGTTACCCCTTTGTTACGCCTGTTACCCATTGTTACCCTTGTTACCCGTGTTTCCCTTTGTTACCCCTGTTACCAGTTGTTACCCCTTGTTACCCCTTGTTACTCCTTGTTACCCCTCTTACCCCTTGTTACCCCCTGTTACCCCTTGTTACCTTTGTTACCTCTTGTTTCCCCTTGTTACCCCTGTTACTCCTTGTTACCCCTTGTTACTCTTTGTTACCCCTCTTACCCCTTGTTACCCCCTGTTACCGCTTGTTACCCCTTGTTATCCCTGCTACCCTTGTTACCCCTTGGTACCTTTGTTACTTCTTGTTACCCCTGTTACCCTTGTTACCTCTTGTTACCTTGGTTAGCCCTTGTTACCTTTGTTACCCCGTGTTACCGCTTGTTACCCCTTTTATCCCTTGTTACCACTTGTTACCCCTTGTTACCCGTTGTTACCCATGGTACCCCTTGTTACCCCTCTTACCCTTGTTACCCCTTGTTACCTTATTTATTCCTCGTTACCAGTTTACCCCTTGTTACCCCTGTTACCCTTGTTACCCCTTGTTAGCCCTGTTACGACTTGTTACCCCTTGTTACCCCTGGTACCCCTTGTTACCTCTGTTACCTCTGTTACCTCTTGTTACCCGTGTTACACCTTGTTCCCCTGTTACCCTTGTTGCCCCTTGTTCCTTCTGTTTCCCCTTGTTACCCCTTGTTACCCCTGTTTCCCCTGGTTCTCCCTTTTACCCTTGTTACCCCTTGTTACCTTGGTTACCCCTTGTTACCCGTGTTACCCCTTTTTACCACTGTTACCCTTGTTACTTCTTGTTACCCCTGTTACCCCTTTGTTACCTTTGTTACTCCTTGTTACCCGTGTTACCTTTTGTTACCCCTGTTACCCTTGTTACCTTTGTTACCCCTTGTTACTCGTGTTACCCCCTCTTACCCCTTGTTACCCCTGTTACCCCTTGTTACCTGTGTTACCTCTTGTTTCCCCTTGTTACCCCTGTTACCCCTTGTTACCTCTGTTACCTCTTGTTTCCCCTTGTTACCCCTGTTACCCCTTGTTACCCCTGTTACCCTTGTTACCCCTTGTTACCTTGGTTACCCCTTGTTACCTTTGTTACCCCGTGTTACCCCTGTTACCCTTGTTACCCCTTTTTACCCCTGTTATCCCTTTTTACCCCTTGTTACCCCTGTTACCCTTGTTACCCCTTATTACCTTTGTTACCCCTTGTTACCCGTGTTACCCCTTTTTACCCCTGTTACCCCTTGTTACTTCTTTTTACTTTGGTTATCCCTTTTTACCCGTGTTACTCTTTGTTACCCCTGTTACCCCTGTTACCCCTTGTTACCCCTTTTTACCCTTTTTTACCCCTTGTTACCCCTTTGTTACCCCTGTTACCCATTGTTACCCCTGTTACCCTTGTTACCCCTTGTTACCTTTGTTTCCCTTTGTTACCCCTGTTACCCCTTGTTACCCCTTTTACCGTTGTTACCACTTGCTACCTTGGTTACCCCTTGTTACCCGTGTTACCCCTTGTTACCCCTGTTACCCCTTGTTACCCCTTGTTACTCCTTGTTATCCTTCTTACCCCTTGTTACCCCCTGTTACCCCTTGTTACCTTTGTTACCCCTTGTTCCCCTTGTTACCCTTGTTACCCCTTTGCTACTCCTGTTACCCCTTGTTACCCTTGTTACCTTTGTTACCCTTTGTTACCTTTGTTACCCCTTGTTACCCGTGTTACCTTTTTTTACCCCACTTACCCCTTGTTACCCCTTGTTACCTTGGTTATCCCTTGTTACCCGTGTTACCCCTTGTTACCCCTTTTACCTCTGTTACCCCTTGTTACCCCTTGTTACCCTTTTTTACCCCTTGTTACCCCTGTTACCCTTGTTAGCCCTTGTTACCTTTGTTACCCCTTGTTACCCGTGTTACCCCTTTTTACCCCACTTTCCCCTTGTTACCCCTTGTTACCTTGGTTATCCCTTGTTACCCGTGTTACCCCTTGTTACCTCTTTTACCTCTGTTACCCCTTGTTACCCCTTGTTACCCTTTTTTACCCCTTGTTTTCGTTGTTCCGCTTTGTTAACCCTTGTTATCTTTGTTCCCCTTGTTAACCTTTGTTCCCCTGTTACCTCTTGTTACCCCGGTTCCTCCTTATTCGCCCTTGTTACCCCTTGTTACCTCTTGCTACGCTTTTTCCCACTGTTACCCCTTGTTACCCCTTTTCTCACTGTTACCCCTTGTTACCCCTTGTTACCCCTGTTACACCTTGTTACCCCTTGTTACCCGCTATCACCCCTGTTTCCGCTGTTACCCCTGTTACGTCTTGTTACCCCTGTTACCCCTTTTTCTCGCTGTTCCGCTTTGTTAACCCCTGTTATCCCTGTTCCCCTTTTTAACCCTTGTTCCCCTGTTACCTCTTGTTACCCCGGTTCCTCCTTATTTGTCCTTGTTACCCCTTGTTACCCCTTGCTACGCTTTTTTCCACTGTTACCCCTTGTTACCCCTTTTCTCACTGTTACCCCTTGTTACCCCTGTTTCCCCTGTTACACCTTGTTACCCCTTGTTACCTGCTATCACCCCTGTTCCCGCTGTTACCCCTTGTTACCCCTCTTCCCCCTGTTACCCCTTGTTCCCCAATGTTACCCTTGTTACCCCTTGTTACCCCTGTTTCCCCTTTTACCCCTTGTTAGCCCTTTTTTCCGTGTTAGCCCTTTCTCCTTCTTGTTACCTCTTGTTCCACCTGTTACCCTTATTACCCCTGTTCCCCCTTGTTCGCACTTGATACTCCTTGTTACTCCTGTTTTCACTTTTTACCCCTTGTTTCCCTTGTTACTCATTGTTCCTTCTTTTTCCCCTTGTTATCCCTTTCCCTCCTTGTTACCCCCGTTACCTTTTGTTCCCCCTTGTTACCCCTGTTCTTGCTGTTAAAATGTTACCCTTTTAACTGTTAAAATGAAGACATGGAAGGGTGGGTCGCGAAAGCCCCAAACGTTATTAGGGGGGATCACTTTAGTGAAGTAGCATTCGAAGGGGGGATCTGCTAAATTTCACCTTGTTTAGCCCAAAATCCTTTGTCCCCCTCCCCCGCCCCCCTCCCAAGCGATAAATAAATAAAAATAAGCAGAATGTCACCTAACAAAATATTCATGTTTCTAATAAACCACCCTAGCGGAAATGCTACAATACAAAAACTAATAGCAAAACATATATTCGAATGCTTTGAAAAAAGGAAAGGGGAAGACGATAAAAAGTAGATACTCTAGAACTTAATTAATAACTTATTAGCATTTTTTGTTGTTTGTAATTTTAGTTACTTGAAAATAGTTGATATAGTATTTATTGTAAAAGACTACAAATAAATAAAAAATGTATGTATTACCGGTTCCTAACTTGGTGTGTCTACTTGAGGAAGCTTCCAAGCCCAGTTACATTGCAACAATTAAAGCGGAAATGAAGTCTTTTTTTCGTATAAGGAACGTCTCGAATTGACATGATAGGGAAAGTTCTGGACCTATAACACAATTGGGACTCACAACATTGATATCGAACTCCTTGTGAATACAGAAAAATCAGTTACTCAGCTTTGTAACTCTTTTTGTCTTTCGGCAGAAAGGGTGACGTTATGAAAGAGAATGATCAAACGGCATTTTAATGCATGAATTCGACATTCCAATTTGGAAATAAATGATCAGCATTACCTATCCACTAAAAGTATTTTTTTTTTCTAAATAACTTGTGAGTTGTGTCCAAGAAAAAGTCGGAGTTACTGCAAAGACTTGCTTAAAATATGCGTTACCGTAAAATTCCGAAAATACGCCCCGGGGCTTATATTTTTCAAATTGGTATTTTTGGAGGAGCTAATATTCGGAGGGGCTTATTTACGGAGGGAAAATTGCGTTTCTAAGTACACTCTGCGAACTGGAGCAGACAACAAACTAAAATAATAAAAACTTTCACAATTTAATGACATGTAGAGCACCTACATTTCCGTTTTCAGTTATTTTCACTGCATAAAGTACTTCTCAAGTCTCCGTTGACGGTTTCAAAATTATTATACACCATTTTTTTGTTGTTGTTTCTTATTTCGTTGCTATTTTTGTTTTTGTTTAAGTGGTTGTATTTTCAAAAGTTTCCCTCATGATAACTTACTCTGTTTCAAAAGTTAATGCTTACCTAGGAAGGTTAATTTTTTTAATATTTTATTTTTTTTTGTCTTTTTTTTCGTCCCTTATAACCGCGCAAATATTCGTCTTATTGTTTAAAACATGTGCCTTGTCTTAGCTTATGAAATTCACTCACAAGAACGTTATGGGCGGAGTATATCTACTGGTCCAGGAAATATCCCAAGAGTCCAAACGTCCCCATCTGCAACAGAAGAAATAAATAACTTGGAGACCAAGGTTGAAATATTGAAAACTTCTGAGGCCGAAAATTGAAACGAAATGTCAATGATATTTGATTCTCTCTGAGGTTCGTCTGCTTTAACCCCAACCTCGTTCCCAGGGCGCTTTCTCCACCAGGAAAAAGCGCCCTGGGGACGAGAGTGTGCACGTGCTTCGCTTTTTTTTGTCCTCACTGCAGGATTACGGCGTTAAATTGTCGAAGACGCAAACGTGTATGTTGATATATTTTTTTTATTTTTCTTGCATGCGGTCCCTTACAATTCAACTTCAGGAAAATTTGGTTACACTAGCTAGTGAAGTTTAAATGAACGGGAATATAAGTTCCTTACCCTCGTCGTCGTCGATTTTCCCCGGCGTTGGTTTGCACCAAAATTCGGGACAACAGTCAATAATTTGTATTTCCTTGGAAATTAGAAAGTCGAACATTTCTGAAAATTCTGGAGAGATTTTGTGAACAGACTAGAGTCAAACTCCCGTCTAATGAAATATATTTAATACCAATGTTGATTGTGTAGTGACCAGTTACAAGATAAAGGGCCTATTGGTTTATGAGCAAAACACCAGCTCTGCACGTGTTTCACTTTTTTCTTTGTCATGATCACTGCGCGACTACAGCGTGAAATTGTCGAAGACGTAAACGGAAAGATAATTTTTTTTCTTGCATGCGGTGTCTTACAATTCAACTACAGGAAAATTCGCTTACACTTGCTAATATAAGATATTGGCGATGAAGTTTGAATGAACGGGAATATTTGCTCACTGCCCTCCTCGTCGTGGTTTTCCCCAGTGTTAGTTTGCACCAGAAACACCAAAACATTGTCTGTCAACCATATCTTTTCAGTGTGTAGAACTGAATTGGCCCTTTTTAAATGCAATTCACAAAACTTGAAAGGAACTGATAATTCAAAATTACTATTTTCCAGTTTATAACTACATAATAAGATCTGAGGCTCAAAAGTATGTTCATCCCAACCCCTACGATACGCGAACTACAGAACATAAAAGATGTGGTCTTTTTTTTTTTCTTCCAATTAACACTTTCAAGTGCGTTCAAATGTCGTTTACGAAAGGGGGTCGTGGTATTTACGGGGTAATTACTCCACTTAAAAGGTGACAATCACGCCTTAGAACTTTACACAACATTGACTCCGGAATTGTTTTTTAACAGGTAATTTATATTTGTAAATAGGTTAAGCAATAGCCCGACAAATGCCCTCTTCCTTGCAACACACCATTGGATCCAGAAGTAATATGATAATTTCTGACGTTCACGATTTCTGAGTTTCACAGCCACGAAAACGTTCTATATATCAAGGCATGTGTTCAAAACAAGGCCCAACACTGCGCGAGCTCTGCTTGCATTTCCGGTTTCGATACTTTCCGATAAGAAACAGATTTAAAGTATAAACAAACGACTGTGTTGGATAAATCTGGCCACGATTGAGGC
Organism: Porites evermanni; assembly: GCA_942486025.1. Taxonomy (NCBI): domain Eukaryota; kingdom Metazoa; phylum Cnidaria; class Anthozoa; order Scleractinia; family Poritidae; genus Porites; species Porites evermanni. Next base: position 436,871 of record CALNXI010000122.1, on the reverse strand, counting down.
AGGTTTAATGAAATGAAAGCTAACAGAATCACAACAAAGCGATATATGTAAACTGATTAACCTACTGAATAAAAAATGGGGCGACAAAAATCCGCCACAAGCCACACAGCTGAGGCCCCACGAAGGAAGCAAAGCTCGCGTAAAGCTGGAAAGCGAAAATAGTTGGGCAATGGTAAAACTGTAAAGAAGAAGAAAAAGAAGAAATCGCAAACTAAGCGTGACGAGAACAAAACTGCAGCTCTTGTTTGAACTGTGTCCTTAATCGAGACATTGGCTGCGGCCGCACTTGGGGACTAAACCGAATTATTTCCAATTAACTAATTAAAGTTAACTCGTTTAAAAAACTGCGAGTGCGGCCGGGTTTTCTACACTCTTAACCGAGTTCTAACCGGCTTATGCAAATCAAGCAAGAACAATAGATTTTCTTAACCAGGTTAGGTTTTGTTTTTAAACCTCCTGGCGAGATAGTTTAACGCAGGTTATAACCTTATCAATCAGTCGATCATCTCCGCGCCTACGCGTGACAATGGTCCAAATTTTGGCTTTACCATACACGCAACAAGCACAACAGTTTCGAAATTACTTTGCAGTCGCTCCAAGTTCAGCTTTTCTTTTTTCTTTCTTAACACAATTGAGGTCAAATTTTAAGCAGCCATATAATGGTCGCTAAGTTAAACAATAAGTTGGAGACCCACGATATGAAATGGAGCAAATGTAAATCTGATTGGCATACGATCCTTTTGCCGCTTGCTTCAGTTATTAATTTTTTTCATGTAAATAGAGAAGAATATACTGGGGTGTGTTTGTTTGTTTGTTTCTTTTTGTTTTTTTCAGTATGTAATTGTGTGTGTGTGTGTGTGTGAGATGTATATATGTTTAGTTTTTTTCTTTTTTTATATTTCTTCTACGTGTTCATAAGGGGTCATTGTGTTAAAAATTGTAATACATAACAAAATAAAAATACAAGATACAAAAAAAAACGCCTCCAAATATCGAGAATTCTTCCCGACTTTAATTGTAAAAACAACTTACCGATTTTCAGCTTGTTTTTAATTATTTACTTTATTTGCTTTCCTTTCAACAATGTATAATTATACCACCTTCCTGATATCTTCACTAACCTTCTTCTTATTGGTTAATGATCTATAACTGAGGAAACCTAATATATTAAATCGTCTCAGCTGTTTTGAATTGTCCAATTTATCTCGTATCGCGTCCAAGTGATCTTCAAAGATTTGAGGTAACTGTTTTAAATTGACCATTCCTTTTCTTTTGTGTCTTCTTCTTTTTAAATCAATTTTAATAACTCTACTGGCATTATACTTCAAAGATTTGAGGCAACCGTCTTATATTGACCATTTCTTTTCCTTTGTGTCTTCTTCTTTTGAAATCAATTTTAATGACACTCCTAGCATTATACTTCAAAGAGTTGAGGTAACCGTTTTATATTGACCATTTATTTTCCTTTGTGTCTTTTTCTTTTGAAATCAATTTTAATGACACCACTAGCATTATACTTGAATGAAATGTTTATATGAAAATAATTAAGAGACAAAAGTTCTACTGATCCCTTCTGTTCCTATTGTTAATTTTTGAGTTGCTCTACTTTGTTTGACGTACATAGAAGGTTGATAAACCCGAAAAACATAACTAATTAACATTTTAGCTGGAAAAAAAGAAGAACAACAAAAGAAAGAAAGGAAAGAAAACTTAAATCGATTCTTGATCCTAAAGGAATGAAAGAACACTCTTTTTTGTGAAAACATTTGAGAAAAAAAAGAACAACCCCGAAAGGACGTTCTTTAAAAATAGAACGGAACTTGCCATCCTTTCCAAGTACTTTTATCATTTAGGAAAGAACGCATTTAATTAGTTTGCTTTCATGGCGACAAACGTACGTTCTTTGTTCTGCGTTCTAGCGAAAAAGTAGCCAAGCTCCTGATTAGCAACGTGACAAGCGTTAAACTGGTACCCGACATTTTATTTAGTGATGGCATCGCACTTAGTAGTAGTATTTCGTTCTTTATATTTCCTGTTTTACTAATCAAAGGAGTAAAATCCTCCTGGAACAGAAAGAAAAATTTTGCTACCGCCATTTTCCGATTTTTGATGGATTGAGGCCTTTATAGGCCATCAAGTAATGTTGTTTCTCACTTGAATTGGTCTTGTGTATCGCACCTGTAGAGTAGCTGGATGGTGTGTTCAAGATAAATTGACACGCGACCTTTTAAAAAATTTCTCAAGTGGTGATATGTCAAAAAAATCATTCAAAACTTTACTTCAAGTTTGTTTGAGCGCCCTCCGCTAAAAAGTTTTCGAAGGACTGCGCTCACTAAGAACATGCTAACCTGTATTTTCTAGCTGAGTTAATGAGCACTTTTTGAACACTAAATGTCAGATTAAAATGCCAGACACGTTACTATGTGCATTTACACTAAATAGCAATAAAAATTTGGGTCTGAAGACCAAATGTCAAATATTCTCTCGCTTTTGGCGTTAACAAAGAAAAGCAAAATATGGGAGACCCTTGTTCATTAAAGCTTAAAAATTACATAAATCAATTCCACTCCTACAATACCAGAAATTCCCAGGCCTACCGTCTACCTTATTGTCGAACAAACTCTAAGAAGTCCTAGGCCTTTTTCCAAGGACCTAAGTTTTCTAATCAGTCATTTGACACCGAGGTCATCAGCTCTCAATCCTTTTCCTCTTTTAGGAAAATACTGAAGATGAAATTAATGAGTGAATCAGTTCATAAATCTTCCATCTTCGACTTTTCGCCATCTTTTCTTCAATTGATGTTAAACAGCCCTAGCCCGTACTTCGAGGAGGCCTAACCTCTCATAAGCTCCTATAGTTTCTGTTAGGTCTCCTGGCAAGCTCTTTTTTTCTACTTTTCTTATATTTTGTAATTATTGTGTGGCAAATAAAATATAATAAATAAATATTCGATAACAAAAGTTAAGATGGGTTCTTTTTTTGTCAGATATTTCGGCAATGAAGCTGTTCATCATATTGTCTTTGTGCTTTTCGGTGTTGAGCACTGTTCTCGCAGAGGGGGGCGGTTACCGGGAACCGGATGATTATTGGACAAGGTGTTATAGTAAAAGATATGGGAATCCGTCACATGCGTGTCGTAGGGGCTACAATCGGATAGCAAAGGCGACACAGGTTGGTGTAATGTCCGGATGCAATTATTGGGAGTGGACGTACTATTGCTCCAAGAAACATACAAAAGCCTTTTGGGCAGGTAAGTTAAAGGCCGTTAAATTTACTGGTATATGTTGTATATTGCGGGCGACCAGTGGTGCCCATAATCCTCCTCTATTCTTTTTTAAGCTCAATTGGTTAAAGAATTATTAGCCTTGATTTTTGAAATTCCCGCCATTTTGTTACTATTTTTAAAAACCAGAGCACATTCCGAAATGCTACATTTTCTATCTACAGATCGATGGATCCGTAGATCGATGGATCTGTAGATCGCTGGATCAATAGAATTTAATGCCTCAGCATTAAATGGTAGTAGACTTCATCTGAATGCCAAAGGTTCGTCATTGCTGGCCGTGCAATTTATTAAGTTTTTAAGATCTGGTTCTGGCAAGTATAATCAGTCTCTTAAGGGTTTTCAGTCCTCAGCTATCCAACAACTGGTAAAGCTTCTGATGGAACTGGGAAACCTTCCCTCTCCAGCTCGCAACAGGAGACGCCCACGCTAGCTTCTCAACCGAGTGACGTATCATCAGGTATTCCTAATCAAAACGTTGATTCATTTGAAAGTACAATTCTCTCTGATTTTCTTCCTTCTGGTCGTGGTTTTAAAATTGCAGGTTTAAACATTAATAGTCTTACAAAGCATATTGATGAACTAAGAATTCTCCTTGCCGATCGCTCCATTGATATTCTCTCAATTAATGAAACTAAACTTGATGACTCTATCAATAGTTGTGAGGTCCAAATACCAGGCTATGAATTTATTCGTCGTGATAGAAACAGACAAGGAGGAGGAGTAGGTTTTTATATAAAAACCTCGATTAATTTTGGAGTTCGCTCTGATTTGAATGCACCCAGTCTTGAAAATTTATGTATAGAGATTCGGAAACCAAACTCCAGGCCATTTCTGATAGCCACTTGGTACAGACCTCCTTGCTCCTCAATTGATTTATTTTTACCTTACGAATCATTTCTTGAGAAATTAGATTCCCTCGGCCTAGAATATTATCTGCTAGGTGATTTAAACTGTAACCTGGCCTCTGCACAATATGATTTAAATACTCGACGCTTATGTGAAATTTCTGATTTATTTGGGCTTCAACAGCTTATAACTGAACCTACTCGCATAACGGAATCCTCTTCAACATTAATTGATTTAATTT
>CALNXI010000122.1:412498-429998 GCA_942486025.1 Porites evermanni | reverse complement strand
CTGTAGATCGCTGGATCGGTAGATGGATGGATCTATACGTAGATCTATGGATCTGTAGATCGCTGGATCGGTATATGGATGGATCTATAGATCGATGAATATGTAGATCAACGGATCTGTAGATAGCTGGTTCGGTAGATTGCTAGATCGGTAGATCGCTGGATCTATAGATCGCTTGATCGGTAGATCACTGGATCGGTAGATCGATGGATCTATAGATCGCTGGATCGGTAGATCGATGGATCTATAGATCGCTGGATCGGTAGACCGCTGGATCGGTAGTTCGATGGATCTATAGATCGCTAAATCAGAAGATCAATGGATCTATAGATAGCTGGATCTGTAGAGCGCTGGATCGGTATGTCGATGGATCCGTAGATCGATGGATCTATAGATCGCTGGATCGGTAGATCGATGGATCTATAGATCACTGGATCGGTAGGTCGATGGATCTATAGATCGCTGGATCGGTAGGTCGCTGGATCTGTAGATCGCTGGATCTATAGATCGCTGGATCGGTAGTTCGCTGGATCGGTAGATCGATGGATGGATAGATCGATGGATCGCTGGATCGCCAGATCGATGGATCTATAGATCGCTGGATCGGTACATCGCTGGATCTGTAGATCGCTGGATATGAAGATCGCTGGATCGGTAGATGGATGGATCTATAGATCACTGGATCAGTACATCGCTGAATCTGTAGATCGCTGGATCGGTAGGTCCCTGGATCGGTAGATCACTGGATCGATAGATCGCTGGATCTGTAGATTGCTGGATCTGTAGATCGCTGGATCGGTAGATCGATGGATCTATTGATCGCTGGATCGGTAGTTCTATGGATCCGTAGATCGATGGATCTATAGATCGCTGGATCGGTAGATCGCTAGATCTGTAGAACGCTGGATCAATAGATCAATTGATCTATACATCGCTGGATCGATAGGTCGCTGGATATGTAGATCGCTGGATCGGTAGATCGATGAATCCGTAGATCGATGGTTTTATAGATCGCTGGATCGATAGAGCGCTTTATCGGTAGATCTCTGGATCTGTAGATCGCTGGATCTGCAGATCGCTGGATCGGTAGATTCCTAGATTGGTCGATCGCTGGATCGGTAGATCAATGGATCTATAGATCGCTTGATAGGTAGCTCGCTGGATCTGTAGATCGCTGGATCGGTAGATCGATGGATCTATAGATCGCTGGATCGATAGATCGCTGGATCTGTAGATCGCTGGATCGGTAGATAGATTGATCCGTAGATCGATGGATCTATAGATCGCCGGATCGCTGGATCGGTAGATTGCTGGATCTGTAGGCCGCTAGGTCTGTAGATCGCTAGATCTGGGTATCAATGGATCTGTAGATAGCTGGATCGGTAGATCCCTTTCTCGCTAGATCTCTGGATCTGTAAATCGCTGGATCAGTACATCGCTTTATCGGTAGATCTCTGGATCTGTAGATCACTAGATCTGTAGATCGCTGGATCGGTAGATCTCTGGATCTGTAGATCGCTTGATCTTTAGATCGCTGGATCGGTGGATTCCTGGATCGGTAGATCGCTGGAATGGTAGATCGCTTTATCGGTAGATCTCTGGATCTGTAGATCGCTAGATCTGTAGATCGCTGGATCGGTAGATTCTTGGATCGGTAGATCGCTGGATCGGTAGATCGCTGGATCGGTAGCTCGAGGGATTTATAGGTCGCTGGATCTGTAGCTCGCTGGATCTGGATATCCATGGATCTGTAGATTGCTGGATGTGTAGATCGGTGGATCGGTAGATCGATGGATCCGTAGATCGATAAACCTAAAGATCGCCGGATCTGTAGATCGCTGGTTCGGTAGATCAATGGATCCGTAGATCGATGGATCTATAGATCGCTGAATCGGTAGATCGCTGGATCTGAGGATCACTGGATCGGAAGATGGCTGGATTGATAGATCGCTGGATCTGTAGATCGCTGGATATGTAGATCGCTGGATCAATTGAATTCCTGGATCGGTAGATCGCTTTATCGGTAGATCTCTGTATCTTTAGATCGCTGGATCGGTAGATCGCTGCATCTGTAGATCGATGAATGGATAGATCAATGGATGGGTAGATCGATGAATCTGTAGATGAATGGATCTCTAGATCGCTGCTTCGGTAGATCGCTGGATCTGTAGATAGCTGGATCGGTAGATCGCTGGAACTGTAAATCGCTGCATCTGAAGGTTGCTGGATCGGTAGATCACTGGATCGGTAGATCGATGAATCTATAGATCGCTTTATTTGTAGATCGCTGGATATGTAGATCGCTGTATCGGTAGAACGCCTTATGGGTAGATCTCAGGATCTGTAGATCGCTGGATAGGTAGATTCCTGGATAGGTAGATTCCTGGATAGGTAGGTCGCTGGATCTGTAGATCGCGGGATCGGTAGATCGCTGGATCTCTAAATCGATGGAGCTGTAGATCGATGGATGGATAGATCGCTGGATCGGTAGACCGATGAATCTGTAGATCAGTGGATCTCTAGATTGCTGGTTCGGTAGGTCGCTGGATCGGTAGATCGATGGATCTATAGGTCGCTGGATCTGTAGCTCGCTGGATCTGGATATCGATGGATCTGTAGATTGCTGGATCGATAGATCGCTTTTTCGGTAGATCTCTGGATCTGTACATCGATGGATCTGTAGATCGATGCATCTGCAGATCGATGAATGGATAGATCGATGGATCGGTAGATCGATGAATCTGTTGATCAATGGATCTCTAGATCGCTGATTCGGTAGATCACTGGATCGGTAGATCGCTTGATCTGTAGATCGCTGGATCGGTAGATCGATGGATCTGTAGATAGCTGGAGCGATAGATCGCTGGATCTGTAGATCGCTGGATATGCCAATTGCTGGATCAATTGGATTCCTGGATCGGTAGATCGCTTTATCGGTAGATCTCTGGGTCTTTAGATCGCTGGATCTGTAGATCACTGGATCGGTAGATTCCTGGATGGGTAGATCGCTGGATCTGTAGAACGCTGGATCGGTAGTTCGCTGGATCTGTAGATCGATAGATGGGTAGATCGATGAATCTGTAGATCAATGGATCTCTAGATCGCTGGTTCGGTGGATCGCTGGATCGGTACGTCGCTGGATCTGTAGATCGATGGATCTATACATCGCTGAATCGGTAGATCGCTGGATCGGTAGATCTATGGATCTATAGATCGCTGGATCGATAGATCGCTGTATCTGTAGATCGCTGGATCGGTAGATCGATGGATCCCTAGATCGATGGATCTATAGATCGTTGGATCGGTAGATCGCTTTAACGGTAGATCTCTGGATCGGTAGATTCCTGGATCGGTAGATCGCGGGATCGGTAGATCGATGGATCTATAGATCGCTTGATCGGTAGATCGCTGGATCGGTAGATCTATTAATCTATAGTTCGCTGGATCGGTAGATCACCGGATCTGTAGATCGCTGGATCGGTAGTTCGATGGATCCATAGATCGATTGATTTATAGATCGCTGGATCGGTAGATCGCTCGATTGATAGATCGCTGGATCTGTAGATAGCTGGATCGGTAGATTCCTGGATCGGGGAATCGCTGGATCGATAGATCGCTGGATCAATAGATCGCTGGATCAGTAGATTGCTTTATCGGTAGATCGCTGGATCTGTAGATCGCTAGATCGGTAGATTCCTGGATCAGCAGATCGCTTTATCGGTAGATTTCTGGATCTGTAGATCGCTGGATCGGTAGATTTCTGGATCGGTTGATCGCTTTATCGGTAGCTCCCTGGATCTGTAGATCGATGGATCGGTAGATCGATAAATCTGTAGATCGATGGATCTGTAGATCGCCAGTTCGGTACATCGCTGGATCTGTAGACCGCTGGATCTGTAGGTCGCTGGATCGGTAGATCGATGGATTTATAGATCGCTGGATCGATAGATCGCTGGATATGTAGATCGCTAGATCAATTGGATTCCTGGATCGGTAGATCGCTTGATCGGTAGATCGCTTTATCGGTAGATCTCTGGATCTGTAGATCGCTAGATCTGTAGATCGCTGGATCGGTAGATCGCTGGATCTCATGATCGATGGATCTGTAGATCGATGGATGGATAGATCGATGGATGGGTAGATCGATGAATCTGTAGATCAATGGATCTCTAGATCGCTGGTTCGGTAGATCGCTGGATCGGTATGTCGCTGGATCTGTAGATCTCTGGATCGGTAGATCGATGGATCTATAGATCGCTGGATCGGTAGATCGCTTGATCTATAGATCCCTGGATCGGTAGATCGATGGATCTATAGATCGCCGGATCGGTAGATCGCTGGATCTGTAGATCGCTGGATCGATAGGTCGATGGATCCGTAGATGGATGGATCTATACATTGGAATTCTCAATTTTACCATTTCCAAACATAGGAATTTCTAAATTTTTCCTTTTCCAAACATTGGACTCCTAAATTTTGTCTTTTTTAAACATTGGAATTCTCTGTTTTCCTTTTTCCCAAACATTGGAATTCTTAATTTTGCTTTTTCCAAACATTGGAATTCTCAATTTTGCCATTTCGAAACATTGGAATTCTAAATCTTTCCTTTTCCAAACATTGGAATTGTCAGTTTTGCCGTTTTTCAAACATTGGAATTCCCAGTTTTGCCTTTTTCCAAACATTGGAATTCTCAATTTTGCCTTTTCGAAACATTGGAATTTTCAGTTTGCCTTTTTCAAAATATATATTTTTCAATATATGTAACCTGTAAAGTGACAAAACAAATAAATCAAAAAATCAAAACAAATCAAATCAAACCCGTTTCTTACTTTGAAAAACAGGAATGTTTTGAGACCTCTTGAGCGTAAACAACCAATTGTAGATGGTCGTTAACATCAGATTATTGTATAGCTAAATCAGCGCTTAAGTAAGGTCAGGCAAATCCTGTGTTCTGATTGGCTAATGCCACACAGAACGAGCAAATTGGGCCCAATCCTGCCCCCTTGGGATTTTGCGCTTTGATCGCGCAAGAAAAAAGTTCTCTTTCCAGTTATACATAGTTATTAGAGAAGACTGGTCATGAAAGACAACAAACGACAAAATGGTCCTGCGGTTTATGTTGGAAGCTCCCTGAAGGTGCACAATCCTTTGTTTCTGTTTGCAAATTGTGACGGAATAAATTAATGAGATGTTTTATTGGTCAATACGATCAAAATGTTAGGAATGTTATTTAACATAGTGCATCGTCAGGTCCACAAAAACATATAACAAAAGTGTCTGATGGGTTTCATAACCATTCCACTCTATTAACTATGAGCTATATAATAGGGAGCTTAAGTAACGACGAGAATGGCAAAAAAGCAATAGGTTTATATTAGCAAAACAGCAACTCTGCTCGTGCACCATGCTTTTTTGTACATTTTTTAACTGTCGTTGCACGACTAGAACGTGAAAGAACTTAACTGCACGTTTTGTAGAGGACGGAAACACGAGACAACACAACTCTCTCTTTCTTTTCCTAAGTTTTATACAATCCTTTAGAATTGAGCTCCAAAACAAATTGGAAACGTTTGACGAATTAAACGAAATGGAATAAGCGCGATAAAGTTGAAGGCAGCGCGAATTCACTTTTTAACCCTCGAACGTCCGTGGGGGTGGTTGTCACCCCCCATCTCTAAGGTTTTTCTTTCTTTTTTTTTTCCTAGACGATAAAACATCAACACCTGAAGTTTTCTGTAGCTAAAGAACTTAACTGCACGTTTTGTAGAGGACGGAAACACGAGACAACACAACTCTCTCTTTCTTTTCCTAAGTTTTATACAATCCTTTAGAATTGAGCTCCAAAACAAATTGGAAACGTTTGACGAATTAAACGAAATGGAATAAGCGCGATAAAGTTGAAGGCAGCGCGAATTCACTTTTTAACCCTCGGACGTCCGTGGGGGTGGTTGTCACCCCCCATCGCAAAGGTTTTTCTTTCTTTTTTTTTCCCTACACGATAAAACATCAACACCTGAAGTTTTCTGTAGCTAAAGAACTTAACTGCACGTTTTGTAGAGGACGGAAACACGAGACAACACAACTCTCTCTTTCTTTTCCTAAGTTTTATACAATCCTTTAGAACTGAGCTCGAAAACAAATTGGAAACGTTTGACGAATTAAACGAAATGGAATAAGCGCGATAAAGTTGAAGGCAGCGCGAATTCACTTTTTAACCCTCGAACGTCCGTGGGGGTGGTTGTCACCCCCCATCTCTAAGGTTTTTCTTTCTTTTTTTTTTCCTAGACGATAAAACATCAACACCTGAAGTTTTCTGTAGCTAAAGAACTTAACTGCACGTTTTGTAGAGGACGGAAACACGAGACAACACAACTCTCTCTTTCTTTTCCTAAGTTTTATACAATCCTTTAGAATTGAGCTCCAAAACAAATTGGAAACGTTTGACGAATTAAACGAAATGGAATAAGCGCGATAAAGTTGAAGGCAGCGCGAATTCACTTTTTAACCCTCGGACGTCCGTGGGGGTGGTTGTCACCCCCCATCGCAAAGGTTTTTCTTTCTTTTTTTTTCCCTACACGATAAAACATCAACACCTGAAGTTTTCTGTAGCTAAAGAACTTAACTGCACGTTTTGTAGAGGACGGAAACACGAGACAACACAACTCTCTCTTTCTTTTCCTAAGTTTTATACAATCCTTTAGAACTGAGCTCGAAAACAAATTGGAAACGTTTGACGAATTAAACGAAATGGAATAAGCGCGATAAAGTTGAAGGCAGCGCGAATTCACTTTTTAACCCTCGAACGTCCGTGGGGGTGGTTGTCACCCCCCATCTCTAAGGTTTTTCTTTCTTTTTTTTTCCTAGACGATAAAACATCAACACCTGAAGTTTTCTGTAGCTAAAGAACTTAACTGCACGTTTTGTCGAAGACGGAAACACGAGACAACACAACTCTCTCTTTCTTTTCCTAAGTTTTATACAATCCTTTAGAATTGAGCTCCAAAACAAATTGGAAACGTTTGACGAATTAAACGAAATGGAATAAGTGCGATAAAGTTGAAGGCAGCGCGAATTCACTTTTTAACCCTCGGACGTCCGTGGGGGTGGTTGTCACCCCCCATCCCTAAGGTTTTTCTTTCTTTTTTTTTTTCCTAGACGATAAAACATCAACACCTGAAGTTTTCTGTAGCTATTCCTTTATCCCTCACGCGATTTTGATAAGAGTGTAGCGATGGCCGGTTACTATGGTTACGAGATATGACGTCATAAGTAGCAGGTAGTCAAGCCATTTTTCAGTGAAAATGCATGTTTTTACAACTTCTTTCAGGAATAAAAGTAAGGGCTTGTGGATAAAATGGTGCAAAGTAATTATTTATGTGTTATTTTACATGTTAAAAGCAAAAAATATTCATTCTCACTGTTTCTGCCTGATTTCCAATTTTTGATAAAATCCAAGATGGCGACCATGTTCGTTGACGTCACAGACCCCCAGCAGCGCCACCACTCATAAAATATACCTCATCTTGAAGAGAAGATCAAAGGCTTTCCACTGAAGGCAAAACCGTTCCGAAATACCCTAACATATCAAAACCTCGGGAGGGGGGGGGTCCACCACCCCCCTCCTATACCACGGTGGGGTTATGACTTTGCGTGTACGTCCGAGGGTTGAGTGACGTTTTCGTAACCGTCGCCGTCTTTGTTGCTATTTAAGCTCATACACAAATCCTTTATGGAGTGGGTTTGTTTGGTCAAGATGGCTAGATATATTGGCCTTTATTTTGCCTTTGTTGATTTCGACTTCGATCAATTTGTCTCGGTCCATATAAACGCAAAAATAAAAAAAAAATGAAATAACTATAAACGCAAAACTGGAAAAAAGAACTTGCCCAATACACAAGCCGTCTTGACCTGACATTTGGTCGCTAATGTATATTTACTTCTACGTCCTGCAGGAACAGCTCCATTTTGCGGTTCAAAAAGCTCACATGAAAGTTATTGCCGTAAGCGAGGTTGGACATCAACTGGATGGTGGAGCGATAAAGGAGATGGTTCGAATTGCTTGACAGGAACAAAGCTTCTCTGTGCTAAATAAACCAGACGGTTTTAACTGCGTATCAGACCGGCGTACAGCATCATTAGAGCCATGTTCATTTGTTAAAACGATTAAAAATTATTGTTAAAAGGCAGATCAGATTGACTTTATTGTCTGTTTGTTGTTCTTTCGATAAACTTAATAAAAGTGATCTTAGTGCTAATAGTAAATCGTGATTTGCTGACTAAAATTTGATTATTGAATACATAGATTTAGCCAGGACTAATAGCGAAGCTCTCGATAATATTTATAGTTTGTTCGAACAAAATATGCGAATCGTGTAATGCTAAGCGGCGAAGGCAACGCCGGAGAACGGTGAAAAACAACAATTAAGGTCTAATTAGCAAAAAAAACAGCTTTGCACGTGCGGCAAACTGTTTTGTACATTTCTTTGCCGTTGTTTTGCACGACTTACAACTCGAAACTTCCAGAAAATTTTTTATGGAGGAAATGTCGTAGGTGCTCTCGTTCACTTTTTTTTCACTGCCGCTCAATTTTTCCTTACATTGGTGACCGCTACAAAATTTTCATGTTGTTCTTACATCAAAAAATGTCTCCTTTTTCTCTCTCCCTCTAGATCTCTGTCGCCTTTTTTCTCGTTGAGTTTCGGTGGCCTGCCGCCCACTCTCTCTTTTTCTCTGTCTTTCTCTTGCTCTATATTCCAAATTTGTGGACATGACAATTAATCTAAGGTTAATACTTTGGACAACACGGATGCAGAAACAGTTTCCCCTTTCCGTTCTCGTCTTCATTGACTCTTTAGTTGTCTCTGCTTCACAAGACGCAGTTGGCTATGCGATTTCCCGCCAAAATAACCTCGTCTCGAATTGCATTTGGCTTGTCATACCTGATGATTGAGTTATTTTACATTGGTATGCCTGTGGTGCGGACGGACGGATGGATGCTCGGGTGGTCGGTGTACGGTCACGTGATTACCAGATTTTCTTGGATGGGTAGATTACTTCATTTTCTTACCATGGTGCTCCGCTGGCGCGCTTCGCGTGCGAGAGCTCCGCTATAACATATTAGCGAGGAAGTTTGTAATTAATCTTACTGCTTGCGGTTACCCTGATTGCTCCTTTTCTTGAAACAACTTTTAAGTTCTGAAGTTTTCTTTCCCTCTATAAAGGAAAAAAAATGAAAAATAAAATCATTGATGCTCATCTTGATGGAAATTCCTTCCAACCGGGAATGATACCACCTTCTGATACCTTGACTAGCCTCCTTATTGGCTAATGATCCATAGCTCTACCTAGCTGTCATTTTGCCTGCTCAGGTGCCCAGATTTAAGCTTTTGTTACCTACTTTTTGTCTATTAAATATTAAATCGACTCTGTCAGCTGTTTTGAATTGTTCAATTTATCACGAATTGCGTCCAAATTATCTTCAAAGACTTGAAAGACTATTTTCCTTCTTTAGTGTATTTTTTTAACAATTTTCGTGTCTGGCATTTTACATGAATATACTCATATAAAAATCATTAGATGACAAATTACAACTAACCATTGGGGTTTACGGTTGCCCGTTTTATGAGCTAGGAGGTTGACGTAGAGGGCTACAAATCCTTACCTTACGAAAAAGGCAATCAACTCTCTTAAAACAATCAGTCCCATGCGTTGCCGCTATCTGGGAACAATTTCTTCAAAATCTCCCCTAGGAATCAATTAAGTGACCTTAAAGGAATAGACCTCTTTAGTTTGTATGTTTTGTTTACCCAATAGAGGTCCCAGGAGAATTTGACCCCTTGTCCCCTAGAGTATTATCACATCACCTGAATTGGGAACTGGCAAAGCCTACAAGCTAAAGAGGTCTATTAGAGAACACTTTTATTTATGAAAGTACGTATTATTAAATCACTTTTTACGTGGAAGAAATTTCTTTTTTATGCCATGAAGAAGAGTAAAAGCAAATTCAAAACATTTGTCTGTCAACGATACCTTTTCAGTGTATAGAACTGAATTGGACCTTTTTAAATGTAAAAATAAATATTTTTCAGTTTATACCTATATAATAAGCAATCGAGGGCTCAAAAGTATCTTCATCCCAGCCCCGACGCGAAGTACAGAACGTAAAAGACTTGGTCTTTTTTTTTTCTTCTTTTTCTTTTACTCATGACTGTCAAGTGCAATCAATTCAAGTATCGTTTACGAAAGGAGGTGTGGTATTTACGGGGTAATTACTCCACTTAAAAGGCGACAATCACGCCTTATTGGCCAAGACAACACTGACTCCTGAAATATTTTTGACGTTCACGAATTTTCTCAGTTTCACACATCAGATTACTTTATTTTTCAACAGGTAATTAATATTTAGAAATACGTAATTCAAGCATTAGCCCCACAACTGCTCTTTTCCTCGCTAAAAAACATTGGATCCAGAAATAACATGATAATAACATAACATAACGTAAAACTTTATTTATACTCGAATTTTAGAGTAGCTAACAAGCTAATATCTTCGAGCTGACACTACATGAAAATAATATAGAAATATATATATACATTAAATGCATTATAAGTAATAATAATAAAATAATGGTAATAATAATAAGTACATAAAAAATATATTATTTGCAATTCACAATTTTAAGTTTAAGTATGTCAGGCAAAAAGAATCTACATGAAGGTAACATCCTGTATTTTGGTCTTAAAGTCTGCAAAAAAACTGGTACGAAAAAAGTACGGCAGTGCATTTCATGCCACTGCTTAGCTGAAAGGTAAGAAAAGGAGTTAAGACCATAGGTAGTTGTTTTAGGTTTACTTAGTGAAAGAACGTAGTTGCCACGAAGATCATTTCTGACCTTCACCATTTCTGAGTTTCACAGCCTCGAAAACGTTCTTTGTAAATAGTAAAAATTCTTTTCGTTAGTCAAAGCAACGCCCTACATTATAGCTAGTCCCTTTCCTCCATAACTTCCCTTTTCCTTGAAACACACGCCCCAATAATGAAACCAATATAGAATATTTCTGACAACTCGCGATTTTCTGCGTTCTTTGCTCTGCGTGCTTGCGAAAAGTTAGCCGAGCCCCCTGATGAGCAACGTGAGAAGCGTTAAACTGGTACCTGAGATTTTAGTCAGTAAAGGCATCGTAATTATTAGTAGTATTTCGTTCTTTATATTTCTTGTTTTACTTATCAAAAGAGTAAAAATCTCCTAGGACGGGTCGAAAAATTTTGCTACCGTTATTTTCCGATTTTTGATGGATTTAGGCCTTTATTGGACATCAAGTAGATAGATAGATAGATAGATAGATAGATAGATAGATAGATAGATAGATAGATAGATAGATAGATAGATAGATAAGAACTTTATTTTAGCGCGATAAAAATATCAGCATAGCTGGTGGGGTCGTGCAAACAGTAATTTCAAGAAAAATAAGGAGTACTGAAAGCACATGTACAATTAAAAATTAAAAACTGTTAAAAATGATTGTAACCGATAGTTGTAACTAACATCAGGGTTGTGTAAATGTACATTTGAAAATTAAAACTGCTAGAAATATTTTTAACCGTTAGCATTTAATTTCAACGATCTTTTTCTCTCGTATTGGTGAAAAAAAATTTGCTGTTTAAATTTTTTGTAAAAATACTAAGCAATGACTATTGGGTCTTTTAAAAGAAACTTATTGTTACAAAAAAACGCCCTACATTATATCCAGTGCCTTTCCTCCATAACTGCCCTTTTCCTTGAAACACATGCCCCAATATTGAAATCAATGTAGAATATTTCTGACAATTGGCGATTTTCTGAGTTTCTCACCCTCGAAAAAGTCATTACAAACGGATAAAACGTTTAATTACTTTAAAAAAACACCTATAACCGGTGAAAAAGAACCATCTATGTTCTACTTTATTAATGGGCTTTTCTTTCAACCATGTATAATACCACCCCCCTGGTACCTGATATCTTCACTAACCTCCTTCTTATTGGTTAATGATCCATGACTCCACCTGTTTCCTGATGTCATTTTAACAGAGCGGGTTTCATCCATTGACCCAATATATTTAACCGTCTCAGCTGTTTTGAATTGTCACGTATCGCGTCCAAGTGATCTTCAAAGATTTGAAAAGCGTACTTAATTGAGGTAAGTGTTTTAAATTGACCATTTCTTTTCCTTTGTATCTTATTTTTGAATCAATTTTAATAACACTACTAGTGTTATACTTAAATTTTTTTATATATGAAAATAATGAAGAGACAAAAGTTCTACTGATCCCTTCTGTTTTCATTGTTAATTTTGTGAGTTGTTTTACTTTGTTTGACGTACATTGATAATCCGAAAAACATAACTAATTAACATTCTTAGCTGAAAAAGAAAGAAGAAAACTTAAATCGATTTTGATCTTAAGAAAAATCAAGGAACACTCTGACTCGTAAAACATTAAAAAAAAAAAAAGAAATTAAAAAAGACGTGAAAGCAATCATCTTTTTTGTCCGGTGAAGGAGGGTAAAATCGGCAAAGCATTTAATTTCAACGATCTTTTTCTCTTGTATTGGAGAAAACAAATTTGCTGTTTTTTGTAAAAATACAAAGCGAAGACTATTGGGTCTTTTAAAAGAAACTTATCGTTGAAAATCAGTTTCCAATTTAGTAGCACTTAGCGTTACCCAGCAGGGGCATTAAAACATTTCAGCCGAGTCTCAAAAGTAGGGAAGAATATATTAAGTATGTTTTCATTTTAAAAGTGAATGCGAATAAAAACACCAAGAGGACGTTCTTTAAAAATAGAAACGAACTTGCCACCATTTCCAAGTACTTTTATCATTTAGGAAAGAACGCATTTAATTAGTTTGCTTTCATGGCGACAAACGTACGTTCTTTGCACTGCGTGCTTGCGAAAAGGTAGCCAAGCCCCCTGATGAGCAACGTGAGAAGCGTTAAACTGGTACCGGAGATTTTAGTCAGTGAAGGCATCGTAATTATCAATAGTATTTAGTTCTTTATATTTCTTGTTTTACTTATCAAAAGAGTAAAAATCTCCTAGGACGGGACGAAAAATTTTGCTACCGTTATTTTCCGATTTTTAGAACGATAAAAATATCAGCATAGCTGGTGGGGCCGTGCAAAAGACAATTTCAAGAAAAATAAGGAGTACTGAAAGCACATGTACAATTAAAAATTAAAAACCGTTAAAAATGTTTATAACCGATAGTTGTAACTAAAATCAGGGTTGTGTAAATGTACAATTGAAAATTTAAACTGCTAGAAATATTTGTAACCGTTATCTTTGTTTTTAGTTGTGGCTAAAAAAGTTTCGAAATTCATTTTATCAGTATCGAATTTTGCAAGACAGCGTTTTAATTCTTTGAAGGTTTTAGCCCTTGTCTCCTGGTACGTTAAACTGTTCCATGCAATTGCTCCTCTATAGCTTATGGAGTTTCTGATAAAATTCATTTCTGGTCTTGGAAGCATGATGTTCTCATTTCTTCTGCGGCTTGAATTCCACTATAAAAACAAATCTTTAAATTCCGTGACGGTATAAGCTTTTATAATATTGTATAGTAACATTGTGTGTTCAAGATGAATTGACAAGCGACCTTTAAGAAAATTCTCCAGCGTTGATATGTCAAGAAACTCTTCCAAAACTTTTTTTCAAGTTTGTTTGAGCGCCATCCGCTAAAAAGTTTTCGAAGGACTGTGCTCACTTAGAACATGCTAACATATATTTTCTCGCTGAGTTAATGAGCGCTTTTTGAACTCTAAATCTCAGATTACAATGTCAGACACGTTACTATGTGCACTCACACTTTAAATGGCAATAAAAATTTGGGGCTGAAAACCAAATGTCAAATATTCTCTCGCATTTGACGGTGTTAACAAAGAAAAGCAAAATTTGGGAGACCCTTGCTCAATTAAGCTTAACAAATCAATTCCACTCTTACAATACAAGAAATTTCCAGGCCTATCGTCTATAATATTGTCGAACAAACACTAAGAAGTCCTCGCCCTTTTTTCAAGGACCTACGTTTTTTAATTCACTTGACAACAAGGTCATCAACTCCTAATCTCTTTCCTCTTTTAAGAAAATACTGAAGATTAAATTATTGAGTAGATATGAAAACAGTTCATAAATCCTCCATCTTCGACTTTTCGTCATCTTTTCTTCGATTCATGTTAAACAGCCTTAGCCCGTACTTCGAGGAGGCCTAACCTCTGATAAGTTCCTACGGTTTCTGCAAGGTCTCCTCGCCACTTCTTTTTTTTTTTCTACTTTTCTTTGGCTTATATTTTTTGTAATCATTTTGTGGCAAATAAAATAAAATAAATAAATAATCGATAACGAAAGTTAAAATGGGTTTCTTTTTTGTCAGACATTTCGGCAATGATCATGAAGCTGTTCATCATATTGTCTTTGTGCGTTTTGGCGTTGAGCACTGTTAACGCAGAGGGGGGCGGTTACGAGGAACCGGATGAGTATTGGTCAAGGTGTCTTAGTAAAAGATATGGGAACCCGAATCATGCATGTGGTACAGGCTACAAGCGGTTAGCAAAGGCAACACAAGCTGGTGTAGTGTCTGGATGCAATTATTGGGAGTGGACGTACTTTTGCTCCAAGACACATACAAAAGCCTATTGGCAAGGTACGTTTCATTCACCGTTTTATTCACTGGTATATGTTGTATATTGCGGGCGACCAGAGGAGCCCACAATCCTAATCTCTAGCTTTCTATAAAGCATGTGCGTGCGCGACACGTTAGTAACCAGCAGAGACTATTACCAAGAATGAACGAAAAGCCTAACACGCAATCTTATTACCTACGTTTGGACCTTCTAGTACTTTTAGCCTTCTATCTTGTGAGATTTGCGCAAAGCACAGCTTTGGAACAAGACCGGTTGGACCCCTGATTGATTCGCCCACACTCCTGGTCAGGCCAGGTTAGGTTAAAACGTCAAAAATTGTTGTTAAGGGTCCCTGAGTGTGCAGCTTTTCTCTTTTACTCATTTTCAGTGATTCACCAAGCTCAGTTCCTGCCGGTACAGTGGAAGTAAACGGGCGGGAGTTTGATATAATCAAAAATGAATCCAATTATATAAATCGACATTATAAGGAAGAAAATGATCTCATTAGGTTTCAAATGATTCAAGACTGGCGGTGATAAGCAATGCTAATTGACAACATTGATTCGGGGGGTGAGGGGATTTACGGCGTTTAAAAAGAATGAAATAATAGATGAATTAAATGTTTGCTAAAAGCACCCGTTTTAAACAAGTGTGTCAACTACTTTTGTCCCTGATTGTAGCCTGTGTACTAGCCTGTGGCCGTGGGATTTTTGTCCGAAAAACGGAAGGGAGCTAGGGACAAAATAAAAGCCTTGGGGACGAAACAGTCACGTCATGTGAAATCACACCTTGAGTTAGAATTCGAACTCAGGGTGCGATTTGAAGGGTACTCCCTATAATGACCTCTTTGGAGATGCTTCTCTAAAAGGGGTACATTTTCAGGCTTCAGGAACTCTGAAATCTTGACTTAGAGTCAAGTGAAATTAGATGTACTTCCGGTTTAAAACGAAGTATATCTGTTTCTTTAGGGTAGTCTATTATGCAAGGAAGTGCGTGCACTCACAGTAGACTGTTAAATGGAAAAGAAGAAGAATCAAAGAAAGAGAAACATAACGAGTAAAGTAAGATGACTATTGTAAATACCATAATTCCTGAATAATTAATAACCTTTGCCTCCGAACTTGTTTTTATAAGTCTGATGATCAGTCTTCCGCTTTCACTTTCACAATTCATGACACTAGAATACAGTTCATATTTGGCGGAACTCGAAGATCTTGTAATATATAAGTTACGTGAAATCTTTTTTGATACTACGTGGAGTTGTATGGGCCAAAAATGACCGGACAAAAACAATTATTACAGAAATGAATCAAATAAACAAGTCAGTCAAATTACTACTGAACAAACTAAGGCAATGTCATGTGTTTCACTGTGTTTTTCGCCTCATTTCAACATGGCGAACAAAAACGCGATTATTCCCGCAAGTACTGCTGCTATTGCAACCTTGTCGCCATCGGTCAAACTTTTACCTTCCTTTAAACCAATTGCCTCCACGTACATGTTGCAGAAGTTTTGGCAGTTGTTACAAAACTTGAAGTAGCTGCCAAACCGTTTCATCACAGCCACAGCCTTTGCAATCAAATCCTCTCCCTTGGCGTTAATTGTACCGAGGTACTCCATTTTCGACTTACTTGACGAGTCAAGAGGCCTAGTTACCGGGTAGATATGCTTCTTACCGTCGACAACTATGAAACCCAGCTCTACTGTTAAGAAATGTTGATCATTTGTGGTAAGAACGATCGATTTGTGTGCTCCGAAATCCCTTCCGCGAATTGAGTAGACTTTATAGGTCAGGGTTTTGTCAAGTTTTGGCAGAAGTCCTTTTTTGTTAAGCTCAATTAGCTGCTGTTTGTATTTCTCCAAATAGGTGTTGCTGTCTAGCATCGGTTCAGCAAAAATATCGGTCAAAGACATAGTGACGAGATTCAGTACCCAAGGAAAGCCACAGTCGTTAAAGATAGTTCTCAGAAAAGGAGATTCTTTACATTGATTATTATTCATTCAAAATATTTCCCCGATCTGATAGGCTAAAATCACACGTTTAATTCACCATAACCAGTTACTTATGACCAAATTTGGAAGAATTTTGTGTTTAGCGAGGAAATGACGTCAAAAATGCAGCGCAGGTTAATGAACCGTTAACCGAGAAGACCTGGGGACGAGGTTAAGTTTTTTTGGTTGTGAACTTGAAAAATGGCGGACATTTCACTTGTTTCAAGAGTAAGAACTAGTAAAAAAAAACTAAGCACATGGCAAGAACAGCAAGAAGACAATTCGATAGGCGGCATCTGCTATTTGGAAAATATTTGTGGAGCTGAACAACCCTAAACGTGCACTATCGAAGATATACTTAACACTGGCAATGGAGGTAAGCATGTGTTAGCCATGTTTTTAAACTAGGAATTATTTTGAATGAATAATAAAACAATTATTGAATTCGGCTTTCGTATCATATGAAGAATTATGGAGATCTCGGAGTGTGTTCTCCGCCTCGGCCTACGGCCTCGACGGATAACACCCCCCTCAATCTACATAATTCTTCATAAGATACTCGACCTCATTCATTAATTGTTAAAAATCTATAGCCCTTGAAAAGTGCTAAAAAAAAGAATGCGATGTTGTTTAAATTATTCTCGTACAAGTCGGCAAGACGTGCGAGGAAACACGCAAACACGCGCGAGGAAACACGCAATGCATGTGACAAGCAACTCACAACTGATTGGTTTACTGCTAATCATATATCGGTAAAAGTGAATGGCGCACAATTTTCTAGCCAACCCCAAAACTGGCTGCTTTTTTCACCTTCTCTTTGCCTTAATATATAGGGATGGGGGGGGGGGGGGGG